>JARHVA010002637.1:865000-1465000 GCA_037957365.1 Torreya grandis
GTTGTATTTAATGTCGAACCTAGAGCCACACTTGAAACTAGACATATTGTTGAACTAAAGAGGATCTTTGATGCAAAAAAAATAGGCTAAGTTTCTGGAAACCATAGCTTTTGATCTGTAACTCTATTTGAGATCTTCCATGCACCAAAATGATCATATCAAAAATTTCAATTCTTCCCTAAGATTATTTATTAGATTAAATTTGATTCTTTTTAAGGCCAAACGTGATCATATGATGGTCCAAAATTTAATGATTTTTTTGAGAATTTTCTATTTTTAAAACAAGATGTCAAATTCAGTTGAATTTCATCCCATATACTAATTTTAATATTTAATTTATTTTTGGATATTTTTAGAGCCACACATGCTTGCATGTAAAAATTTCTTTAAATAGAGACTACTAAAAATAGACATTTTTTAGATTTTAGGTTTATAAAAAAAATTCATGTCAACTCTGAATTTTGATTTGAGGCTTATTTAAGCATGGTTTGGGTTTGTAATTATTTCAATTAATTCAATATGAATCAATTTTGAGTTATTCTTTTTGATCTTGGCCTATTAATAGTTTTATTGTCTTGATAGTTCTCAATTTCATTATCTTATATCAAAGCAATTTTGAATCTTAGAGGAGTAAAGAATGGTGAGATGATAATGAGGTGTTGCATAAATGAATCAGAGTATACAAGATCTACAAAAGTAATTTCAATAATTAATAGAGGTTATCATGAATTAATAGAGAAGATAAGGTGGTGATGAGGAAGATTCAAATCATGATGAAGAAAATCAGCAAGAAAGACAACAAGAAAAGCCACCATCAATAAAAGAGAGGATGTTTCGAGATTTAAAAATTAGAAATGAAGGAATCATGATTGAAACTCTAGATTATGGAGGAAATTTAAAACTAAAGGAATTGATAGATTGGATGAATAACATGGAGAAGTTCTTCAAGTGGAAGACTATGAGAGAAGACAAGAAGGTAATGTTTGCATGCATAAAATTGAAAGGTCATGCAATGATTTGGTGGAATCACATGAAAAAAAAGAGATAGAGAAAAGGTAAAAATAAGATTAATTTGTGGAAAAAGATAGAGAAGAAGATGAGAGAGAAATTTCTTCATGTAAATTATGCACAAACCCTATACAGAAGATTTCAAAATTTGCAACAAAAACATCATAGTATACAAGAGTATATAGATGAATTTTATAAGATTTTAATATGAGTGAAGAATGATGAAATAGAAGAGTAGATAGATGTAAGTTATGTAAATGGTTTGAAATTTTCTATTCAAGATAAATGAAGCATGCATTAGATACTTAACATGAAGGAGGCTTATCAATTAGCTTTGAAAGCAAAATAAAAAAAATAGGACATATTTTATTCCAAAAAGAGATGGATCCTCTCCAATAATGGGATGAGGTAGGTTTAATACCAATAGAGGAGGATTTAATCCCAATAAATGTGAATCGTCACATGTTACTAAAAGGCAAAATGATAATGGGCAAGGGTTTTAATACCAACAAGGAAGAAGAAGGTTTCAGAGAGGTTGAGGTTATGGTGGTGCTAGAGAATGGTTTCCAAATTAGCATAGATCCTATGTCTATTATAGATGTGGAGAAGAAGGGTACAAAGCATTTGAGTGTCTAAACTATTAAGATTAAAAAAGAAGGCAAGAAGATCACCCAAGATTAAATCTAGTTGGGGTTGAAATAGAAGAGAAGAATATTGAAGTTACACCAATAGATGTTGGAGAGAATCCCATGATGAGAAGAACCATGATCACTCCAAGGAAGGAACAAGTGCATGATAAATAAGGTAGTGATGCATGGCTACAATCAAATATTTTTTGAATAAGATGTACTTCAGGTGGAAAGATATGCAAAGCAATTATAGATGGTGGTAGTTGTGAAAATATGGTTTTTAAATAAATGATAGAGAAACTAAATTTGTAATGTGAAAAGCATCCTAATGCTTATTATATTTCATGGTTTAATAAAAGAAATGAAGTTACAGTAGATAAAAGGTGCTTAATCAAGTTTTCTATAAGAAAAAGTTATAATGATGAAATATGGTGTGATGTTATTTCAATGGGTGCATGCCATTGGTTATTGAGGAGACTATAGAAATTTAACATAAAAGTAGTTCATAATGGAGGAAAGAACACATACACTTTTTGGAAAGGTGCTACAAAGGTAGTTTTTTTAGCTCTTAAAGAGGAAGAAAATATAGAAAGCATGATCTCTTCTAAATAATTTATCCAAGATATGAAGGTTGACGATTATTATTATGGATTATTAGGAAGGAATGAAGACATAGAAATGGTGCTAATACCAACAAAAGTAGCAAGAGTGTTGAAAAATTATGCAGATGTTATGCCTGATGAGTTACCAAATGGTTTACCACTAAAGAATAATATTTAACATTATATTGATTTGATTCCAAGATTATCTCCACCAAATCAAGTAACATATATAATGAGTCAAAAGAACATGCCAAATTAAATAAATAGATTACTAAATTAAAAAGGAAGAAGGTGATAAGGGAGAATATGAGTCCTTGTGAAACCCTAGCTTTGTTAACTCTAAAGAAAGATGGAGGATGGATAATATGTGTGGATAATAGAGCAATTAATAAAATATCAATAAATCATAGGTTTCTTATACCTCATTTAGATGATATGATGGATGTGCTTGTAAGGGCAAAATATTTTATCAAAATTGATCTAAGGATTGGTTATTATTAGATTCTAATTCATGAAGGAGATGAGTGGAAAACTACATTCAAGATTAGGGATGACTTATATGAGTGGATGGTGATGTCATTTAGATTATCTAATGCACCTAACACATTTATGAGGGTGATTAATACAGTGTTATAAGAGTATATTGGTAATTTTGTGGTTATTTATTTTGATGATATTTTGATATTCAATAAGACTAAAGAAGAATTCATACAACATTTGAGAATGGTAATGGATTTGTCAAGAAAATGGAAGTTGTATGCAAATTTCAAGAAGTGTAGGCAATTGTTGAGCGGCCTATTTAAAAAATCATTATAGAGGCAAGAAGTTTCCATAGTTTATCAAATTTTTATAGAAATTTTATTAAAAAATTAGTTATATTGTGGTACCAATAACAAATTGCATGAGAAGGAAAGAATTTGCATGGACTAGAGAAGCCATAGAGAGTTTTAAAATTTTGAAGAAGATTATGAAAAGATCAATTTTAGCATTATCAAATTTTAGCAAAGTGTTTGAGGTTAATTGTGATGTTTCATTTGTGGGAATTAGTGTTGTGCTGAGTCAAGAAGGAAAGCCAATAACATACTCTAGTGATAAATTTAATGAGATAAGAATAAAGTATTCTACTTATAATGTTGATCTTTACGCAATTGTAAAGATATTAAGACATTAGATTAATTATATGGTTCCTAAAGAGTTTTATACTATTTATAGATCATGAAGCTTTGAAGTATGTGAATACACAAAAGAAGTTGAATAGTAGGGATGCAAAGTGGGTTTTTTTCTTGTATGGGTATACCTTTATGTTAAAACATAAATTAGGAAAAAAAAATTAGGTAGTTGATGCATTGAGCAGGAGGGTAGCATTATTAACTACTATGGTGAGTGAAGTAGTTGGATTTGAAGCTATCAAAGAATTATATGATTTTGATTCATATTTTCACAAGATAGTTAAACAGTGTAGAAATCCATTAACAAGTGGGATATATATTATTCATGAAGATTATCTTATACAAAAAGGTTAGCTATTCAAAGGGAAACAATTATGCACTCTAGTCGGGTCACTATAAAACAATATAATAAGATAATTACATAGTGGTGGTTTGGCTAGACATTTTGGTAAGACAAAGACAACAACTTTGGTGGAGGAAAAGAATTTTTGGCCAAAGGTGAAGAAAGATGTGAGAAGGTATGTTTCAAAGTGCAGAATATGTCATGTGGCTAAAGGACATGCACAAAATATTGGACTATACATGCCATTATCGATTCTAAGAGGATTGTGGACATATTCAAGTATGGATTTTGTGTTGGGATTGCCAAACACATAGAGAATTAATGGTTCAATTTTTGTTTTTGTCGACATATTTTATAACACAGTTCATTTCATTACACATAAGAAAACCAATGATGCCTCTAGAGTTGCAGAATTATTTTTTATGTATATTGTGAGATTGTATGGTGTTCCAAAAACTATTACTTCAAATAGGGACACCAAATTTCTATTTCATTTTTAGAGGACTTTATGGAAGTATATGGGTACTAAGCTATAATTCAGTAGTGCATATCACCCAAAAATAGATAGATAGATAGATAGATAGATAGATAGATAGATAGATAGATAGATAGATAGATAGATAGAGATAGATAGATAGATAGATAGATAGATAGATAGATAGATAGATAGATAGATAGATAGAATTTTTGAATATGATCTTGGGAAATTTATTGAGATGCATGGTGGGAGAAAATCCAAGGCAATGGGACTTGGCTTTACCACAAGCTAATTTTACATATAATATTTTATTGAATAGATCAATAGTGAAGTCACATTTTTAAGTTGTTTATTTGAGAAATCCTATCATTATTTTAGATTTCATATAATTACCAATTGTAGATCAAGTTAGTGATGATGCAGAAGCATTTGTAGATCATATGCAACAATTACGAGTAAGCAAAAAGTTGCCAAAAAATAATGAGAAATATAAAGCAATAGTGGATGTCAAAATAAGATTCAAGGTATTTGAATAATAAGAGTTGTTAATGGTTTAGTTTACGAAACAGAGATTTCCAAAAGTCACATACAATAAGTTGAAGTACAAGAAAACTGGGCAATGAAGAATTGTGAACAAAATCAATGATAATTCATATGAGGTGAGTTTACCACAAAATTTTGATATATATCTAGTATTTAATGTTTCAAATTTATATGAATTCCATGGAGAAGATGGTGAAGATGATGAAGTAAACTGGGAGTAGTAGGTTTCAAAAAAGAAGAAATAAAATATAGTTCATGTTTTGGATATGAAGATAGTGAGCACAAGCCAAGGGAATTATAATAGGTATTTGGTGTAGTGGGAAGGATTGCAACAAGAAGACAATAATTGAATTACAAAATGAGCACTAAATAAGATTGATAAAGACAAATGATAGCAACATAATCAGACCAACTCATAGGCATTGATTTGTTTTCAACCAGAGGAGAATAATGTAGAAAAAATAGGCCAACCTTCTGGAGGCCATAAATTTTGACCTATATCTTTGTTTAAGATCTTCCACGTGAAAAAACAACTATATCAAAAATTTATATTTTTATTAAAGTTGATTTTGATATTTTTTGTATACCAAACATGATCATCTAAGCGTATAAAATCAATGTTTAATGATTTTTTTAGAAATTTTCTATCTTTAAAAATTCTATATTTTAAACCCAGACATCAAATTCAGTTGAATTTATTCCCATAGGCTAATTTTGGAATTTATATTATTTTAAAAAAAAATTAGATCCATGCACGCTTGCATGCGCAACTTACTAAAAATAGCGACTTCTAAAAATGGACCTTTTTTTAGATTTTAGATTTTTCAAATTTTTGCATGTCAACTATTAATTTCAAGTTGAGACTTATTTAAGCATGGTTTGAGTTTATAATTTGGTAAGTCATTCAATACAAAACTATTATGAATTATTATTTTAGATCTTGGCCTATTGGTAATTTTATTGTCTTGATCGTTTTTGGTTTCATTAATCTTAAGTTAGTAAATAATGTCACTATAATGTTAGGCTTACCTTCACTCTAATGTCACTTTTATGTGACATTAATGCAATTTTAGGTTGAAGTTAGTGTTGACCTTAGAATGTTTTAAGGGTAAATTTATATATATATGTCATAAAAATTTGGAACTAAGTATAACATTAAGATGTCTATCCATCTTAAAATCTAAATTTATGAATAAAATCAAATTTTTGAAAAAATATTATTGAATGATTTAAAAATAATTTTAATTGTAACATATTTTAGTCAAAACATTGTAACATAATTTCACTAAACAAAGAAATAGACAATATGTGCACACTTTAATATCTAATTTAAAGTTTTGTGTATAAATTGTCTATCAACAATGATTCATTATGACATCCAAACGTTGGTAAAACCTTTAGATATTGTGTATTAATGAATTTTATATAATTAATAAAAATTAATATTATTTTTAATATTATCATCACATATTTTTAATATGCCACTAGCAATATTATATATTAATGCTCTTGAAATGGGCCTTACTAAGGTTCCTTGAAAGAAACAATTATGTGTAATGACAATGAGATCCAATGACATGGAATTATAAGTCCTTTTTATATGTAAAGAATACTAATGATGTGGCATCACAATTATTTTATGGAAAATGAGATATTTCTATCTCTCTCTTAAGTTTCTACAAAACCCCAGCTCAATAAAATTGAGTGTAGTTACCCTACTGTATTAAAATTTTCCATGTATTCCAGGTGAAGAGATTTAATTCATGGATGATAGTTTCGACTAATTGATATCTTTATTACATGATTTTATTCACTAATGTGTCCTTTCTTATATGGTTTTCCATAGGAGACTGTGACGTACCATTCTTAAAACCACTTCCCACCTACCCCCAAATGCAGAAGGTGTATGGGAGAAGTAAACAACATTTCAATAAGTGTATAAGTTCACTGATCACCTAATGGATGAAGCAAGCACATGTCTTGAGTTACAACATATATCCATTAATTCTTAAATAATATTGAGGTACTTCTTTTTGTGAGTAGATTTTTAGACTTTAGATGTGTAAAGAGCTTCTTGAGGGGTTTGAACAGTATAACTGTTATGGAATCTCAATAGTTGAAAGAAGAATTCTTGTTGAATTCAATGAATTGTATAATAAGAGATGAGATTTTATTATCAGGATAAATTTAGAAAATATAATATGAACATGGTAAAAATTATTAATATCATCATTATTGTTTTGTTCTTGGTTGACAATAATTAGTTTTACCAATTTTTTTAGTCTTTTCATTCTCCTCAAATCACAGTTAAAATTAGCATTAAAATTATTTCTATGCCATCACTTAAAAAAATTGAAGAGCCAATTCAATTTTCAATGCTCTTGGATTGATAAGAGTAAATTATATATACATTTCACAAAAAGGATGTTCTAAGTAAATTTGTCCTTCTAATTTCAAATTTTAAATTTAATCAAAACAAAATCTATTCAGTAAATTTATCCTTCTAATTTTAAAATTTAATTTAAATCAAAACAAAATCTATTCAATTAAAAAAAAAATTAATTCAACCAAATATAATTAACGGTATTTATGTGATTGTAGGAAAACTCTCAAATTGTAATATATAATATTGAAAAAAATCATTTAATAGGGAAATTCATGAGCATTCTCAAATAAATAGGTTCATAATTACAAATAATTTAATGGGATATGAAAGCAACAGACAAAAGATGTATGTGATTCAACTTAAAATGTTGCAATAAAATGTTATATTTATAAATCTACATTTATAAATTTGATAATGTTTTTATTTTGTTTGTATGTGGTAGGCATTTCTGAAGGGTAATATTAGGGTGTCCTTAGATTGACTAATTTTGGAAGTGACATTAGATTTAGTAAACTGATAACTTAAGATTGAGTTTAGGTTGATTTTACAGGCAGCGTTAGGTTACATTATGTGGGTGACATTGTGATGATTTAATCAGCCATGTTAAGGTGCCTTCAAAATAATGTATGTGATACTTCAAAGGAGATATTGAATTAAATAATTGTATGACGTTAATTCAACTTTATTTATGATTGTATATCATCCTTTAAGATTTGAAATTGGGATGAATTAATTAATGATTATTGGTTTTTTAAATCTATATTTTTTAAGGTGTGAAATTAGGGTCTCTTAAATATAATCTTTTTGCCATATTTACCTTGTCTTTGTTCTTGGACTTAAGGTAAATTTTATTAAAGTTGCATATTAAGTCTAATAAAATGTATGGGGCACATTATGATACTTAAACACAATAACAATAAATTTATGTCATTTCACACTTAATTGAGTGCCTCATACATCCAATTATTTGGTTATTTCCATGGGGTACAAAATTAGGGCATATTGAATGTAATAAAAATAATTGCATCAACATAATATCATTCAAAGTTAAATATGCCCTATTTGATCTCCCAATGTAGCCACTACCTTGATAGGTTACATTTGGCACACATTTAATAATATTAATCTCACTAAACATAATGGCAATAACCTAATGTAGACTCAGACTCATTAAGCATTCATTAAGTGATTTATACAACTAATCACTAAATTGGTTGCATGGAAAACACAATTAATGTATATCAATCGCCTTAAACATAATTATGATAACTTAATGTCATTCTATATGTAAGGAAAATCAATTATTAGACATCTGATTATTTCATGATAGATTATTTGTATGTCACAATCCTTCTTAATGTTAAAAGGTGTAAAAAGAGATGTAATTCATCTACATTAAACAGGATCACGTGTTGAGGTGGTGAAATGTTAAAGATTAATATTCATAGTTAATAATTTTATATGTGTATGTATATGTTGAATTACAATCAATTAATAAAAAAATGTTGGTTTATTCTTTAACATACCAATAGCTTAGCCTTAGCCTAATCATACCTTGTTTCCCTAGTGGTCAAGAGATACATTATATATGTGAACAATTATTGACATGCATATATTTTCATAATACAAAATGTACTCACATATTATGCTCTCAAATGTTAAAATTGCATTTGTGTCATATAAAATAATTAGGATAATGAGATAATAAAGTAAACTTAGCTCACCCAAATCAAGCACCTAACTATGACAAATGAAAAAATGAAAATAGAGAGAGAGAGAGAGAGAGAGAGAGAGAGAGAGAGAGAGAGAGAGAGAGAGAGAGAGAGAGAGAGAGAGAGAGAGAGAGAGAGAGAGAGAGAGAATAGGTAAAAGATAACATGCATTTGAATGTTACATGTGTGTAACCCTTATGTATATTATATGAGATACTCACCAATTCAAGGAAAATTTCCCCTATCCCCAAAGGTTTACTGCCTAAGCCCTATTTATCTATTCTATTTGAGGTGCCCAACAACCTCTATCCATGGGAAAACCGTAAAATGGGGATAGGCCCTTTTAAATTATATGTATCATTATAACATGCATTTGAATGTTACATGTGTACAACCCTTATGTATATTATATGAGATACTCACCAATTCAAGGAAAATTTCCCCTATCCCCAAAGGTTTACTACCTAAGCCCTATATATCTATTCTATTTGAGGTGCCCAACAACCTCTATCCATGGGAACACTGTAAGATGGGGATAGGCCCTTTTAAATTATATGTATCATTGAACACATAGAGTGATATATGGCTATATAGATTTATTTGTCCCCCCATCTATAGAGAGAGATCATATATGAGCACCCTCACTATATATGCTAAACATTCATTATATATCTATCTCACTTCATGAGATGGTATTTTCATATCTCAAATTTTCAACCTTGAGAGAGTGGTTTAACCTCTCTCATTTAAGTTATACAATGGCATTATTCCAAGCTTTTGGGTTACCTCTAAGTGCACTAAACATCTAAATTATAGGGCTATCTCCCATTGATGTATTAGTTAAACTCGCACACTACACTACTAACTTACAAAGGAAAAGGGAGAAGGATAACATGAAAACTAACTAATGGGGTTATACACCAAATTTGTCTCCTCCACTTTCATATGCACTATTGAAATGAATCAAGACAAATTAGAACACACGAATTCAATGCTAGGTTCTTCTCACATCTATATTTCAACATCAATATATAGGGAAATGCATGAACTGGGAGGTGATAACCAAGAGGTCTAATATGAGACACTAAAGGAAAATATTTTACACATTAAATTATGTGCACAACTAACTAAAACACTCCATATTATCTACAAAGCATCAGCGTTCTTGCAAAGTCCTAAGAATGAGAGGATGAAAAAGAGGGAGTAGAACACTACCACTATGAGTCATGCACAATCACATATATACACTAAGGACAAGATTAAAGATGGTTAAACCAGCATTGTCATTCAAATCAGAGGCAAGAACAAGTGTTCAGTTGAGTAGGTCTTCACCATACTCAACCAAAGGATCCTTACAAAGCAAAACAAGGCTATATTTATAGAGAATGAGAGAGGAAGAGAGAGAATTAGGTGTAGACAAACCCATTGACAATTGTCATTCCATGAAAAAATAAGTTATAATCAAGAAACCTACTAAATAGTAGTCTTATAAACTCCTTTAATGTGCATTTATTAGTCTGATCATGATTTTCTACAAATTTGGCATAGGAAAGGTTCTTCAATAGATTAAATGGCACATCACCTTCTTAAAAACTTCCTTCTTTCTTGCTTAAAGGTGACAAGTGGTCATATTTATCATCAATTCATTTTAAAATTCCCTCTATCATCATATTTGACACCTTTTACATGTTTAAGATCTCCTCATATTGACATTCTAGTGGTCATCATGTTTTAATTGGTGTTTTGAAGCTAATCAACGTCATTATGCATCTCTTTGCTCAAATGCCTCAAATATTTGATTTTATCTTCATGAATGCAACCTCTCTCCATGAAATACCTCTCTATGTCTTCAAAAACCTATATCAATCCTCTTGGATTCCTTAAACATAATCAAAGTCTTCATTTTACACCTAAAGCCCATACTTGTCTTCAATTCTTCGTAGCCCTTGAAACATATAAAACTCCTTGTGTAGAACATTACATTTATTCTCTTGGAAAAATAATCACATATTTGATTACCCACTATGTTATTACTACTCTATACAAAGTTTTACAACCAAAAATTAAATACAAGTATACTTACTCCACCTATTTCTCTCTCTAACTAGCCCTTAATTAGGTCATTAGGGCTACAAACCTAGATTTGATTCCAATCAATGATCACCTATGTGAAACTTCATATAAATGTTTTATTCACTTTCCATATCCCCTAGTCATTCTCCATGATAAAATTGAGGACATGAAACCTTATACAGATGGGTGAACCTATAAATGGCCAAAACCCTAGTTAAGGGGCATGTTCAAGTTTGAGATGTAATTAGAGTGGTTTCTCAATAAATTATAGGTTCTAATCCTTTATTATGGATTTTTAGTTGCATGTAACATCATAATATAACTCAATATCTCAAATGGAATATCTCAAAGATTACTTCCAGGTCTATAGATAAGCTTCTTAGACAACAAAATAGTACAATCACCATTTTAACTTAAGATAATTACTGATTAGCCTCTATATCATCTTGAAATGAATGAATACAAAGGATTTATAGCATCATATCATCTCCTTATGTTTTCATAAGGCCTTCTTATTTGATTTGGAGGCCATCAACCATCTTCTTAACTTAAAAATAGACTTATAACCAAACCTTTTGGGCCATTTTCCATAAATTATACCCTGTACATGCCAAACAATGGTTTGAAGGATTTATAAAGATAGTTAATAAGATTTATCATATCATTTAAAGGGTCATAAAATATATTTAAATCACGTAGGAGACCAATTTCTCCCATTAGGTCACTAGAGAGATTTCTTGGTAGCCTATGTGTGTCTTAAACTGTTAAGGATACTTCATAGAGATAAGGCCCTTAGTGAACATCTAAATACCATGTATTAGGATTTCAAATGGATTGGGTCTCATTCCTATTACCTTAAGATATCATGAATCTCCATGTGCAAGATGTGACCATCTCAAATTGTTTCTTTGGAGCTGGTAGACTATGTTTAGTGAGGTTGAGAGTAAATTTTAGATTGAAGATGATATTTTAGTGCTTGGTTGGAGTTGTAAATGGTATTATATGTTTATAACACTTCTCACCTTTGTAGACAATGAGCGTGTAAAACTATCCTTCACAAGATTACCAAGGAAGTAATACGGAAGATGAAAGGTGTTTTCTATTTTTTGAACCTATAACTTCTTCTAAAGCATGGAATTTAGCTTGTATGGAATGAGGTATTTCAGAAGAATGCCTAGAAATCAACTCTACCTTAGGAAACCTACAACCATGCTTCAAAAGATCCCCTTTTTAACACTAAAACTACCATATCTACTTGTCAAACCTTTATATAACTATGAAACATGTATTCATGGACTCCTTCAAATTTTTACGAACCTAGTAAAACATTTACATACATCCTCTTGCCAATTACCTACCATTTATTTCAAGATTCTCCTCTTGAACATTACAAAGAGTATAAGAAAACACTTGAAATAGGTTGTAACATTATAAAAAAAAATTATAACATATTTATTTGAATGTGTACAAACCAAAAGGGGATACAGGGTGACTTGACATGTGTTAAAAGACTCAAAAAGGTTTTATCAAACTTTTTTAATCTTGGACCAACATGAAACCTATCATGAAGTGACTAGACAAGCATAAGACTAGAATAAGCCATTTCCTTAAACTATACAAAATAACCTTAACTTCCCCAAACAAGGCTTAAGACTCTTTAATAAGGTAATAAGGAAATGGGAAGACTTTATAAATAATACACATTCTTAACACATCATGACATGTGTATAGGACCCTCTAAACTAACCTTGATAGCTCCAGAAGCACATGATGAGGTTAAAACCTTAAATATTTCTAGTGACCATTTGAAGATCATTACAAGACTAGAATTTTTATAAAAAAATTTAAACTGATCAAAATAACAAGATTTTTTTGAAATTCTCTTATGGTATCCAAAATTTGACTAACAGGAATCAATGGTATGTGTTCTCTACATAGGAGAATGATTTCTCCCATCGTGTCACTAGATAGGTTTCTTGGTCACTGATTTATTATTTTTGGAAATAATCGAGTTTTATTCCTATTTAATAAACAAGTATAAGTAGGATAAATTAGTAAATAATATTCCTAATTAAATCTAATAATTTATGAAATTAGATTTAAATTAGAGTTTTTCTAATAATATTAGCAAGAGAGAGAAAATTAAACATAGCTTATTTTGGACTATTTTGACTCAGATAGCGTCTCAGAAATTTATGTGTAAGACTAGGAAACTATTGTAAACAATATCTTGGACTTTATGTTTTGATTGGATAGGAATGTTGGAATTAGACACCCTAAGATCTAGTGTTATAGTCCTTCTCTAGCATTATTGTCCTGAGGATTTCATATTTTTGGGTTTTGTTTGCATGCTCAGTGTGAGCTTGTGTACTAATTTTTATATCTTCACTATTAATATAGTTCTCTATAGAGATTATTTGTTTTGTTCTTATATCTTATATGTAATTTAAAGAAACTTTAGGAAATGGGGAAAGGGGGTTAGTGTGTGTAAGATGCACTAAACGTGCTTCATACCCTATTTGTGGGAACACTACCTACATATCAATACTCTGAATAGAGATCAAGCCATTTGTAGTTCTCCCTTTAAGAGTGCTTGATGAAATAGTGAATGAAATTAAAGAAACATTAAAATTGAGTATACTTGAGCTAACTAGGGACTGGTGTAATTACTTGAATTGGATTGAAAGTGTATAGATTGGTTGTATGTAGATAATAGGGAAGATTGATTGAGTGATCTTGCTTGTATTTTTTCTTTCTTGAATAATATTTGTCAACCCCCTCCAAATGCTCTTTGAATGGGCTTATATATTGATCTATTGGTCATGGGTTAGATGAAACAAGACTAGGCCAACATAATGAACAAGAGCAATTAGGGGGAAATGATAACTTGGGCTTGAAATGTGATTGGATAGGAGTTATGAAAAGGGAACACCCTAGGGTCTAGAACTATAGTATAACTTTTGCATTATTATCTTGAGTATATGAGACCTAAATGGATGGATTAGTCATGAAAATAGGTTTTGGTATAGTTGGGGTCAAGTCTAGAAGGCCACAGATGATTAAGAATCAATGAAAGTAAGCCTAATATGATCATGAGAGTAAGTATGAGTGACCTAAGGATTTGGTGTCATTAGCCATGCTCAGGTTACCATTTTTTTTTAATTTTATATGACTAAATTTTCCCCTCCTTTATTATAGTGATGGAACAAATCAAAATACTAGGATAAAGGAAAATAGAAAGCATACCTGAACTTACCTGCAAAGGTGAAGCCCATGAAACTTGTGTGATGTTGAGTAATGTTGGATAGTGCATAGAGAGCACATTGTGTAAGTGTGAATATAAAAAATGGAAATAAAGAGGAAATCACTTCTTAATATATTCAATATAAAATAAGAACATACAAATCTGAGTAAGAGAGAGGAAGAGAAAGTAATGAATGCACCTCACCACGTACATAAACTAGTACAAAACTTGTTGTGATATTGAGTAAGGCTGAGTAATGTTGGATGTGTTGGATGATGTTGTACAAAAATGCATACCTTGAATGGAGTTGAGTTCTCAATTCCTTGAAAAGTGGCTCAAGAATTCAAAGGTTGGCCCTTTTGGATCCATCATCACCTACTAAGTGAATCTAGATGATCATGTGTGTGATAATCGATGTTTGGACTATGTCCAATCCCTTTGAATAGGTTACTCAAGAATGCAAAGGTTGTCTCTTTGGATCTATTATTTCCCACTTAGTGAAGCTAAATGATCATGTATTTGATAATTAGTGTTTGGACTATGTGTCCAATCCCTTTGAATAGGTGGCTCAAGAGTACAAAGGTTGGCCCTTTGTTTCCATCGTTACAATGTGAAGCAAAGCAATGAATGGATACTACTATGTATGAATGTGTATGTTGTATGAGATGGATTTTGAAGCCCCTAAATGCTCTATAAATCTGATAATGTGGCATGGATAGTAGAATGTGCACTAAAAACTATGAAAATGTTGGCCAACTTAGAAAATATGGAGATTAGGCTTGTATAAAAGCCACTCCAAAACTAAAAATTTGGCTTATGTGGAATCCACTCAGGAGCTCGAGGAATCAAAAATATGGAGGTTAGGCTTGTATGAAATCCACTCTAAAATGATGCTAATGACTTGCAAATGGAATAAGGCATGCAACTACTAAGAATGCCTTGGTAATGCTAAAAAATGAAAGAAAAGAAGCAAAAGTGTTATGCAATCTGTCCCCAAACACTAGTGTCTAAAACATGGATTCTAATTTGGAAGTTATACCAACAACCATATCTAAAACTAGAAGTGATAACCAATCATGTCATGCATGATGCCCCCTATGTCTAGATTCTCTGATAAAAATGTACTAAAAATTATTGATCTAAACTGGTCTTATTTTGAAAGACTGTAACATGAACTTAATTTTATCCCTGCTTCTAAAAAACCTAGTTTTTATATTGTTTAGATAGGAGTGCCAAAAATAGACACCCTAGTGTTTAACGTTGTATTCCGTCCTTGATGTTATTGTCCTAGGCTAAAACTAATCACTATCTTAGAATATTGACTATTTATCTAGTCTATTCTAAGTGGTTTGATGACGGGTTGTTATTCTAGTTATTCTGAAACTAGATTTTTTAACTGATAGGATCTCTAATCTCTATAGCAAAACCCCTATTTATTTCCCCCTCTTTTGAGGGTAATAATAGGTACCCTATAATGACTATCCTTAGAATAATAATCCTTGCAAGTGTGTTAAGCTAAAAATATACATGATATAGCAATGATAATCAACAAGATATAGCATGGTTTGATTTGAGAGATTGTTAGATCAATAGGGGTATGCCTAGATAGATGTAATAATGTAATATCATGTGAAATGTTCTTGAATTGAATTGAAACTATAAATTTTAGTTGTTATTTTGTTATTTGGAGGGATGGAGTGTGATGTCCATCATTGCATCCAATAAAATAATAAAATTCATGATATATATCATGGCATTGCAACAATTAAAAAGCAATCAAGCAACAAGGCAACAAGTAAGAAGCATACAAGAATGCCTAAGAGTCCATGCAAATAAGGTACATGGGCACATGTTATTCAAACTAGAAAGAAAGAATACAAGGCATGTTCAAATTCCACATAAACATAAAAGTGAAACAAATAATGTTGGCACAAGGGCCACATGCTCATATAAGAGTACAAGCAAAGGGCATTGGCAAATATCCTAAGGCATACACATGAATAGAAGCAAAATACATTGGCAAATGTTCTAAGGTACATATAGGAGACAAGCAGGAATTGGAAATATAATCCAACAAGCTATGCTAAGCAAGAAGAGAAAACATGTAATAACTAGAAAGATAGAATCACATTAACTAATCAAAGTAAGAGTGAAAGTATGTGAGACATGTTTTGTACAAGACTATGTATCTATTAGGATATAAACAAGTGATAGATACTAGTGAAATGAATATATGGTAATATTTATAATTTAGTATGTAATGTACATCAACATCATAACCTGGAGTGTTTAGTGTAAGAATGATATAACTTGGATGGTTTAATCATGTAAAAGATGCCTCCGGGAGGAAGATATATCGATGTGTGTCTAAAATGTGGAAGTAAGATGCCACCTCAATGGGTAGAGTGAAGAAATAAAGGATATAGGTGTCACTATACAAACTCAAAGGAGATCAACTGAAGCATGGTAATATATATAAATTGATAAACAATAGCACAGAACAACAAATGTAAGTCTAGCATAGGATCAAAAATGTAAAGCATGGAGGATGCATAGAATCAAGATGTTTTTTTGTTTTTAAATTATTTAAATGTTTTTGATATTTCTGATATAAATTATGTACAATAAATCACATAAATACTATGCACAAGGAATTTGATAAGGAACTATGTATAAGTAAGTAAATGAAACTAAGTACAAAAAAAATTGAGAAGAAATGGTACTAATCGATGAGTCTCATGGGAGACTCCCTATCATGGTGTCTTGTATCGAGAAAAGTAATCATGCATGATTGTGAAGCATGAGGGAATGACTGAGAATATGGTTCTAAATGTTTTGGTTCATTATTGGTATCTTGGAAATCATAATAACCTGTATTGTTCCACTCATGATTATTATCTTGACTTTGAACCAATAGAATGTTGTTGTTGACTTTTTAATGTATCTAGATATCTTCCTTTAATGAACTATGTTTATGAATTATTTTTTGTAGGATTTTCAATAAATCTCAAACCTTGGTGATAAACATTATCAATTACTAGAATAGGAGTTGTGATGCCATGAGCCTACTTGCCCAACCCTTGACCTTGATAATCAAATTATTGTATATATTTTTGACCAAACCCATACTGATTTAAAATTTGAGCCTCATTTTGGAGAGGTATATTTGCATCTTTTTGTGTTTTATATGTTTTTGTGGTATTTTTTGTTGCTATGATTTTATTTTTTGATGTTTTTGTTGTTCTGAGTTATGCGTTAGTAACCACTTTTGTACTATTTTTAAATTTGACCCTTTGTGAATGTGTTTCTATGTCACTATGGATTTCTTGAATGATTTAACTTTTATAGGGTATTCATGATCAATTATCTATTATATATGTTATTTTAATGCCAAACATGAATACTTGTGATGCCCATGCATTCTATGGTATGCACAATAATATTTGGATCTTCTCACTGGATATAGAGGAGGTAGTTTGATCAACTTAGATTTAATAAATTACCTTAGAACCTCACTTGAACTCTTATTTTATCATTTAATTCCTTTTAAATCACTAGTTGTAGAGTTACTTTTTTGTGATTTCTTATTTTTATATGTAACATTGCTTGCAACCAATTGACTAGGTGAAGGTGCATATACATGACTGACACTAGGGTGCCTTTGAGGATTTTGTATTATAATTTTATTTTTAAATGTTGTGATCTTGTCATGTAATATCTAATTCTACATTTGTAATTCTAAAATTAACTTACTCATACTGATGATTTGATCCCTTAGATCCTTATAAGTGCAAGCCCTAGTTGTTTCTGATTGAATGTGTAAGCACATATGTTAAAGAGGATTTGAAGAAGCTATAGGCTGAATATATGCATTAGGAACAATAGTTTAGGCCACCTCACCTTTTATAGGGGTGATATCATGGACCTGGTTAAAAGGAAAATAGGTATCACCCTCTTGGGGGAGAGGAAGAGATGAAAATTGTTTCATGTGCATAATATATGACATTGAAACTTGAAAGGTGGTTGTTAGCTTACACAATGGATATTCTAGGTATAAACCATGTATGTGGGACAAAATTCATGTAATTGGAGTTATAAGTTATATAACAATATGTTTATAAAGAGCATTCCACATGAGAGATAGCAAGGGAGAGAGAGCATGAATGCATAGATAGAAAATTTTGACATGAATCATAACATTTCTAATATGTTTAGCATGATAAGCTTGAAAACTTTTCCACATGAGTGATAGAGTGTAAAGGTTATATATTATGAATTGTTTCATAAAGGCATATAAGCTTTTGACATGTAACATAACATTTCGAATACATTTAGCAAAATGGAGTTGGTAATTATTTTGTATGAGCAAATGAGAATATGCAAAAAGTTTTTTGAAATTTTGTGCATTTTTGGCAATGAATTTTTAATATCATCCAATATAATGAAACATAAGAATTTAAATGCAAAAGGTGAAGATTTGTACTAACATATGATAGACTTCATCATTCATGTACATGATAGGGCCCATTATGGTTTCCTTGTTATTTGTAAGAAATGTAAGAAAAATTTGTACATAAGTGAGAATCATTTTTGTAATTCGATTATAGATTTAAGGTGGTACCTCAAGAAACATATAGGTTCTATAAATGCAACTAGGGATTTAACAGTGATAGTTTTGTGAAATAATATAAATTTTTGAAATTGAAATTGAATTTCTAAGTTAAGTATGCAATTAAAAATTCAAAAATTTATGGAAAAGTATTTGATTTAATAGGACCTAGTAGATGTAACTAGGGTTTTGAGGAAAATATTTTTTTTAAATTACTATTAATTTTTTAAATTTGAAGTGATTTTATGATTTTAATATGCAACTAAAAATTTAGAAATATATTAGAAAATTACTAGGAGCTAGATGATGCAATTAGGGTTTGAAATAAAATTGTGTTTAAAATTACTATTGAATATGAAAAACTAAATTAAACTTTTGGTTTATATGTACAAGAAAAAAATCAAAAAATTATTGGATTAATGCTAGAAAATTACTAAGACCTAGTGTATAAAACTAAGGTTTTGACATAAATTTATTTTAAAATTTGAGAGGAATTTCTAGTTTAAATATTTAGGTAAAAATTCAAAAATCTATGGGAAAAATTAGATGGGAATTTACCCTAGGGTTTCTAGGGTTTTTATGTACAATTTGAGGTAAGTCAAGTTCACCAAATGATTTTTTTTATTTTTGGGAATAATGGAGTTTATTCCTATTTAATAAACAAGTCTTAGTAGGATAGATTAGTAAATAATATTCTGAATTCAAGCTACTGATTTCTGAACTTAGATTGCAATTAAACCTTTTCTAAAAACAATAATAAGAGAGATAAAATTAAACTTAGCTTATTTTGGACTGTTCTAACTGAGATAGAGTCTAGAAATTTATGTGCGGGACTAAAACACTATCATAAATAAGATCTTGGAATTCATTTTTTGATTGTATGGGAGTGTTATAACTAGACACCCTAGGATCTAATGATATAGTCCTTCTTTGATGTTGTTGTCCTGAGGATTTAAGCTTTCTAGGTTTTGTTCACCTACTGAGTATGAGCTTGCGTATCAATTTTTAAATCCCCACTATCAATAGATATCCTTTTAGAGTTGATTCTTTGTGTGCTTATATCTTCTATGTAATTGAAAGAAACTTTGGTAAATAGAAAAAAGGGGTTAGTGTATGTGGGCATGTTGCCTATATACCAATACTCCGAAGAGTGATCAAGCCATATGTAGTTCTCCCTATAAGAGAGCTTGGCACAATAGTGAATGAAATGTAAGAAATGCTAAAATTGAGTATGCTTGAGTTGGCTAGGGAATGGTGTAAGAGATTGAATTGTCTTGAAAGTGTATAGGCTAGATATATACAGAGAATAAGGAAGATTGATTTAGTGGTCTTTTTTGTATTCTTTATTGCTTGAATGATATTTTCCAACCCCTTCTAAATGATCTCTTAATGGGATTATATATGGATCTATTGGTCATGGGTTAGATGAAACTAGACTAGGCTAACATAATGAACAAGAGGAATTGGAAGAAAATAATAAGTTGGGCTCAAAATGTGATTGGGTAGGAGCACTAAACAATGGACACCCTAGGGTCCAGCGCTATAGTCAAACTTTAGCACTATTGTCTTGAGTAGACAAGAACTAGGGGGATAGATTAGTCATGAAGAGAGGGTCCTAGTTTAGTTGGGGTCATATTTGGAAGGCCACAGATGACTAAAAATCAGTGTAAGTAAGCTTAAGAGGGTCATGAGAGAATGAAAGAGGGACCTAAGGATTGGGTGTCATTAGCCATGCTAAAGTTACCATTTTTTGCATTTTATATGACTATAGTAGCCTATGAGTGTCTTATAATCTTAAGGATTATTTGTAGAGGTAAGGCCTTATATTAACATCAAATGTCATGGATCAATGCTAAATAGGGGTGGGATCTTATGCCTAATATCTCAAGTTACCATCCATCTCTTCATACAAGATGTGAACATCTCAAATTGCTCGTCTCGAGCTTGCAGACTATGTTTAGTGAGGAATTATGGATTGAATTTGCTATCTTAGTGCTTGGTTCAAGTTATAATTATTATTTTAGGTCTGTAACACCTCTCATATTTATAGACAATGATCATTTAAAAATAGCCTTCATAAGCTTGCCAAGGAAGTGATAGGGAGGATGAAAGGTTTTTCTCTATTTTGAACCTATAAATTCCTCTAAAGCATGGATTTGGACTTGTACAGAATTAAATAGGTCATAGGAGTGACTAAAGATCAAATCTACATTGGGAAACCTAAAACCATCCTTCAAAGGAACCCTTTTTAACACTAAAACTATCATATCTTCTTAGTAAACCTTGATGGAACTATTAAACAATATTTCATGGAGTCCTTCACACCTATATGGCACTAGTACAACATTACCGTACATCATATTTCCAATTACCTACTATTTATTGCAAGAGTATCCTCTTTAATATTACAAAGAGCATATGGAAATACTTGAAATAGGTTGTAACATTATAAAATAGGTTATAACATCTTTTTAAGAATTTATATGAACCAAAATGGGATATAAGGTGATGTGTAATGTGCTAAAAGACTCAATAAGGCTTTATCAACCTTTGTTACTCTTGTACCAACTTGAAACCTATCATGAAGTGACTAGACAAACACAAGACTAAAATAGGGTATTAACTTAAACTTTAAAGAACACCCTTAACGTCCCAAAACAAGGTTTAAGACTCTTTAATAAGGTAAGAAGGTAATGGGAAGATGTTAGAAACAATACACCATTTTGACATATCATGACACAGGTCTAGGACCCTCTAAACTATCCTCTATGGCTCTAGGAGCACATGAGGAAGTTAAAACCTTAAACAATGATAAACAAGGTTTCGAGTGACCATTTGAAGATCATTTCAAGATCAAGATTGCTATCATCGAAGTTAAAATGAGTGAAATAGCAAGGTTTTTATTAACCTCTCTAATGGTATCCAACATTTAGCTAACATATTTGGTGGTGTCATTGGGATGCTTTATTTCAAATCATATTAGAATAGCTACCTTGTCCCTCCATTGGTATATGGAGTCACGTTTCCTCAACTTGAGACACAATATTGCCTTGAACAATATGATAGACTAAAACACCTCCCGACACATAACACACAAAATACAAAACACAAACAACAACAACAAAAGACAACACAGACACTTGTGATGTTAAATCACTTAGTGAAAACAACACAAAGACTACAATGTAAAACTAAAATTCATATCTCTTCATCCTCTAGGAAGAAATGGGAAGATATTGGGATCATCATGGTACCATGAAATTATCTTGTCATATGTTGAGTGATGTCTAATCAGATATAGCTCATGTAGTGACAACTTACACTAAGATTCTAAGATATTGACATGTTTATAACCTCCATTGCTAGCAATTAGACCTTCTTGCTTCATTCCCTTGTCCATGGGTTAACTATGTGAGTCAAGTAAAAAAACATACTCATCCCAATATTAGCTAGTTGGCTTAAACAATACCATTCTTTACTTATTAATAAGTTGCTCCTGATTATAAATGAAATCATGTTTAAAAGCTTCTACATTCTTGATCTCTTGAAGACCTTCAATTAGAGAGATTTAATTTTTAAAGAGAGTGTTTTCCAGACCATATTGATCCATGAAGACACCATCAACATTATCATTTATTGATTTTTTAGAATCTATCTCTTGTTCATCTTGAAGAGTGTCATACTCAGCATAAATTACTACATCATCCACTTAAACCTTTTTGTGATGTTTGATCAAACTTGTTGGCTTGCCAAGATATTTGAAATTGTCATCAATTGCTTTTTATTTTTCTTATTTATATGCTAACCTCTCAAGTCCTTAAAACTCCTTAAACATGTCCAAGTAATAATTTCACATATCTTCAATACCTCCTTGAACTTGTCCATGAGGTTCAACAAGATCATTAATCATGATATTAAATGCAAGAGGTTTCTCATGCTTCTCTTTATCATGCTCATTGGTTAAGGAAACATAATTATAATTCTCCTCATGCGCTATACGTTTACCATCTAGACTAGAGTAAAAGTTTTCTAGTTCATCCCAAAAGGCAGCCTCTTCTTCATCACTTGAAAAGATATCAACTTCACTACTAAACTTACCTTTCTCTTCAGGAATAATAGGTTGATAAATCACTTCAAACTCATCAACAAGATTATGACATGGCTGAAACTAATTTTTCTAAACTTTCATCAACTCATGTTCACATGTAATTTGTTCAACATCCGCATAATCATATTTCTCTTCATCAATACTAGACTGATCTTCCTCCTCCATGAAGAATGGAAGTTCTTCTACCAACTTAAGATCTAACACCATATGTTTTTATTTTTCTATCAAACTTGATTTGTTTTCTTCTCCACCAAAGGGATTGTCAATGATGATTTCTTCATCATTATCACTAGAAGCACTCTCTAAAAAACCTTCTTGAGATTCACCTACAACTGCAACATCTTACCTTTTAAAGACAACCACATCATCATTATTTTTTGACAAGTTCTCAATCTCAATTGATTCTCTTTAAAAAATTAGATGATATTAGGGTGGGAGACTCCATTAGCTTTCTTGAATCCTCCTAGCGTGTCATTCCAACTTGGTATTTTAGGAGAACTAGGTTGATTGAATAATTCTATGATAGTTGTAACCTGAATGGTATAGGAAGGAATTGAGGGGATTTTATGCTTTCTTAACTTGAACTATAACATTATTTTCTCCTCATGGTCTTGATATTGCATATGAAGAATCTCCTTCCAACTTAGAAATACTATTTTTGTGACTTATACAACCTCTACTCTCTCTTGACTTTGGATGGGCATAGAAGAGGATTCATTCTCATGGATTGGGATGGTATAATGAGGATTGATGGTCCAAGAAGGCTTCTAATATGGAATGGCCTTGGGTTCTCTAGGTAGGGTGAATTGTGTTAGAATAGACATAGCTTTCTCTTGAGGAATACAAGTCTTCCAACTTGGAATATTAGGGCTAGTGGATGCATTAAGAGATTGATTGAGCTTATTTTAATGTTGTATTACATCTTGAAGGAGATTTGAAGTAAGGGAAGGTTGAATTTGGATAGGAAGAGGTATGTAGGATTGATGGAATTGGGATTTCACATGCTCCCATCTCATTACCCTATCTTCCACTAATTGCATCAACTTCTTAAACTCTAGTTTTTAATTTATTAGATGATCTTCATTCTCAACCCCTGCCCACACTTTAGAAAATTATTAAAATATATATTTACCCTTTGGAATATGATAGATAGGAAAATCTACATCATGTTCTACTTCTCTATCAGTCCTTATCATCATCTTCACAAGGTCTAGCATGACTTATTTAAAACTGATTGAAAGTGAAGGAGTAGCATAACTTTGAGAATGTTAACTAAAGAGATAGGTGCATTGTTGGTAAGCTTTTTAGGTAGTTTCTTGAGGATTATTTGATGATAATGCACAAACAAAATTAATTTGACAAGACTGATATGATGGTACATAAGAAACATTTTTATCATATGATTAATGATACATACCAATTTTCATTTTTTGAAGCACTTAAATCACCTATACATGTTGAGATTCATTTGGATTCACCATTGGTGCTTGATGTTTTGCCTCCAAAGGGTGATGTATTGAATTATAGAGCCAAAACCTCCTTCAATGGTTGATAATCCTATCCTAGCAGGCATGCCAAAAATTTTATATCTCAAATATACACCCTTGAGATAATGATTCAAGCTCTTTCAATTGAGATATATAATGGGATTAGTCCTAGGTTATGGGTAAACTTTATGTGGACTAAACCTCTAGATTATAGGTCTATATCCCTTTGATGTATCCGTTAAGTTCACACACAATACTACTAACTTACAAAGGAAAAGGGAGAAGGGTAACATGAAAACAGGCTAAGGGGGTTGATACATGCCTCCACCTATCTATACACTATCTAAATAATTCAATACCAATTAGAAAACATTATTTCAATATTTTTCTCACTTAACATTAGTATTTCAACATAAAGGTATTGTAAAATAAATGAATTAGGAGGTTATAACCTAGAGATCTGATATGAGACATTAATGGCAAATATCTTACACACCTAATTCTACAGACAACTAGTTGTAAAACTCCATGTGAGATAAAAAGCATCAAACTAATTGTAAATAGGTAAGAATGAGAGGATGAAAGAGAAGGAGTAAAACACTACCACTATCAATCATGCATAATCACATATATATGCTAAGAACAAGATTAAAGAAGGTTACACCAGCATTTCTATTCAAATCAGAGGTAAGAAAAAGTGTTCAATTGAGCAGGGCTTTGCCATTCTTAGTCGAAGGATCCTTAAAAATCCAAATAAGGTTATATTTATAGAGAATGTGAGAGGGAGAGAGAAAGAGGCTTAGAGAATCCTATTAACAAGTGTCAATCCATGATAAAAACACATTACAATCAAGAAAAAGGTTATAAAGTGGTCTTAGAAACTCCTTAAACATGTGTTGATTGGTATGATCTTGATTTTCTAGAGTGTTGGCATAGGAAAGGTTATTCATCTCATTATATGACTCATCACCTTATTAGAAACTAACTTCCTTCTTTCTTAATGATAACAAGTGGCCTTCTTTATCATCTAGTCATCTTGAACTACCCTCTAACCTCATCCTTTACACCTTGTATATGTTTAAGAGATCCTCATACTAATATTGCAGTGGTCATCATGTTTCATTTGGTTTCTTGAAACTACTCAACCTCATTATGCCTCTCTTTTCTAAAATGACTTAGATATTTGATTTCATATTCATGAAGGAAACACTTTCTATGTCTTAAAAAATGTATCAGTCCTATTGTATACCTCAAACACTATCAAAAACTTCATTTTACACCTAAATCCCATACTTGTCTTATATTCTTTGTAGTCCTCAAAATAGACAAATCTCCTTATGTATAGCATTCTATATTTGATCCTATAAAGCCAAGCATATATCTGATTACCCACTATGTTCTTCCTACTCTATATAAAGTTTCATGACCATATACTAAGTGCAAGTGTACTTAATCCACCTGTTTCTCTCTCTAATTAGTCCTCAATTAGGTTGTTAGGCCTAGAAATTGAGATTTAATTCCAAACAATGCTCACATGTGTGAAACTCTAGATAAACATTTGATTCACTTTCCATACCCCTATTCAATCTCAATACCAAACTTGAGGACTTGAAACCTTATTCGAATGGGTGAACCATGAAATGGTCAAAACTGTAGTTTAGATGCATCTTCAGGCTTGAGAGGAAATTGGAGTGGTTTCTCAATAAATTTTGGGTTCTAATGATTGAATATGGTTTTTAAGTACCTATACCATAATAAGACAACTTAATGCCATGAAAATAATATCTTCAAGAGTACTCTTGAGTCTGCAGATAGACTTCTTGGACAACAAAATAATATAATCACCATTTTAACTTAAGATAGTGACTGATTAGCCTCTATATCATCTATAAATGCATGAATACATAGGTTTTATAGGATCATATCATCTATTCATGGGTTTATAAGGCCTTCTTCTTTGATTTGGAGGGCATCCACCATCTTCTCAACTTACAAATAGACCTACAACCACACCTTTTGGGCTATTTTCCATACATTATACCCTGCATGTGACAACCAATGGTTTGAGGGAGTGCTTAGGATAGTTAGGAATGTTTCTCAAATCATTTCAAGTGTCATCCAAACCATTTAAATCACTTAAGAGACCAAATTCTACTAGCATGTCACTACAAAGGTTTCTTAATAGCCTATGAGTGTCTTACACTATTAATTATTGTTCATAGAGATAAAACCATTAATGAACATCTAAATGTAATGGATTAGTAGTTCATATGGATTGGCTCTTAATCCTATTACCTCAAGTTACCATGAATCTCCTCGTGCAAGATGTGACCATCTCATATTGTTCCTCTGCAGTTGGTATATTGTTTTTACCAAGGTCGAGAGAGAATTTTGGATTGAAGATGCTAACTTGGCGCTTGGTTCAAGTTGTAAATTGTCTTTTAGTTCTTAACACCTCTCACCTCTATACAAAATAATCATGTAAAACTATCCTTCACAAGGTTTGCAAGGAAGTGATAGGGAATATGAAAGGTGTTTTCTCTATTTTGAACCTATAACTTCCTCTAAAGCATGGATTTTGGCCTATACAAAATGAAGGAACCCATAACAATGCCTAGATATCAACTCTACCTTGGTAAATTTGCAACCATGCTTTAAAACAACCCCTTTTAACACTAAAACTACTATATCTACTTGGGAAACCTTGACAAAACTATGAAACATGTATTCATGGAGTCCTTCACACCTGTACAAACCTAGTATAACGTGCTCATACATCTTCTTGCCAATTACATGCCATTTATTTCAAGATTCTCCTCTTGAACATTACAAAGAGTATAACAAAAGACTTGAAATAGGTTGTAACACTATAAAAGAGGTTATAACATGATTTTAGGAACTTGTATGGACCAAAAGGGGATATAGGGTGACTTGACATGTGCTAAACCACTCAACAAATCTTTCTCAACATTTGGTACTATTGGACCAACTTGAAACCTATCATGAAGTGACTAGACAAGCACAAGACTAGAATAGGTCATTACCTTAAACTTTAAAAAACAACCTTAACTTCCCCAAACAAGGCTTAAGATTATTTAACAAGATAACAAGGTAGTGGAAAGACTAGATAAATAATACACCATATTGGCACATCATGACATGGGTCTAGGACTGTTGAAACTAACCTTGATGGCTCAAAAATCACACGAGGAAGTTAAAACCTAAGACAATTCTAAACAAGGTTTATAGTGACTATTTGAATATCATTGCAAAACCAGGATGGCTATCAACAAAGTTAAAATGAGCAAAATAGCAAGCTTTTTGTGAACCTATTTAATGGTAGCCAAATTTTGGCTAACATGCATCAATGGTATATGTGATTTATGTGATATAATAGGAGACCAGGTTACTATGAATACACTGACCCTATGCTTAGTTCAAATATGATCATCAATCCTTACCCACCGATGTATTCACATTAATGCCCATATGGGGTCAAACTCTAGATAGGGGCACATCAATGGAGTATTTCATTTTACCATATATATAGATAAGGTTGATGGATAGGATAACTATCCAATTCCCTATTCGAAAATCTTAATTCATCCTCCTCTCCAAAAAATGTTGTTGTCCATTCCCAAATAACGCTCTCCACATCAATGTCAAGTGTTAAATTTTGTCTAATTTGATCTATGTTTTATTATGCATCAATCAATCCTGAAACAAATGCTTCACGTTATTTTATCCCATAGGGTTTCCAATATTGAATCTTCACCTTTTATCCAAATTTTCACCTTCTAGTTTAAAGTAAATATCTCCATTTCCCCTTCCCATCTCATGTAGAACCCAAACTTTTGGAGGGCATAATTTTTGATATGTAATTCTATTTGAACTCTTGTTTATACTAAAATGATCATATTGAAAATCTAAATTCGTCCATAATCCAGTCTATCCACTTAATAATGTTTTAAATAAAAATTAGAGATCCCACATTACCATCTAAAGGTTCGAAACTGAAGTTTAAAATTTTTTTCAATATTTTTCTATGTTTAGAATTAGCATGTTTTATAACCGGACATGAACTTCAGTTCAAACTCATCTATTAGATTATTTTTTAATGTTTAGGAGATATGTGGAGATTTTTAGATTTGTTCAAGATTACATGTGAAACATATTAAAAATAGTAGCTACTAAAAATAACAGATCAAATTTTTTTATTTTTTAACTCCAATTCTAAATTAAAATTAAAATTGAAGTCTATTTATGCTTTTGTATGTAATTATTTATTTCATTCGATATACAAATTAATACATATGATTGTTTCAAAAGTTATATGTACTTTTCCTATAAAGTTATGTAATTATTTATTGCATTATAAACTTCTAGGATACCTTTACACAGTTTTGGAATCCTCATCATACACAACCACTCGAAAGCAATGAGCGTAGAATTTTTTTGAATCCACCGAGTGAAGAAGAAGATCATTTCTTTATTATGTGTCCTTTGTGGAAGGCCAGATAGAGCAGCATTTTTCGTTAGTCCTATTAACCTAATAATGATAAATATATTTATATATTTTGAAAATTAAAAACTTCATTTAGATGACTGCCAATCAAATTTTAACCCTCACCATATTTTATACTGATAAGGAAAGATGCCCATCAAATCTCTAACTCTCTCAAGAGTAGGATGGTGGAAATATTATAGATTAGGGTATCGTATTGTAGTGGATGAGGACAAATAGATCTGCACTCATATGACAGAGAAATATAACATTCTATTTGTCCCACTTAATGTGCAGCTTTCAAGTTTCTTTCAAAACGGCTTGAATTTATCGTTTAGATGAGACAAACTTAATGCGTTTACTGCACTATATTCTCGTTCTCAAAAATCCATTTACCACACTGCATTCTCATTCTCAAAAATCCGTTTACTACACTGCATTCTCATTTATCTTTTGAGAATTAAAAGACGTAGCCAACATATACTTCTCTTGTAACATTTTCCTCATCACTAACCTTTAGTTGTAATCCTATGAAGATTTGGGTTAGCTCATTCCACTCATCAAAAAGATCTGATAAGAAGTTTAACCTAAAAAAAAGGGGATTTCTTAAAAAAATATATACTAAATTTAGTAAATTAAGAAAATTAGTATAATTTAAACAAAATATAGAAAAACAAATTATAAAAAGTAAAAGATAAAGAAATTTTTTAAATATTTAAGATTTTGAAAATGGGATTTTGAAGATTAATTATGTACTACATTTTGGGATCGACGCTAATTTTTTTAAAAGTAAAAAAGAAAAAAAAATATTTGTATCTTTTGATTTTATAATTAATCTAAAAAACTATATTATATTTTATATATCTATATGTTTTGGAATAAATTTGAAATTTTGGAAAAAGTCAACTTAAGTTATGTAATTTTATAATTATGATAAAAAAAAACCTTTAAAATATTTTTAAAAAAGTAATTTTGATCAATAATAATTTTATAATACTTTTTAAATATATATTTTAAAAATGAATTGAAAATGTAAATCATTTTAATTTTTGTATTATTTATTTGTTTTTTTAGTCATTTCCAAAATAAAACTGAATTTGTTAATAAATTTAAAAATGTGAAAAAGTAAAAAAAAATTGTGAGTCATCTTATTTTTAGCTTTTCTAAAAATATAGATTTTTAAATTAATTTTTTTATTTTTTATATAATATTGTACTAATAATGTTTACAAAGCCTTTCATTACAAAGATCATCTTTATAGAACCAGATGACCGAGCAAATAATAACAATTTTAATAGGAAAAGAGCTATTAATCTCAAGGAAAAGAGCGATTAATCTCACGTCTTTTACATTTGGAATATATATAGTCTAATATTAACTTTTATTTTATGGTTTTATTTTAAGAAAATTCTAATAATTATTTCATTATGTGTCATGAAGGATAAGCACCAAATCATCCAAAATTCATATTATTCTAACAGTTTCAAGTGAGATGTTTAGAGCGCATATGACTCAAAGTAATTATTGAGGAGTGAATATTGAGAGTTGGGAAAATGTACTTTAGCATGATGTTGTCTAGAGCCAATAATAACATTATATGACTCTTATTTTTATCACATTTATACTATTATTTTATTTTATTATTATATTTAATTAATTTATTATTGTCTCAAAACATATTTAATTTATATTTACAATTAAATTTTATTATAATTATTATTTAATAATACAAGAGCATAATTTTATTAAATAATATTAATTAGTTTTAGAATATTATATTTTATTATAATTAGTAAAATTAAATTTATAATGAATCAAAACTTGAATTCATTTTTAATGTTGGAATTAAAGTCACAATCAATATCACATTTAAATTTATTTTAAAGTTGGATCTAGTTTCACATTTTTAATTAATCTTAATGTTGAACTTAAAGTCATCTTATAGTTAGATATAGTGTTGTAATTAAAGTCTCTTTATAATTAGATTTAGTGTAAACCTAGTGTTTAATTTAAAGTTAGATTTAATGACAAGATTAAAATTGAACCTACTATGGTACTTAAATTTTGATATAGTATCACATTTAAAATTGAACTTAGAGTCAAACATAAATTTAGACTTAATATCAAACTAAATATAAATTTAGACTTAAATTTGAAGACTTGTGGGGAGCAAGTGGCTAAAGCTCACCTTCTTTACCGTTGAGTCACCACCACAAGTGCTTATTGTCATCCTAATACCACTTTCATTTAACATTAGAGAAACATTAGGTTGATGTTAGTGCTAACTCTAACCTATTTTAAAGGAAAATTTGTGTGTGTATATGTGTGTGTGTGAAATACAAAGTCTATAATAGGGATGTCTTAGATGTCTATCTGACTTCAAATCCACTTTTAGGGATAAAATTTGGCCTTCAAAAATATATTATTTAATGATTTCAAAGCAAATTTAATTGTGAAATTTTTTAATCAAAATATTATAATGTAATCTTAATATAAGAAAGGAATAAATAACATTTTCAACAACTTAATATCTAATTTGAAATTTTATGTCAAATTGATGAAAATGTGTAATAGAATTTATCAACAAATTGTTTATTATAATATCCAAACATTGATAACCCATTAAATATTGTATATTAAACAAAATTACTAAATTAAAATAAATTAAATTTAAAAAACTAAATCTTTTTAAAAATTATTAAAACTTCTTAGATTTTAAAAAAATTAAAATTAAAATAATTCCCTTAAACATTATCATTGCATCTTTTTAAAATTTCATTGGAGTATTAAATGTTATTGTTAATCTAAGCTTAGTGTGTCTTGATGAAACAGGTTTGTTTTTTTATTTATTATTTTATTTTTTATTTATTTATTTATTTATTTATTTATTTTATCAGTAACAAGTGTCAATGTTATGGCATTAAAGTCTATATATTTTTCATATGTAAGTAAAATTAATGATGTGGCCTATAATTTCTCTCATGATAGATGGTATATATGTGGTATATATGTTATAGGTATTTAATATTAAAAAGTGTAAAAAAAATGTAATTCTTCTCTTTTAGACATGCATTCAATATAATCATAAAGATGAAATTAAGTTTTTAGTATGTTGATGTGATCAATAATTAAAAATTGTGTATATTTAATACTTGTATATATATTTATATATTAAAAGTACATATAGTTAACAAGAATATATTATTTTATTCTTTTTATTTATTAAAAATTTAAGTTCAACTTATTTATACATAGTGTCATTAATGATTGAAGGTTTCATTATATACATGAACCATTAATAACATACATATATTTATATCATATAAAATATACTCACATATTATATTTTATATTATAATTTAAATTTATATATATTATATATTATATATAAATATTTATTTTATTTGATATATATGTTAACATTAAAAATATTCACTATGAAAAAATAATGAAGAAAACCTAACTCATCTAAATCAAATACTTAACTATAACAAATGAAGAAAGAAAAACGAAAAAAAAAAATGAGGGGAAAAAAAAAAGAGAAAAAAGGGGAGACAGAGGAAGAGAGGATGATGCACTTGAAGGTTGCATGTGAACTCTGCATATGGTTATACATGTAACAATTTTTACTCAATTACAAGGTTGTAGTACCAGCCAAGCCAAGTAGATGTTAAAAGCTATGCTTCTTAAGAGCAAAATATATTGTTTTAAACTGTCTTAGATCACACTTTAACGTTGAATTTATAGGAATCAAAATAAGACACTTCCGTTTATCTTGAGAGATCAAAAGATAAGACCGTTGCATTTTAAAATAAAATAAGAAAATGAAGCAAACCCCAGAATGCCGCAAATAATATAAACAGTACACAGATAGCCGTCACTCTTCATCTCTGTTTCCCTCACTGTGCACTTTTCTATCAAATATTTCAGATAAGATTGAAAAATATGATCATGGTCCTTACTTCTCCTGCAACCAAATGCTCTTTCTGATATAACAACACTATTCCTCCCATTAACTCAAACTCCCATCATATCTTACAATTCCAGCCAATTTTAGTAATCTTCAAACTGGTATGATCATCTGAAATTCTACAATTGATCACAAGGCCACACTGTACAAAATTGGAAGGACATATGTTATGAACAGGTAGTATACAGCAAAAGCTTATCATAAAATCCTTTTGAGATGGCCATTCCATCTTCCCAACCAAGGGTATCCAGCTTGAAAGATTGACAGCTTGCCCAATTCTCTTGTTTATCAGAATCTAGCTTAGCGTAAATTTGTTCATCAACTGCCGCAAAATTTTGTGACCCCATTCCTCTATATATATTGGTGGAAACTCATGTGCGAAGTTGTGATCATCATCCACAAGATCATAAAAGTTAATGAGCTCCATCTTCAAAGTGATATCAGAGAACATGGCTGGAAAATAAACTGCAGAAGGAATACCCTAAATAACTCTGAAATAGATGAGCTTATTCTTGTACACCACATCCACAACCCATACAAAATCAGAGTGAACAGGATTATGAACTACTAGGCTGCCTTTACACAACGTTTTGGAATCCCCATCATACACAACTACTGGAAAGCAATCAGCGTAGAATTTTTTGTATCCACCCAGTGCAGAGGAGATCAATTCTTGAATATCTGTGTCCTTTGTGGAAGGCCATATAGAGAAGTATTTTTCTTCCCACATATTCTCCTGTTTTGCAATGGACCAAAGTTTTGAACATACACATTCTGCATATGCAAGTTTAACGCCATCCACACGGCTTACGATTCCAGAGATAAGGTCACCGTTCAAAGACATCTTCAAACAATAATAGATTGCACCAGTTTGATGTCCATGATTTTTTTTTTTTAAATCACAATGATCACGCACATTTTATATGATGAAATATCCCTTCTACTGCACGTAAGATTTGATTCTTTAATTCCTTACTTCCACACAATAAAATTGGTTTATTCCACAAATGGATTTCATTCAAACTAATCTGTGAAAAGTGCAATTTAAAACTCAATAATAATAATAATAATAATAATAATAATAATAATAATAATAATAATAATAATAATTATTATTATTATTATTATTTCAACAAGAAAAAAAGGGTCTTGAGACCTATAAAAAGTTGCCCCTAGAGTAAAAAGGCCACAAATGAGTTAGAAATAGTGCATTAACAGTACAGGGACAATAGATGGGTAGTGAATCCTAAAAGGTTAAGATACAACGAAGCTGTAAAGAATAATTGACTAAACAATAACAGAACTTGATCTAGCAGGTCAAAAACCTTTGGCCCGAGTGAGGGTCTGAGAGACGTGCTTAGGAAGACTACGCTTCCTCCTTTGGACAATAGTCCAATAAGCATCATTATCTCCATTAGTAGAATTAGGAGATGTAGGAAGTGAAGAACACACCAAATCCTTAGAAAGGGGTGGATCCTGGGGAGAGGACACAATAGCATCAACCCCAACAACAAATTGTGCACCTACAACAGCAATTTGAGTCTCAGCAACAACAATAGGTGAGATCCCTATGGTAGTCCTAGTGGAAACAACAACAGGGGAGACAATAGATGAGGTCCCTATAACAATTCTAATGGTAGAACCATGTAAATTTGATGGCACTATAGTAGTCCCAGAAACAACATCGGGGGCGGGGGGAGGGGGGACGGGGGGGGGGGGGAGAACAAGGGGTAGGTGAGAGGGTTCCTACAGCAGTCTCAGAAACAGCCACAATAGTAGGGGAGGTCCTTGGAGCAATCCTAATAGAAAAATAACAAAGTAGTGGAGGAAGGGGATCCTTCTCATCATCAAGAGGCTCAGATGCATCTAAGCCAGAATCATCATCAACATCTATAGTAAGGTTTTCATGTAGGGCATCCTTCCACCAAGATGAAGAATGAAAAACCTTAAAGCAAGAGCATTCAGATTCGAAATGACCCATATTAAAGCACCATCAATAACGAAATAGGATACCTTCGTAGTTCAAATGCTAACACTAAGAGTGATCAGCAACTTGTAAAACAACCTCTATCAAGTGAGGCATACACAAATCCAATTCCACTAAAATACGAGCATATGTGGTGTGAGAGAAGAAAGTAGTGGCTTAATCCACCATGATAAATTGACCCATCGAGTTACCAATGCCTTTATAAGAAGATTCACACCAAAAATGAAAATGCAGATTTGGTAGACAAATCCATACTGGTAGTTGGTTGAAAGATTATATGAGAGGGTTAAAAGTCAAAACCCAAGGCTTTAATAGGAGTGCATGGTGTCCCCAAAACCCAGATTAACCCTCAAAATAGCATTTTGACTAGAGATTGAATCAAATGTAACAACAAAGAATCCTTTAGCACATGGGTAAATTAAGGTTTCATATGTTTATAGGAAAAGGTCAATGTTATTAATCTATTTTTAAACTTATATATTACAAATTAAATTGATCTTAAAATTTTTAAAATAAAGTTGTAATGTAGATATATATTGTATGATATACTGTGATTTGCTATTATATGTTATTGTTAAATATAAGTTAAATAATTATTTTATTTTTAAATTAATTTTTTAATTAAATTTTTTTTAATGTAATTTATTTATATTTTTTTAATTTATAATTAAAAGTTTAATTAATTTTAAAAATATTTAATAAATGTTATATAATACTTATTGTCTATGTATAATATTTATTAATCTTTATTTACTAGTGATAAATAATTTAATTTAAATGTAATATAAATTTTAATTATTAATATAAATGTTTATATTTATTTTAAATATTTATTATTAAAATATATATTATATTTAAAAATAAAAAATACAATAAAAAAACACTGATAATATAACAGTGCACCCCAAAATTAAAATACACTGATAAATTTAGTGAACTAAAATTATAAATAATTTATTACATCACAACTGACAATAATAACAAGAAGCACTCAAAACAAATTTTAAAAATGGTAAGGTAACTTGCACTAATATCAAATAGAAAAATGTAACATTCTGTAACCTGTACTCATACCGCATAGAAAAATATAATATTCTCAACAGCAGGTTGGCTTTCCTTGTGGACTTTAAAATGTAGGCACTCGCATCACAAAAAAATATTACATTTTATTTGTCCCATTTAACGTGTTAGTTGGAGTAGGCCTTATCTAATGCGTTTACTGCACCCTATTCGACTTCACTTGGGACAGCAATGGTATATGATACCAAAAAATGGCCCCTACATATTTATTGAGTGTTAAATTCTATGCTTTTAGAATGTTTGTGTTGATTGATTTTTGGTTTTAAATTATATATAGTATTTTTAATGTTCTACATGTATTTTTTCAGTTTTTAATTATTTTATTTTTTAATATTTATGTTGATCTTGTTTAAGTTGAATGTCAAGATTGTGATTAAGGGTTCTCGGTCCATTATGAAAGTTAATGATATTGTTGGGCATTTTTGATATGGTACTTTTTGATTAATATGTACATGATTTTGTATTATGTTTTTTTTTTTTAAGATTATTTGATATCAATTTATATGTTATTATAAATTTAATTTGAATTTTAAAATATTTCTTAAAATAGATAATAAATATATGAGTAATTATAATGATGATTATGTTATGAAATATAGATCATTTTTAAAAAAAATAGTTAAATTATTGTTTTAATGATGACTTTTATGTTTTAGTTGAAATAATATTTATGTAAGGGCATGGTCATAATTATAGTTTTTATACTTAAAAATACAGTTTAAAACATTCTTATTAGCGTACAAAATAATATCAAATAATTGAAAAAAGAAAACATGGTTTACACACCAATAAGGTTCTGATTTGAATTTGAAAACATCTTCATAAATTAGATAATAGATGTATGAGTGCTCATAATGATAACCATGTCCATAAGTATAAAGAATTTGAAAAACATATTGATCAAATTTCTATTTTAATTGATGTCATATAAGATCTTCAACCTATGCCTTTTCATGTAGTCATCTCTCAAATTTGTTCTACTCACTAAATTCATATTGCTTCTAATTTTGATTTTATTACTCCTGATGCTTCTCTTACTTCTCAAAATCTTATTTTTCTTAATATTTCTCTCATTCTTCCAAAATTCTAATGATTTTCAAATTCTTCCTATTTTTTAACATTGAGAATTTTTGTTTCCAAAATATTTCTTCTCAAGTTCCTTCAATTTCTCAAAACATACACACACACACACACACACAATCGATAAAGTTAATCTTGTTTGTTCAAAATATATTTCATAGATCTTTTCTCAACTTACTTCACAATTTACTAATACTTATATTTTCTATAATTATTCTATTCTAACTTATACTACTTCTTCACTTTATATTTATATTCTAAATTCTAAAATGACTTCTATGATGCTTTGATGATGCCACTTGCAAAATATAATAGAACAATATTTCTCAAAGTCCTTGAAATGTGATAGTTATAATAATATTCTTCTAGACCCTTTGGTTTATGGAGCTCTTTCATATCAATTGACAATAAGATTTATAAATTCAAGGTTTTAATTGTTCAATAAAAAAGGAAATCATTTTCATCAAATTACAGTGTTTTATGTCTCTTGTTATAATTTTATCATGATGATAGACTATTAACTAAGTTATATTTAAGGAGCTTAAAATATTATATAATTTATTAGTTTTATATTTAATCGTGAAAAATTATGCATTATTTTATAATTTTAATTGATGATTTCTTAATCCATTTTCAAATCAATAATAGTATGAAAGTCATATTTGTAGAATTAGCTCAAATAAAACAAAGATCAAATTAGACTATTAGTGAATATGTGTTTCAATTTAAAAATATGTTTAGCAAAATTAATTATCAACCACTAGATTGTTAATCTGTAAGTAATTACATTAATAATTTGATTTTATTTTTTAAGGAAAAAATTATCTTCAACATGTAATTATTTTTCTAATGAACTTTTTCATTTTGTTAGACATGTTGAAGTTATTATTTTAGATGCAAATTCACTTAAGTATGGGTCAAATTCTTCAAATTATAATTGTGAACAATTCTTAAATAGGAAAAACTTTAACCATATGCAATTCATTATAATTAAATTTTATTTGATGAAAAAGAGATTCAAAATTATAGCTCATAAATTGAACTTTAATCATAATAGAATTCTTACCTAGACATGATAAGGATGATAAAGATGACATAACGGTTAATAATAATCGAATCTGGAATATAACACTTACGTATTTATCTATAGTCTTAGATTTATAAAGAATAATTTGGCATGTATTTTGATGGTTATTATAGTATATGATGGTATTGGTAGAGATCCTCTTAATTATCTTATCCTTCTTATTCAATTAGGTTTTAAAGAAATTATTTTTTCATTTCATGTAACATTCAATAATAAATCTCATGATATTTTACTTGATAGATTTTAAATATATCAAGTTAAATCCATTCTTTTTACTTGTCATAAATGTTTAATATTCATACAAATCGTTAAAATTAAAATATATATAAATTATTAAAAAAATAAAATGACAAATAAATCTTAAGGAAATAGGAAAGAAACCATCTTAAGATTATGTCACACTTCCGAAGTGATCTTGTGCCACTTGTATGAACCAAAAAAATATAACACTCCTTAAAATGGCCTATCACTTTTGTAAACCACCTAAGCACTCATTTGAGTCATGGAAAGAGATTATGGATTCATTTCTTAGTCAATTTAGATGATACATCGGTGGTTTTGTAAACCACCTATGCACTCATAGTAATTTATTTATAATAAAGCATAACATATATCAATATTCATGGTAGAAGGGTTTGGGCCCTTTCAAAAACCCTGTTTAACTTAATCAAAAATATATATTAAATATTCATGGTTTACAATATCATACTTGAGCCTCATTAATGATAGCTCTCTATATTAATTATAAAAGTAATTTTATCAATCATAGAATTAACAACCATTGTTATAATCATAAAGTAGGTATATATAGGAAAAATTATTTGTTTCTTTACAAGAATATCTATAAAACCATAAATGAAATTGATCTTATCCTAACAAAAATTGAAGAGTCTTCCATGATATGGGTTTTATAATTGCCTTGGCTTTTGTCACAATTCTCAACAAGATCTATGGATATTTAACTTTCATGTAATGCCTATTCTCTCCACATAATGCATGTGTGACACTTCTACACAAATGTTTTTACAACACAAGTGTTTCCTTACTATGCATTTCATTCATTTATCATAATCCTATCAGAACAGGCCAGTAGGTGATCTTCTAGTAGAGTGAGAACACAAAGAACTCTACAAATCAATGACCCTATTTGTATTAAAAAATGAACAAGAAAAAGTGCAATAATTCCCTGATATATTGAACTACCTTGCTTACCAATTATCTTCTCTACTTTTCTCTACTCAATTACAATAGCATGGTGAAAGGAATATAAAGGAGTGGGGAGGAGTTAACTCACTAGAGAACTCATAGTTAGACTGAGTGTAACTCATTATGAAATTCATAGAAGAACTCATAGTGGAACTCAATTGAACTTCAAGGGGAACTCAAGATGAAACTCACCCTCTCACCCACTTAACCTCTTATCAAACCTAAGTAAGCTAAAGCTACATGTGAAGGGATTAACCATTTAATACATAAATAGAATAATAAATATCTTACACCAAAATCCCCCCTTAAGCGAAGCTTAGGTGGGAGGAAAAGAAAATATGGGTCTCAGAAATAAGCCCTGATGAGGTACCCAAGTACATAGTGATGATCCCAGTATCCTACAAAATATGAAGGATGTTTGTCTCCACAAAGAAGAGAGAGAATGTATGCATAGAATGTCACATGGTGAATGTTGTAGTAGGTCCCTCTGAAACAAATCTTCTCTATTCTCTTCAGAAGAAAGAAACCAAGTACTATGAAACTACTGAATTCTAACTCAAATGGAATGCATGTAGGAATCAAGATGTATATCTCTATAAAATGCTTAAATGTCTAACTGCTAATGCTCGAATGTTCCAAAGACTGATCTGATTTCATAGGACTAATTATAGAAGAAGGAAATGAATAAAAATTCAATGAAGGGGAGAGAGCAGTCAGAGAAGAAGATATACATAAAATATTCACTAAAAGATGACTATGGGAATAAGAGAGCAAGGCTCAACAACCATCGAACTGAAGACTGGTCTACAAATGAAACACTCAAATCTAGAAGATGAATGTCCATAGAAACATATGAGTCATAAACACTCTCAATATGTATACTATCATTGAGATTAACAAACTCCTCCAAAATGTAAGTCTATGAGGGCTCTAGAAGAGCAACAATCTGTACAAGAACAACTATAGAATCTACAATGAGACATTTAAAGTTTGGCAGAATCTCATCTTATAGTGGGGGATCAATATAAGTAAGAGCACTATCCATCATGGATGTATCATCAAAAGAAATAAATTCAATAAGAGAGAGTACAACAGTCTTAGAAGAGATAATAGGAAGCAAAGGAGGAGGTCTGACATAAATCTCGCATGGATCATTCAAAAGACTATGTAGTATGCTCTAAATAGTGCATGAACACTCTGTATATTCCACATGGAAATGAATATCTATAGAAATATTTAGTAAAAGAGTGGAAAAAACCTTGTCATAATTATTAGCCCACTTATTGAACTAAACAGGGTTAGTGGGTTCAAGAATTTGTCCATATAAGAATGGAATATGATTCTTATGTGTGAGTAATTATTCCATGTAAGCATGTCATGAAGGATAATTGTCCTTACCAAGAATGATCATTGGAGATGAAATAAATCTCCTCATTTGGAGTCTCTCAAATGGGATCAACATGACCAAGAGAAGACACCATGAAATTTCATAACTGCATAAAATACTCTGTAATAAACTCCTAAAGCATGCTCATGAAAGGGACATTAGGCATAGCTGAGAATACATCCAAGTGAGCAATCAGTGACAGAGTAAGAGAAAACAATGGTGCATGCTCTATAGATGAACTTTAGACTGTGTTGAAAATGAGTCCATATAGATGAGAGCAATTAGTGCATGAAGCACGCTATGAAAACTAGTAGGGCCCATAACCCCCCTTGAATATGGTATTTTATAACTTTAGTTGGTTTTACAAAACAAATTAGAACAATGAAAAGATGATGAAAAATATGCACTTTTAAAAAAAGTGGTACTCAATTCTGAATTACTAATCAAAACTTACAATAAAATATATTTTCCATCATTAATGACTTATTTAATTAAATTGCACTTAATGTCTAAATGCTCAACATGTTTGAACACCAACTATATCATGTAACCACTCATTGGAATTGATGAAAATTCTTAGACATCAACAAAAATCAAAAATACTTGGCCCAATCACCACTACGTATACTTTTATGAAAAAGCATCTTGGAAGGGGTTTTAATTAAAAATTAACAAAGCTATTTTAAATAAAAATAAAACATCCTTTAATTTTTTTAATTATTTTTAAGGCATAACATTTAATTTTTTATCTGTTTTTGACTTTGTAAATGAAAGAAGAAACGTTGCGCACCAGGTGAAAAGAGGAAGCTATTAGAGATCTACAGGAATGTGGAGGAATTCCTAAAATACATGAAATTGTCCTTGAACAACATCCCAATAGTTCACTTAAAGCTAAGATGAAACACCAACTTAGAAGGAAGCCGTTCCATGAGGTGCAGGCTGTGCCACAAGGTGAGAGAACAAAACGTCGATGGAGCTCTAAGTAGGAAGAAGATCTTCGTCTGTAATGCAACGATCCAATTCTGAAATCTCTCTGTTGACTCATGGAGACCTCCTCATGTTGCTCTCTGCTACGTTGCCTGAAGAGGGGCGTTGGTAGTGAGAAGGAACAAACGAGATTCGAGCAGTGAGCAGGTCGAACCAGATCGATGTGCAAGCCTAACCAGATCAGGGAGATAGTGCGTGGGTTCTTTATAAATAAATAAAGAGCAACCCCCAATTAATTATTGGTAACTGCCCACTGCTATGTTACTGCACACATGGTTAGAGATAGGTCATCCAGGCACAGGAAATTGATTTTACCCCACTTTTGATGCAGTTCAAATAGAATTTTAGAATAAAAATACATCTCTCTAGGCATTTGAGATGGACTAAAAGCTCCTGTTGTGAGAGAGGCATGCAAGCTAAATAGAGGCATGAAAGTAAGTAGCTAAAACACTACACGACATGTAAGCACTAGTTAGAGTTCAAGTTGTGGTCCATGCCTGTCGAGTTCGGATGTCTGAAGAAGGGCATTGAAGTGCTTTCAAACCCTATAAAATCCATGAAAAAGGTTGGTACATGCACGAATTTTACCATGGAACATGTTTACCTTGCCTTATCTCAGACCAGCAACAAATTTTCCCATGCTTCCCAACAGAATGCGAAAACGGGGCCTCTTTCTACCAAATGCAAGCTTTAAGGCAACGCAACAGTTCGCCAAAGATAATGGCGTAGACGGGTTTTGTGAGGACTGAAATCAGGTGGATCAAGGTGGACGCACGAACAGATCAGTTCGAAAGAAAACATGTAGTTGCATTTGTAAGAGGGTCCTAACTGCGATCTTTGTGCTGGCACAAGTAAGACCAATGGCATTGAAGACCAATTTCAAGATGATATGTACGCCTAAGACAAATAAGGACTATTGAATACCTTCGTATAGATTTGCAAGCAAAACACTTACATGCAAAATGGCAACATACCAACATTATGTAAATTCCTCTTGATAAATTCAAGAGAATACAAAAATAGAAATCGAACAGATAAACTTTATCGGATGTTTATTACCAAAACTTTAAGCTCTCATACTATGTTAGAATAGATTAATTGATCTTTTGGTATAGTGAGCACACAAATAATTCTACAAATCAATGAATTTCTTTATATTCAGAAATAAACAAGAAAATGTGTAATAATTGCATAATGTATTGAACTGCCTTACTTACCAATTATTTGCTCTACTTTGTTCTACTCAATTATAATAGTATGGTGAAGAGGAATATAAATAAATAGTATGGAGAGTTATCTCACTAGAGAACTTATAATTAGATTGAATGTAATTCACTGTGGAATTTATAGAAGAACTTACAGTGGCATTCAGTTGAACTCCATGTGGAATTCAAGATGAAACTCACCCTCTCACCCACATAACCTTTTATCACACCTAAGTAAGCTAAATCTACATGTATATGGATTATCCATTTAATAAATAAATAGAATAATAACTATCCTAAACCAAAAAATCCAATTACTTCATGCCTTGTTAATTTGCATAATTATATCTGTAAATAAATTTACTTAATCAAAATAAATTATTTATTCAACCACATACCCCATTGTTGTTTATTTTTGTCTGCACTTAAACAAACATTAGATATCAACATCTCTCCACACCATTTATCCTATTCATCATTAGAGAAATTGACTCTATCAACTTGTACCTAAAAAAAAGTGTGCCTTTTCTAAGAAAAATATATTAATATACATTCCAAATTTGAATGTCATTCTCAACCCACTAAATTTTCACTATAATTTCACTGAATGAATCCTCATTTTTATGTTAAGTTAAAGGATTTCATGAAAAAATTTCATTTTATCCTAATTCATCATTAGAGAAGTTGACTCTATATAATTTTGATACCTATTTAATTGACTTCATAAAGTGTGCCTATTATCTAAGAAATATATATTAATATACATTTAATAATAATTAAAATGTCATTCTCAACCCACTAAATTTTCACTATAATTTCACCGAATGAATCCTCATTTTAATAATAAGTTAATAGGATTTGATGAAAGAAATTTCATTTGTGAATCTAATTTATCATTTAGCCTTTTTTTCAATTAAAAAAGATTTTACAAGGAGTAGTGTATAATAAATCACCCTTGTCTCACAATTGTTGCCAATGTAATATTAACCTTGTTACAACCCAATAATATATTTTATAATAATTAAAAAGTAGGGAGACTTCACTTTATTATAAATCATAATAGATAATAATTTGTTAGTATGAGATTTATAATCGTGTGAATCTAATCTTTACGTCACTTTCATGTGTTGGTTTAAGCCACACTTGGACCGAAGAAAGACTGGTTTACAGAGGGACCAGTAGCTGCAGTGGTAGAGCAAATCCAGCAGCCTATGGATGGTCACTAGGTTGTCTAGTCCTAGCTGGTCCATATCTCAGGCCCTTGTTAGGAGCCCCAAGCACACGATAGGTGTGGCTTAAGGGGGGGTATTAATTTTAAGCCACATTCGGACTCGAAGATGGACTTTTCATTAGAAGTAGCTTAATGGTAGAGCACTCCAGCAGCATATGGATACTCGTAGTGTTTTAGTCCTAGCTGGTCCACGTCTCAACTTTCATGAATATTCATTACACAATTGACATTTTTTCCTCTTTTTTTTTTTTTTTGTTAAATAAAAAATAAAGAAACCCACTTTAACATACAAAAACTATCATATATTATTAGTAGAGGGAGAAATGGTGAATATAATTCACCACTTTACACAACTCTACATCTAACCTCTGTCTTCACTATCAAATACTTTAAAGCATGTAACACCTAAGTCATGACATCCTTTGTAATCTCTTTTCCATTTTCATATACATTCAATAAATATAAAAGGAATCCAAAGATCATGATCAGGTAACATAAAACTCAATGAATGTAAGAGGAATCCAAAGATCATGATCAAGTAACGTAAAGCTCAATGAATATAAAAGGAATCCAAAGATCATGATCAAGTAACATAAAGCTCAAATAGAAGTCTTATAAACTATTTTTTCCATTCTCATATACATTCAATAATTATAGGAAGAATCCAAAGATCATGATCAAGAAACATAAAGCTCCAGTAAAAGTCTTATAAGCTATCCCATCCAAGCTAAAGTCAGCATGTCAGGACAACGACAATTTAATAAAAACAAGCAAAAATGTCCAACAAGAAAATCCTGAATGTCTCTACACTGGAGCAAGTAAAAAATTGATCATATCAATTTAAATTATTGATCCAAATTATAAACCAATATTAAGAGATTTCTTGGTGGATACTTGAGAAAATATGAGTATTGCAAAGTATGAAGTTATATGTGGGAAGATTCATCATTGGACTTCCTAGTTGTCAATGGCTCCAAGACTACTACAAAGAAAGTTATTCTTAAGGTTTGATATATCTCCAAGGTATACAGACCACAGTCAAATTAAATGGCTCGAAGACTAATACAAAGAAAGTTGATCAATTGTCCAAAGTCTACAGGCCAAGTCAAATTATGGATGCTTGACAAAATCAATACAGACGTGATCTTAGGAATGAATTTCCTAAATCAATTCATGTATAAGTGATACACACTTGACGCTTACTCATTATGACAAAAACCTTCTTGTGCCTAGAAGAAATGTTGCCACTATCAGAGTCGTAAGTAAACCTGAGTCCTTGAATTTGAATTTCAATGAAGCTAAAATCTATATGAGCATGCAAGATGCCTATAATAGGAAAGACATATTGAAAGTAATCACTAAAAAATAAAGCAATACTGTGACAAAGATCCTGAAATATTTGGGATAAATTTAAATACAGTGTCAAGCTCGAAATTGTCCTAGGAGTCGATCATACACAAGGAATCAAGTTGAATACTATTCCTTTCACACCACAGCAAGTGAAAATAGCAGAAGATGAAAAAAAGGATCTCCTTGCTAAAGGATTAATAAAAATAAGTCACACTAAATGGTCATCTCCTTATTTGTATGTCAACAAGCACTCTGAGCAAAAATGTGGTAAAATGAGACCAGTTACTAATGACAAAAAGCTGAATGATTGGCTAATTCCATCAAGACATCTATTCCTAATAAAACCATCTTGGTTAACAATTTAAAAGGATGTGCCGTGTTCTATAAATTTTAATTAAATAGTGGATTCTGCAAGATAGCCGTAGATCATAAAGATACATATAAAACAACTTTTGTTTTACCAATCCTTGATAAACACACTTGAGTGGAATGTCATGCCATTCTGTCTGAAAAATGCTCCTGCTGAAATTTAAAAAAGAATGGATGGAATATTTGGACAATATGATTTCTATGCTATATATGTTGTTGATGTACTTGTTTTGTCAACAAATATCAATGATCATTTAAGTCATCTCAAGCAATTTGAAGAGTTGTGCAATAAACATGGATTGGTTCTTTATGAAAAAAGGATGGAAGTTGGGAAAACAGATATCAATTTTCTTGTTCTAAACAATTCTTAAATCACTTGAACAATTCCCAGATGAGATCTAAGATTTGCATAGGGTGATCAGTATTTATATAATTGTAGGTGTTTTAGTATTACTCTGACGTATTGTTCCTAAAGCCACTATCCCACCTACCCCAAAATGCGGGAAGCGTCTGGGAGAAGCAGTCAACATTTGCGTAAGGGTACAAGTTCAATGATCACCATCAATTCATGAAGCAAGCGCATGTCGGGAGTGTGAACTTATATCCATCAATTCTTATATAACATCAACAGAATTCCTGCTTTGAGTGGATTTTCAGACTGTAGATGTGTAAAGAGCTTCTTGAATGGTTGAGCATTATAATTGTTACGTGGTCTATATAATAAGAGATGAGGATTGATTAGCAGAATAAATTTGACAGTAAGAGTTTCGTTTTGTTGAATAGACCTCATTTTTTCCAATAACTTTGTTCAAGTTTTTCAGTACCATCATTTGGTTAGTTGCATGGGATACAAGATTTAGGCATATTGAACCCAGTAAACACAATTACAACAATATAATATCATTCAAAGTTAAATGTTCCCTATTTGAGTACATGATGTATCCACTACCTCAATTGGTTATGTGTAGCACATAGTTACAGCATATTAAGCTCATTAGACACAATGGTGAAAACCTAATGTGGACTTAGACTCATTAAGCATTAATTGAGTGCTTTATGCAATCAATCATTCAATTGGTTACATAAAGTACACAATTAAAGAATATCAAGTATATTAAACATAATTGTGACTTCTTAATATCATTTCATACTCAATATGTCTTATATGAGTGTCTTATTTAACTATTTATTTGATTTTTTACACAAAAAAATAAAATAAAATAAAAGATATGTAAGCAACATTAATGCTTTGGCATCTAGATTATTTCATGGTAGATGGTATGCTTATCACAGGTTTTCAATGATAAAAGTTGCAAAAAGAGATGTAATCCTTCTCCATTCATCATGACCATGTAGATGAAATTAAGTTTCTAGTGTGTTGAAGTGGTTAGTGATTAAAGAGTCATGTGTATAGTTAGTACTTTTGTATGTATTTATATATTGAATTACAGAGAATTAACAAAAAAAAAAATGGTTTATTCTTTGACATACAGACAATTTAGATATAACTTAACTATATATTGTTTCACTAGTGATTGAGAGCTCTATCATATATATAAACAATTATTAGTATGCATATATTTGTATCATATAAAATGTATTCACATCTTATACTCTTAATGTTAAAAATATATTTTTATTTTATAAAATTATTAAAATGATGAAATAATAAAAGAAACTTAGTTCACTTAAATCAAACATTTAATTACGATAAATAAATAATTAAAAAAAAAATCAAACATTTAAGATAAATAAATGGAAGGAAAAAAATTACAAATAAAGAAAAAATAAAGAAAGAAAGAAAGAAAGAGAGAAAAAGAAAATATGCACTTGAATGTTGCATGTGTGCTTTTGAATCCACCCACTAAAGAAGAGATCATTTCATTAATATCTATGTGCGTTTACTTGCATTCTCGTTTACCTTTCGAGAATCATAGGAAGTATTCAACATATGCTTCTCGATCCTCATCACTGACCTTTAGTTGTAATCTTATCAAGATTTGGGTTAGCTCTTTCTACTAATGAATATTTGGGTTAGCTCTTTCCACTAGTTAAAAAGGTCTGATGAAAAATTTAGGAGGAAATAATAATAAAATAAGAGAATTTTTTAAATTAAAATAAATATATTGAATTAAAAGAAATTTTTAAAATTAAAAAAAATTAATATAATTTATAGAAATTTTTAAAAATTTAAAAATTAAAGAAACTTTTAAAATTTTAATTTTTTTTTTTTTTTTAAATTAAAAAAATATGTTTTTTTTTTAAATTTTATAATTAATTTAAACAAATTATATATATATATATATATATATATATATATATATATAAGAAAAAATATATTAAAAATTAAGGAAATTTAATAAGTTATGTAATTTTGTAATTATGTTAAACTAAAAATTTTAGAAAAAAATCTTTAAACAATCTTTTTTAAAAATTAATTTTGACAAATTATAATTTTATAATCTTTTTTAAGTTTATATAATTCAAAAATAGATTGAGAATGTAAATCTTTTTAATTCTTTTGATATTTATTTTTTTATTTGTTTAAATTAATTATGGAATCAGAAAAAACATATTAAAAATTAAGAGAAATCAACAAATTACGTAATTTTGTAATTATGTTAAACTAAAAATATTAGAAAAAAAAACTTTAAAATATCTTTTAAAAAGATTAATTTTGATAAATTATAATTTTATAATCTTTTTTAAATTTATATAATTTAAAAATAAATTGAGAACGTAAATATTTTTAATTCCTTTCATATTCATCTTTTTATTTGTTAGTTACCTTAAAAATAAATTTAAATTTGTAAACAAATTTAAAATCAACTTACATTAAATATGGAAAACTATTGAGAAGTAAATTTTATTTTATAAATCATTTTATTTATTTATTTTAAATGTACATTTTTAAATTAATCTTTTTTTTTAAAAATGTTGTACTAATAATATTTACAAATTCTAATCATTTTTAGGGCCTTTCATTACAAAGATCATTCTTGTAAAAGGTTTAGTGAACATTGGGACAATATTGACCTTCCATTACACCAAGCCAATAATATCATCGTCAACAGGGAAAAAGGATGACTAATTCCACATGTCTTTTACATTTAGAATATTTATAATTTAATATTGACTTTTATTTTATATTTTTATTTTAGAATAATTATAATAACTATTTCATTGTGTGTCATGAAAGATAAGTTACTAAATCATCCAATATTCATATTATTTTAATAGTTTCAACTATGAATAGGATGATTTTAATGACCATAATTCACCTTCTTAAAGGGATTCTTCTAATCCGTAAAAAAATATAGGTAGCGAGGGTGTTGAAACTAAGATGCTTAGAATGATTATTGAGGAGAGGATATTGAGGGTTACAAAAATGTACTTTAACATTGTTGTCTCAGGCTAATCATGCTTTTATATGACTTTTATTTTTATTATATTAATATGGCATTTGTATTATTATTATTTTAATTATATTTGATTACCTTATTATTGTAGTATAACATGTTTAATTTATGTTTACAATCAAATTTTATTATAGTTATACATATTATAATTATGATTTTATGATATAAGAGAATAATTTTATTAAATAATATTAATTAGATTTAATTAATTGAAAAATATCAAATTAAATTCATAACTAATCAAACTTAAATTCAAATTCAATGTCTAAGTTAGAGTCCAAATCAATGTCATACTTAAATTCACCTTAAAGTTTGATCTAGTTTCATATTTATAGTCAAACTTATTTTTGAACTTAAAGTTACCTTACAGGTAGATCTCGTATTGTAATTAAAGTCTTTTTATAGTCAATTCTATTATCGTACTTGAAGATGGACCTAGTGTTTAATTTAAAATTAGATTTACTGACGGAATTAAAAATGAACCTAGTATTGTACAAAAATTTGAATATAGTATCATACTTAAAATTGAGCCCAAAGATGAACTTAAAGTTAAACCTATTGTCAAACTAAATATGGGTCTTATGTCACTAAATAATGTCACCCTAATTTCAATCCTATTGTCACCCTAATTCCACTTACAGTAGACATTAGGAAAACATTATATTGACATTAGTGTTGGCTCTAACTTATCTTAAGTAAAAACTTATATATATATATATAAGTTTTTACTTAAGATAAGTTAGAGCCAACACTAATGTCAATATAATGTTTTCCTAATGTCGACATGTGTGTGTGTGTGTGTGTGTGTGTGTGTGTATGTGTATGTGTTATATAAAGTCTATCATGCCAATTTTAGAGATAAAATTTAACCTTTGAAAAATTATTATTCGATGACTTCAAGACGAATTTAATTGTGATTTATTTTAGTCAAAACATTATAACATAATACTCTATATGTAAAAGAATTAACAAAATTTACAATATTTTAATATTTAATTTGAAATTATATATAAAAATATGAAAATGTGTAAAAATAGATTATCAACAATCATTCATTATAACATTGATAAGCCTTTAAATATTATGTATTAAATGAAATTATTAGATTTGAAAAATTAAAACTTTTTAGTATTCCTTTAAACATTATCGTTGCATCCTTTAACATATCATTGCCACCATTACATGTTAATGCTATCAAGATGGACCTTAAACCAGGCCTAATGTGCCTCGGATGAAACATAACTTGTGTTATGACATAGGTGTTTTTTATAAATAAGCAGTGTCAATGCCATGGCATTATATATCCTTTTTTACATGTAAAGAAAATTAATGATATAGCATTCAAATTTTCTCGTAATAGATAGTATACATGTTTCAGGTTTTTAATATTAAAAAGAAGAAAAAGAGATGTAATCTTTTTCCATTCAACATGCACTTAATATAATCATAAAGATAAAATTAAGTTTTAAGTATGTTGAAGTGGTTCAACAATTAAAAATTGTGTATTTATTTTATTTTAGTTTTTTATTGAAACTTTATTTTTATATGGAAATATTTTTTTGGTTTAGTGTTAAGGATTGAAGATATTTATTCGGCCAAAAAAATTTAGGTCATTATTTTTTTAATATTTTTTAAGATTTATATTTTAATAGATAATTATACAACACCATCATCCTCACCATTAAACTATAATTCACTTGATAAAATTGTACAATATTTAATACTTACATACATATTTATATATTAAAATACATATAATTAACAAAAATATATTCCTTTATTCTTTTACATATAAACAATTTAGAGTCAGCCTAACCATACACAATGTCACTAATGGTTGAGAGCTCCATCATATATATACACCACTAGTAGCATCATATAATTTACGTCATACAAAATATACTCACATCTTATACTGTTAATGTTAAAATTTATATTTATATATTTATACTTTGCACTATATACACATTACAAAAATTATATATATATATATATATATATATTATATATATATATATATATTATATAAAACAAAAATTTATTTTATATAATATTAATATTAAAAGTATTTAAAAAAATTTACCATTAAAAAAGAAATGTAACAAACCCAAATCAAACATTTAACTATAAAAATTATGAAAGAAAATAGAAACGAATAGAATAGAAGAAGAAAAAGAAAGAAAAGAGAAAAGACGAGACAGAAGAACAGAGGAGGCTCTTGAAGCTTGCATGTCTGCTCTGGATATGGACATGGTTATAAATGTGACAATCTTTGCTCAATTACAACGTTGTAACCAGCCACACCAAGTAGATATAATGCCAAATTTTGTGACGCTTATAAGCTATAGTGTGACAAACCCAAATCAAACATATATATATTACAAAAATTTATTTTATTTAATATAATATTAATATTAAAAGTATTTAAAAAAATTTACCATTAAAAAAGAAATGTAACAAACCCAAATCAAACATTTAACTATAAAAATTATGAAAGAAAATAGAAACGAATAGAATAGAAGACGAAAAAGAAAAGAAAGAAAAGAGAAGAGACGAGACAGAAGAACAGAGGAGGCTCTTGAAGCTTGCATGTCTGCTCTGGATATGGATATGGTTATAAATGTGACAATCTTTGCTCAGTTACAACGTTGTAACCAGCCAAACCAAGTAGATATAATGCCAAATTTTGTGACGCTTATAAGCTATAGTGTGACATACTTCCTAAGAGCAACATAAATTGTTTTAAACCGTCTTATATAACACTTTAAATGTTGAATCTTTAGGAATCAAAATAAGACCCACCCATTTATTTTGAGGGATCAAAAGATAAGACCCCTCCATTTAAATATAAAATAAGAAAATGAAGCAAACCCAAGAATGCCGCAAAGAATACAAACAGAATGTAGACAGCGCTCTCTCTTCATCTTTGTTTCCCTCACTGTGCACTTTTATATCAAATACTTCAGATAAGATTGAAATATCTGATCATGGTCCTTACTTCTCCTGCAACCAAGAGCTATTTCTAATATAACGACACTATTCCTCCCATTAACTCGAACTCCAATCATGTCTTCCAATTCCATGCCAATTTTAGTAATTTTCAAGCTGGTATGATCATCTGAAATTCTACAATTGATCACAAGGCCACACTGTACAAACTTTGAAGGACATATGTTATTAGCAGATAGTATAGAGCCAAAGCGTAACATAAAATCCTTTTGAGATGGACATTCCATCTTCCCAACCAAGGGTCTCCAGCTTGAAAGATTAACAGCTTGCCTCGTTCTCTTGTTTATCAGAATCCAGCTTAGCTTAATATTGTTTATCAACTGCCCCAGAAATTTGTGATCCCTTTCCTCTATAGATATTGTTGGCAACGCATGTGCGAAGCTGTGATCATCGTCTACAACATCATAAAAGTTAATGAGATCCATCTTGAAAGGGAAATCGGAGAACCTGGCTGGAAAATCATCTGCAGAAGGAATACCGCAAATAACTTTGGAATAGATGGGCTTCTTCTTGTACACCACATCCACAACCCACACAAAATCAGAGTGAATAGGATTATGAATTATTTTGAATCCACCGAGTGAAGAAGACATCAATTCTTTAATATCTGCGTCCTTTGTGGAAGGCCAGATAGACCAGCATTTTTCTTCCCACATACTCTCCTGTCTTGCAATGGACCAAAACTCAGAACATACACATTCTGCATTTACGAGTGTAATGCCATCCACACGGCTTAGGATTTCGGAGATAAGGTCACCGTTCAAAGACATCTTCAAACAACGATAGATTGCACCAGTTTGATGTCAATGATAAAAGAAAAATGACAATGATCACGCACAGTTTATATGATCAGATAGCCCTTCTACTGCACGTAAGATGAGATTACAAAATTTTGGAACTGTTCCTTAATTCCTTACTTGCACGCAATAAAATTGGTTTATTCCACCAATGGGTTTCTTTCAAACTAATATGTGAAAAATGCAATTTAAAACTCAAAAAAGTTGTAACAAGTGTCTCTTATTATTAGGGTTTCATAGGTGCATTCGAAAAGGTCAATTTTATTAATCTATTTTTGAATAATTTCATATATTTCAAATTAAGTTGATCTTAAAATGTATAAAATAATATTGTAATGTGGATATATTATAAGATATATTGTGATTATTTGTTATCTATTATTATTAAATATAAATTAAATAATTATTTATTTTATTTTATTTTTTAATTAATTAATTTTTTTTAAATATTTTATTTATATTTTTTTATTTATAATTAAGATTTTATTTAATTTTGAACATATTTAATAAGTGTTATATAATTTTTGTTATTTATATATAATTTTTATTAATTTTTATTTAATAATGATAAATAATTTAATTTAAGTGTTATAAATTTCAGTTATTAATATATTTTTTATATTTATATTTAATATTTTTAATTAAAATATATATCAAATTTAAAAATATAAAATATATAATATATATAATTAAAAATTGGTAATATGACAACATACTTTAAAACTAAAATATATTAATAACCCTAATAAATCAAAATTATGAATAATCTATTACATCACTAACTGACAACAATAACAAGAAGCACCTAAAAAATCTAAAAAATGATAAATAAAATTATACTCATATCACATAGAGCACTCATATCACATAGAAAAATATAACATTCTGTAACCTGCACTCATCATAAATAGACATGTACTCATACCGCATAGAATAATATAACATTCTCAACAACAGGTTGGCTTTCCTTGTGGACTTTAACATGTAGGCAATCACATCACAGAAAAATATTAGTCTATTTGTCCCATTTAACGTGGTGGTTGGCGAGGGCCTTATGTAATGCGTTTACTGCACCCTATTCGACTTCATGTGGGACAGCAATGGTATATAACACCTAAAAAATGCCCCTACATACTTATTGAGTGTTAAATTGTATGTTTTTCGAATGTTTGTGTTGGGTGATTTTTTGGTTTTTAATTATATAATAATTTGAATGTTTTACAAGTATTTTTTTAATACTGTTTAATTATTTTAATTTTTAATATTTATTTTGATTTTTTTAAAGTTGATTGTCAAGAGTGTGATTAAGGGATTTAATTTCATCATAAAATTTAATGATTTTGTTGGGCTGTTTGATATGGTGTCTTTTGGTTAATTTATACATCATTTCATATTATGTCTTTTTCTATTTTTTGAATATTTGATATCACTTTGTTTACCATTATGGTCCTAATTTGAATTTAAAACATCTTTTACGATAGATAATAAATATATGAATAATCATAATGATGATCATGTTATTAAATATATATAATTTTAAAACATTTTGATTAATTTCTTGTTTTAATGACAACTTTTTTGTTTTAATTAAAATTATCTCTATATATAGTAATGGTCATCATTATAATTTTTATACTTAAAAATAGAATCTGAAATATATTGATTGGCATGCAAAATGACACCAAATAGTTGAAAAAAATAATAGATGGTGTACATGCTAATAAGGTCCTAGTTTGTATATGAAAACATCCTCATAAGTTAGATAATAGATGTATGAGTTCTCATAATGATAACCATATCCATAAGATAGAGAATTTCAAAACATCTTGATCAAATTTCTATTTTAATTGATGTCATATAATAATTTTAACTTATGCCTTCTCATGTCATCATTTATCAAATTTGTTTTATGCCTTAAATTCATGTGGCTTCTAATTTTGATTCCATTTCTCCCAATGCTTCTCTTCTCAAAATTTTATTTTTCCTAATATTTCTCTCATTCTTCAAAAATTCTAATGTTTCTCAAATTCTTCCTAATTCTCAACATGTTTGTAATTCTCAAAATATCCTTGTTTCCAAAATATTTCTTCTCAAGTTCTTCCAATTCTTCAAAATATATTTATTCCTTCTCAAGATCCTTCAATTTCTCCACACACACACACACACACACACACATTCCCTTTTATGTACCTCGAAATTATTCAATCAGTCAAATTAATCTTGTTTGTTCAAAATATATTTCATATATTTTTTTCAACTTATTTCACAATTTACTAATCCTTATATTTTATATAATTATGCTATTCTAACTAATGCTACTTCTTCATCTTCTACTTATATTCTAAATTCCAAACTAACTTTCATAATACATTCATGATGCCACTTAAAAATATAATAAAAATATATATTTCTCAAGGTCCTCAAAACTTGAATAATTGGGTTAATTATAATGATATTATTCTAGACCCATTGGTTTATGAAGCTCTTTCATATCAATTGACAATAGGAGTTGTATCTTCAAGGTTTTAATTGTTCAATGAAAAGGGAGATCATTCTCATCAAATTAGAGACTTTTATGTTTTATGTTTAAAATCTTGTCATGATGATAGACTATTGAGTAAGTTATATCTAAGGATCTTAAAATATTATACACTTGATTGGTGGTATGCCTTACCATGTAAATTTATGCATTATTTTATAGCCATAATTGATGATTTCTTAATCCATTTTCAAATCAACATTAATATTACTATGACAGTCATATTTGTAGAATTAGCTCAAATAAACAAGGATCAAATTAGTCTACTAGTGAATGTGTTTCAATTTAAAAATATGTTTACCAAGGTGAATTATCAACCGCTAGATTGTTAACTTCCAAATAATTATACCAATAATTTGATTTCATGTGTTAAGTAAAAAATTGTCTTCAACACTTATTTTCTTTTTTATGAAATTTGTTATATTGTTAGACACATTGAAGTTAATCTTTTAAATAAAAATTCACTTACGTATGGGTCAAATTCTCCAAATTATAATTTTGAAAAGTTCCCAAATAGGAAAAAATTTAAGCATAGGTAATTCACTATGATTAAATTTTCTTTGATGACAATGAGATTCAAAATCATAGCTCATACAATAGAACTTTAATCATAATAGATTTTTTAGGTAGACATGAGAAGGATAAAATAATCGTTAATAATTGTCAAATCTTAAATATAACATTTAGGAATTTATCTATAGTCTTGGATTTACAAATGATAATTTGGCATGTACTTTAATGGTTATTATAGCATGTGATGGTATTGGTATAGATCCTCTTAATTTCCTTGTCCTTTTTATTAAATCAGGTCTTAAAGAAGTTAAATTATTATTTTATGTAGTACCCAATAATAGATCTTATGATGTTTTACTTGCTAGACCTTTTATCAATGTTTGAAATTTATACAAATCATTAAAATTAAAATACATATCAATTATTAAGAAAAATGTTCAAAAAGAGGTCTTACGTAAGGAAATATAAAAGAAAGAGTCTTGGGGTTTCTTATACAGTTCCCAAGCGATCTAGTGCCACTTGTGTAAGCAAACAAATATGATACTCCTTACAACAACTTATCACTTATGTAATCTACCTAAGACCTCATTCCAGTCATGAAGAGAATTTATGGATTCATTTCTTAGTCAATTTTAGATAATACATTACATTGGTGGCCATTAAATCAATCTCAAGCATTACTCATAAGCTGAAACAAACTAGATCTAAGTTAAACCATAAGAAAGTAAAATATGCATATGATATTACTTAAGATTATTATTTTTTATCTTTTAGTATTATATTCAATCACTATAAGGCATAATATACATTAAATATCATGGCTTACAACATCACATCTGAGCCCCAATAATGATAGCTCTCTATATCAATGATAATAATAATTTTATCAATCATAGAATCAACAACCCTTGTTATAATGATAATGTTGGTATATATAGGAAAAATTATATGTTTATTTACAAAAAAAACCCATAAAACCATAAAATAAATTTTTTTGAGAATAACAAAACTGAAGAGTGTTTCATGATATGTTCTTTATGACTCCCTTGCCTTCTATTGTGATTCTCAACAAAAATTTTGGATATTTAACTTTCATGTAATGTCTATCATATGCACCTAGTGCATGTGTGATGCTTATACAATAATTATTCTACCAAAAAAATGTTTCTTTATTATACTATCCATTCATTTACCATAGTCCAATTACTTCATGCCTTGTTAATTTGCATAGTTATACTTGTGAATGAATTTATTAATTAAAATAAATGTTTTATTCAACCTCATACCACATTGTCTGGTTATTTTTGTGTGCACTTATACTTAAACCAATAATATATATCAACATCTCCCCACATCAGTTATCCTATCCATCATTGGAGAAACCGACTCCATCAACTTGTGCCTCAAAAAATGTGTGCCCTTTCTAAGAAAAAATCTATTAAAAAATATTCCAAATTTGAATGGCATTATCAACCCATGAAATTTTCACTATAATTTCACTGAGTAAAGCCTCATTTTCATATTAAGTTGAAGTATTTTGTGATAAATTTTCATTCACTCTTAATTTATGTGGGATTGTTTACTCATATGTATTTTAGACATTACCTAATTGACCTCCTGTAATATCCCTTTCTTAGGGTCTCCTTTTTTAACAAAGGCTATGATACCATGTAATATCCCCTACCAATAGGGAATATAGAAATACAAAAACTCTGATACCACTTTTATACCAATAGGGAATATAGAAATACAAAAGCTCTAAACAAAGATACGATTTTGCAGAATAAATTCCAATAAACAAATAAACCACAATAAATCTCTTAACTGCCAAATCACTAATCTTATTATTCATCCAAATGATTACAAATGATATCATGCATATAAAATAATATTCAACTACGGTCTTAAAAAACTAAGTATTCTGCAAACTAGGAATAAAACTTGAATCTGGTACGTCTCAGCCTGCTGTGTCAAAAACACATCATCGACGTCAGTTATACTACCATCGTTAATCAACTGGGGTTGTCAACCATGCCAACATCGGTGATAGGTCAGCCGATGTCGGTCTCTGTGGATCTCTGCCTAATGTGCGAATATGTACGGCTCTCTACTTCATACAATGCTAATAAAACGCCCTATTTGTTGGAATCTCAAGATATATGGCTCTAATACAGAAGATCTCTATCTATATAATTTATTGAATAAAAACATACCTGAAATGATAACTTCTGTGTGAAGTTATCTCCCAAACCTATAAACCCTGTGATAACTTGTGTATGAAGCTATCTCTCAAATGCAATAGATCATGTTGGTAGCCACTGAATCACACACATATAGGAACGTTCTCCAATGCAAATATGAACCCTTGGCTCAGTCTTTACAAAAGAATTCTTCAATATCAAAATCAATAATCGATTCATGGATAATCCATAATGGCCTCCCATGAGAAACCCTTATACCCTCAAAAAGATATGCTTGCCCTAATTAGGGTTTCTTAAATTAGAATTAGGGTTTCTAAATAAAATTAGACCAAATAATTAATATTTGATTAAATCAATCAAATATTAGTATAAATGTCTGAGCTCAATTATCCTCGAAGCCAAGCCAAGCTCCATCAACCCTCTATCCACTATTAGCCTACGAGGGTCGCATAATAGGTGAGCATGTTCATGACAATTATGTTGCTTGTATCTGATCAACAACCCAACTCCACCTGGATTCCAAATGTAGCCTTACTAATTCAACGGAAGCTCCTACAATATCCTCTGATATAACCAAGAGGAATCCAATCAAACTAGCAAATGCAACTCAACCAAACTCCAAGAGCACAACTGCATAGTCAGGAACCCATGAGAAATAAACTCTGTATCATAACCCAAGTAGAATGGACAACTCAAACTGCACCTAGTGCCAATCCATCCCATAACTGATCCCTCTATAAAGGTGACCAATGTACCACACTATCATGAGAAGAATCAATCTACTCGACTCCACTTATGCTAAACTCATACCAGGTAAATCTTAAAAATATGAGCAACCACTACAGGAATGTACTCACCACCAACCATCTCAATATACAAATGGACTGGGTCTAGCACTGGTGAAGACCGCAAATGCTCCAACTCCGCAGTCACCTCAGCCAAATGAAACTATGACTCCTCAAAAGCCAACTGTGTACTCTCAAAAATCTCAGAAGTCACCTCAAGTTGTTGAGTAAGCTCACTCACCTTATCTTCCTTGACCAATAATACATCATATGCTGTGCTACCCCACTCCATAAGATAATCTCTATCGGCTACCAACTGCATATAATCCTATCTCAGAATTTGAATAGCCTCCCATAAAGAGTGGATCTTGTCAAGGACAAATAATTGCCTCCCCACTCAATGCTAGTAGGAGAACCCCATCCATAAAACTTGACGAAGCATAAATGCTTGCAAGTGGTAGCAATGTCTCACTCACTAACTCTCAGCTGACTAGACACATGGTGGTGGCTAGATTGTCTCCTACAATCCCCCTCTGATGCATGGTCCAAAAGAGTAGACTGTGATCTCTGGCATACTACCATCCATACTCTGTGAATCAACTCCATAGCTCATATCAACATACAAAGTATCAACAACTGTAGCAACTGTCTAACTCCTCATACCGAAAGAAACTACCGAGGAAACTAAGTACTCAAAACTGTCCACTGCATCCTCATGTGTGTCATCTGTAATAATTGGATCTGGGACTCTTCTACAATCTCTGTCATATCTAAGAGATCATCAACACTCAGTGTACTAACATCTGAGTACACCTCTACACTCTAAGTGGAAGCATCGGACTCATCCTCATCTAACTCTGAAGAGGCTGAAACTATCTCATCAACTATCTCCTATCTCATAAGAATCATGGGACATGCTGCTATCTTGTCTAACTGATCTGTAGTGCTCCCTCCTCAGCTTAACAAAGTGATCAAAAGACATCCTCTCCCAAATGAGGTGAAATAACTCCCACTCCTCATTCACTGCCATAAGAGTGTCCCAATACTTGTAATCATGGGGCTGATTCAATGACCAATCTACCCAACAAGATGGCAGGGATTTAGCTCACCACTGTAATATCCCTTCCTTATTTAACAAAGGCTCTAATACCAGTAATATCCCCTACCAATAGGGAATATAGAAATACAAAAACTCTGATACCACTGTAATATCCCCTACCAATAGGGAATATAGAAATACAAAAGCTCTGAACAAAGATACGATTTTGTAGAATAAATTTAAACAAATAAACCACAGTAAATCTCTTAACTGCCAAATCACTAATCTTATTATGTCCAGATGATTACAAATGATATCCTCTATCATGCATATTAATACTCATAAAAACCTGAGTATTTACAAACTGGGAATACCTGAATCTGGTATCTACCTGTTGTGTCAAAAATGCAGTGTTGATGTTGGTTATACTGTCATCATCGGTCGACTAGGGTCATGACCTACCGATAGGTCGGCCGATCATGGATCTCTGCCTGCCGATGTCATGTGCGAATATATGGATTATATGGACTTCGTACGATCTGATAAAGCACACCCTATTTGGTAGAATATCTCAAGATATATGGCTCTAATACAGAAGATCTCTATCTGTATAATTTATTGAATAAAAACTTATGAAATAAATTGAAATCCTTGTGATAACTTCTGTGTGAAGTTATCTCTCAAACCTATAAACCTCTGTGATAACTTTTGTATTTTCTTTCAGCTGATATTTCATAGCCTCTGAATTGCACACACTGAAAAGTGGACGGCAAATGGTGGAACCCTTGGCTCAGTCTTCACAGAAGAATTCTTCAATATCAAAATCAATAACAATTCATGGATAATCCATAATCTCCCATGAGAAACCCTTATACCCTCAAAAAGATATTTCCTAATTGTTTCTTAAATTAGAAAGGGTTTCTAAATTAAAATTAGACCAAATAATTAATATTTGATTAAATCAATCAAATATTAATATCTCCCTTAATTCATGTAGAGCTCGAACGAAAGCCAACTGGAACAATTTTGCTACTCGAAGCCAAGCCAAGCTCCATCAAGACCCTCTATCCATCCTATCAGACTACGAGGGTCGCTAATAGGCTAACCATCAACTCTGAGCATGTCAACTAAAAAGGGGACATGACACCTCCATAAATGATAATTATCAAAATGATATGTTTTTCTCATCTATTTTTGGTAATAATTAAAATGTAAGGGAACCCAATTTATCACAAATCATAATAATATTTTTTTAGTATGAGGGGCAATGGTGAATCTAATTTACCATCTAGCCTTTTTTTCCATTGGAAAAGATTTTGGAGGAGTAATGCACAATAATCACACTTGTCTCACAATTGTTTCCAATGTAAGATTAACCTTATTACAAACTAATAATGTATTTTATGTTAAGTTGAAGGCTTCCACAAAAAAAAAATTATTATATATTAATTTTTATGGGATTTATGCTCAGGGGTGTTTTAGTCTTTACCTGACCTCCATGGGTATTCATTATACAATTTACATTTTCTCCTTATGTTTTTTGTAATAAATAAAAGGTAAGGGAACCTAATTTAGCACACAAGAACTATAATAAATTATTAGTAGGGGGAGGATTGGTGAATTTAATTCACCACTTTACCCAACTCACCCTCTATCCTTTTACCCCATTATTAAATATTTTAGAGCATGTACCGACTAACTCATGAGGTCTTTTGTAGTCTCTTTTCCATTCTCATATAAGTTAAATAATTATATGAGGTATCCCCCATATGTTTCTTGTGTAACATATTCATCATCAATAACCTTAATTGTAACCCTTTGAAGATCTTGGTTACCTCTTTGAAATGCTTCTAAATATCCTCCTTTCTCTCTTAATTTTCATTGATTATTCTAAGTCTTTGGGCATGATATTTTACTATGTATATTATGGCCTTGAGATATTCCTTATAGATGTCTTGTTTCTATATTGATTTGATGATGATTTTATTTATTTTTAGAAACTTATAAGATCCTAACTTTACTATTTTTCCTTATTCTATAAAGTATTTATAAATAGTTTAAATATTAAATGCTTTTCTACCATTATTTCCCATTATCCATGAGATCGTCTTGCTTGATCTCCTTTATTGGAGATCTCTCATTCACACTCCAAGTACGCAATAACTTACTAATCACTAGGAAACGATGTCCAATAATTTGCATATTGTTTGTGAGAGTGTTTGATAGCAGCATCAACCTTTCATTTTCTATCACTGCACACATTGATATTAACTTAGGTTTCAACACCATTATTTGATGTTTTACTATATTTTCTCATTTTGAGGGCTTTATAATTAGTTATTAAACAACTCTACATCTACATTATTCATAATTATCTTATGTTCCTTATTTATTACTAAGGAATTTAAATCTAACATGAACATGTTTCTCCACTAAGGATTTGGGGTCAATTACCATTATCCTTGGCCTTACCACTTATGTTGATTTTTTAAGACTTAAGAGCATAGAAGTATTTCAAAATTTACATCATTAGAGTGTTTTTAACCCTAAATTGAAATATGTGGGGATCTAAGGTTAATAATATAGATTAGTCTAGATCACAAGGGTGATAAACTACCTATATATTAGGGAAATTGATAGAAAACTCAATTAAACAATATTCTAAATTTATAAAACTAATATTTCTAAAAAAGTAAATTAAAATTATTGATATATATTGCAATAAATTAGAAATAATTATGATTAACTAGTTTATTATGCACATACAGGTCTAAGTAGGAATGTGTAGGAAGGGTACTTAATGATGATCCTAAAGCAGTCATCAGTTTATAGAAATATCCTTTTTATGGCTTCATACACTTACATTAAATTTGGATTGTTGCATCAATGTACGTGTCTAACTCTATCATAAGTTTCTTATACAACATATTGACTTGAGTTGGATGAAACCATATGGATCCTTTTGAGTTTTTTGCCTTTATTCTAATGTCTTCAAATGATGCACACAATTTTTCATGTTTTGTCAAATGATCAAAACCCTATCTCTTCACCCTTGGCATGACTACAAAAAAATGGGTTAGTGGGCTTATAGTGTTGATTTGACCCCAAATACTCTTTTATCAATGGGTGCTTCCTACATATCGAGTACTCCTAAGAAGGCCTAATACTGATGTAGATCCCCCTTACATGTTAGATTGTGTGTGCATAAGGGTCAAATGTGTGATAAGCAAAGACATGAAATGCAATAGCTTGTAACTTGGAATATATTTCTCATGGGTTATTTCTTGAAGTCCTCATATCTATATAGATATTTCTCGTATGACTAATATGGAAATAGGAATAAATAGGGTAGATTTCCTCACTTGAATGCTTCATTGAATGATTATTGGTATGTTACCTTGAAAGTTGTGAGTGATTGTTAGGTGAGGAATGAATGAAGATTGATCTTGTATATATACCAATCCTTTTAATAAATATCTGACATTAAAGTATTTAAGCTGACCCTTTTTTTTAAATTGGATGAATTTTGGGCATTAGACACTTTGTGGGAAAATGGATAGTTACATCGATGTATGTGTCCTCCTCAAATGCAAGTGTTGAGGAGATAAAAAATAATTACATGTCTAAAATTGGTATTCAAGGATAATAATTAGGTTTAGAACTTTTTTCACCACATATAAGGCTTAGGTCATTAGAATAAAAAGGGCCAAATTAGGAGATAATTAATTTAACACAAATAGATAGCAAATGTGAGCCTTTTGTCAATGATAAGGTCTATAACTAAAATGTACAACCATGATAGGTATTTTCCAAGTGTTCAAAACTGAATTACTATATAAATCATATTTTAGTATCTACATTCACCCCGTTTAATCTAGTAATGAAATTGTTGCTTAAAAGGAAAGAAATGTGCACCTTGGTGTGTAGAGCACACTATGTCCTTGTATGATGCCACTGTGAGTGATTTCATAGTGATTGACCTATAACCAACAACATGTTATAATATATAATCAGTGTATGAAATATCAAATTCAAATAATTTGAAATTCTTGAAACTAAAAAGAGTAAGGTTAAGATTACACCTATGTGTTGATGTAACCATCTTACCTTTCGGTAATTTAATTTGAATGAATGCCTCATTATGAATCATTTAGAATAAGATTAGGATAATTATTAAGCTAAAAGTGCATATATATAGATATTATAAAATAGCATGCCCCCAATCTTGGTGTAAAGGTGAGTTGTAACATGACCATTGAGTTTCTCTCATCTCAATCGTCAAACCCAAATATGTGCATAACCTAGTGAGTATGAGTGATATAATCAACACACACTATATATTTGATGAGGGTGGATGATTTAATCAAATATAATATATAATTCTCATGAATTTAGATGATTTAATCAAATATTATTATAAATTTGGTAAGATTAGGTGAATTCATCAAGTCAACTTTCCAAAGGTGAACCAATTACTACAGTATATTGGGTTGATAATGGTCCATCATATGTATGATAATATTCCATAATAGTATTTGAAATCTAGAAAATTATTTGATTTTGTAATTTTTAGGTTCCCCTTGCATATCATATGCACCTCATGTTAGAGTAGTGTTCACACTATTTAGTTGTTTTTCTAGTTGTTTATGGCACTAGTCTAACTTTTGTTTTCACACCTAGAATAACTAAGATTATTTAGGGATTGACATATAATAAGTCCAAGTTATTATTTGTTTTAACAATCTTAATTCATGTATTTTTTTGTTTAGCATTTATCTATTTTTATGGACTTGACTTATCCCCTACATTTAGCTTTCCAAGCTATTATTTAGCTATTGATAACTTTATTGTAAGCCTATATATTTGTGCATTCCCTTAGACTTCATATGAAAGGATGAGAGAGTGTCAAGAATAAAATACTATTTTGGCTTGTATTGCATTATTTGAAGCAATTATATTTTCCTCATTACTGAGTCTTTATTATTTATGAGAAAAACATTTTGTTGTGATTTTGTTTTCCTAGATTAATCTTGAGGATCATTTGTGCCTTATTCCATCTATGATATTGTATTAAAGATTTAGAGCTTATCCACTTGTAAATTTCCTTACTTTTGACTATGATACCTAAAGACCTCTCAATGTTTTTGTTGGATTAGTGACACCAATGCTGACATGGTAAATCTAATATATCATTATTTTAAGATTCAATTTTTTTTTTTAAAAATACATTTTTACCTATAGGCCATGTCTCTTACCTTGGAAAGGCAGCTTTACAAACCCATAACTTGAGATCCATATAAAAAGTTTGAGGTGTCATTTTTTTTAAATGCATTTTTCAATTAGAATGCTCTAAAATTCTTAAATTATACATATAATGTAAAGATTTATATAATTTTATATATTATCCTCTCCTTTTATTTATAACTAAATATTATTATTCACAACTGCACAATTATAAGATGTGTGTGAATATAATTTCTACTCTAGGTGAGATATTAGATATTTAATTATAAGGGGTGAAAAATATTGCATCCTTATTGAATTTTTTAGGTGTTTATGTTTTATTTTAAAAGAGGTAAATTGGTAAAAAAAAAAGACAATTATTTAAGAGGGATATATATATATATATATATATATATATATATATATATATATATATATATATATTAAATTGGTAAAAAAAAGACAATTATTTAAGAGGGATATATATATATATATATATATATATATATATATATATATATATATATATATATTACAAAAATGTCCATATTGTTTTTATCCTTTTTCATATTCTTCTATAGTGGAGAACATATTATTTAAACTATTGAGCATGACCAGTTACCATGTTTGGATGCCTAAAATGTAAAATTTTCTCAAATTCAAAGGTCTAAGGAGAGTCTTGAATGACACTGTTGTTGAGAGGTGTTTTGACATGGGAAATAATAGGTAAGGATTGTTAATTCCTACCTCTCTTAAATGGAGGGATTTATTACAAGGAAAATTCCTTCCCCATGTTAGGAATAAATTTCCTACTGTGGAAAAAATTAAATGTGAAAAACAACTTAAAAAAAATAAAGACAAGAATGAGGACACATTACATAGAGATTATGTGGAAAACCCTTACAAACAAGCAAGGGAAAAAAACCACATCAAAATGGCAATTTTAGAGTTCACTAACTCAACAATTCCTCTCTTATAACACAACTCCTCCAGAAAATCCTTTACTACTTACAAACAAATCATGCAATGATTCCACTTGAAGCATTCATGTTATGAACCAAACATAATCTAGCCTATAGGATCCAACTTCCAAGCATGAAATCTTAAGGCTTGTATGGATCCACTAATTGGATGAACTATAAAGAGCTTCATGATTATTAATAGAATTTACAATATAGAGAGAGAGGGGATAGAGAATGAATAGTGGCACAAAAAAATTCACCACATTATATTGAGGTGAATAATGATCATCAAAAGTTATGTGTCTTCATGTGTAATGGTCAATAAAGTGGTCCATCCACTATAGACAAAATCCAGGCCACTTTCATGTGGCTCAAAACATTGTCTCCCAATCCACAAGTGAGGACAAACAATAATAATAAACTTTTTGTCTTCATTATCCATGTGACCACATGAGTCACAAATATGTTTGCAATCATCTTTTGACTATCGTCACACATGGGAATTATAGAGTCCCTTATAAATTTGACCCACATTAACCTTTCTATAATTTCCACCATGTGACACCACCCATGTGACTACCAAGGACAAACCCATGTGCCTTTGTACAATACTTTTCCCCACTCCCATCACATCAACTTGGTCACTCATGGGATAGCCTCTATGGGCCCCTACCACATCACCATTCAAAAACATCACTCACAAGCCACATCACTAACCATCCACATCACCACCATACCATTTCATCATGAATAGTGACCATGACTAGAGATTAATGAATAATGACTTCACATCCTAACATTATCACACTTTAAGTCAATATACATAGGAATTTACCCTACCTGAGTATTCTATAACCATTTATTCATCCATGCCCTTTGATTCCCTAATACAAACCTAGTAAAAGTTTTCTTTCACTAATAAAAATTCTCTACTTTCATAAACTTTGTCAAGATATGTTCTTCTATATTAGATTGTAGCACTGAAGTGACCAATCACTTCTCCACACCATAGACCAATCCTCTAATCATGATTCTACCATGAATCACTCACAACTCCTACTACTTGGGAATATCTAATCTAGTGCTCACCATATCATTACAAGGCTTCCTACTCCTAATGAATCTAATAAACAAGAAAATAACATGTCCTCTCTTCCTATGGAACACTCTTGGGAAGATAATTGAAAATTAAAGAAGTGGGGTAATTATTTGGTATCCCATCCCTGTGCATCTCCATCCTTGGGTTGTTCCACCATACCACCTTCATTTCATGTGTTCCAACCAAGCCATAAAAATAGTGATCATGTGGGGACTTTCATCCAACATCTCATAAAACACATAGGCTCTTCATAAAGTTACTAAAATTCTTGTACTCCATATGTGATGTTTGCACAAACCCATACAGTGATTTCAATGCAAACCATCAACTTTATGCCTCAACTTTGTATTTATCTCTCCTTAAGAGATATCAATATGTAGGAATAATGTTTCTCTACTCCAAAAACAACAACTAGTGCACATATCTCTCTTGATAGTAGTGAAGAGAGAAGATCTCATAGAAGTCCAAAACAAACTTCTCCACATAGCCTCCAAGCCATCAACATGATACAAGTGGACCAATCACAACTCTAGGGAAGTCATCATGTTACTTGGTACATCACTACACCTACCAAGTTTTTGAGATATCATTCAAAATGCACCTTGATCTACTAAATGTTACAAAAACACCAAATCATGTGCCTACAGTGTTATTTCATGTATCAATTTACCTAGCCAATCTTCACAATTGTATACACAACACTCTAACACCTTGAGTCTTATAGTCAACACTGGCCTTCTCCTTCTAGGAAAACTAGGTCTCACTTGCTATCTACATATTAATATTCATCTTTTTCTTCCTCAACTACTTCAATATAGGTACAACTTCAGGTTTGTCTAGACCTCCTACATTTGCATGCAATGTTTTTCTTTTGTAATATCTCAGCTTAAAACATGTGGTAAGTAAGATACCACATCAAAACCCCTTCTATTTTTTTCCAAGAACCATAATCTCATGGCTTATCTACCACCTCCTCCAAAGGAGTCCATCTTGTTATTTAAGCTATAGAGTTGTTTCTCCACCAATAGGAATACTTTGTAGGCTGTTGACTTGTCTGGAAAAGATTTTTCAACATTCTCTTCAACTCTCCTATGGGATTATCCTCATCAACATGAAGAGATTAGGATATTCACTAAGAGATCCACCTCCATGCTCCACTGAGAGTTACCTACCAAAATAAAACCTTTTTTTCTTCTTTAATCTCTAAGTCTCTCCTCCTATCATAATATCTTCACCTTACACACACTAGCCAAAAATTAAAAACACTCACACACATTGAGTTTTTTGCCATGATGCTAATACCACATGTTAGTAATAAATTTCCTACTATGCAATAAACTAAATGTGAAAAATAAGCTACTACAAATAAAGACAAGCCAGAGGACACATTACATAGAGATTATGTGGAAAACCCTTGCAAACAAGTAAGGGGGAAAAAACATGGGCAAAATGGAAGATACATACTTATTTAATTCAATCATTCCTCTCTTACAACATATCTCCTCTAGAAACTCCTTCAATTCTTCCAAACAAAGCACTCAATGTTTCCACCTGAAACATTTAGGTTATGAACTAAGAATAATCTAACCTAAAGGATCCAACCTTTAAGAATGCAAGTTAAGGCTTACATGGATCCATTAACTGGATGAATTACAAAGATATATTCATGATTATTAATATAATTTATAACATGAGAGAGAGAGAGGGGGGGGAGAGATAATGAATAGTGGCACAAATAAATTCATCATATTCCATGTGGGGTGAATATTGATCATCAAAAGTTGTCTATCTTCATGTGCAAGGGTCAAAAAAGTGGTCCATCCACTATATAAAAGATCTAAACCACTTTCATTTGGATCTAAACTTTGTCTCCCACTCCACAAGTGAGGATAAATAATAATAGTAAACTTCTTGTCTTCATTACCCATGTGAAAACATGAGTCCAAAAGATGTTTGTAATCATCTTTTGACTATATCCACACATGGGAATCATACAGTCCCTTATAAATTCAATCCACACCAACTCTTTTGTATTTTCCACCATGTGACACCACCTATGTGACTACCAAGGACAAACTCATGTGCCTTGGTAGAGTGTTATGCCCCACTCCCATCACATCAACCTGATCACTCATGGGATACCCTCTATGTGCCCCTTCCATATCACCAATCAGCCACATCACTCATAATCTACATCACTAACCATCCACATCACCACCAGGCCACATCATCATGAATAGTGACCATGACTAGTATATGTGAATAGTTATTCATAAATATTGATTGTGAATAGTGATTTCACATCCTAACACCCCAAAGACTTAGTTATTAGGTCTTGGTGTGTATGGTAACTTAGTTAGCTCATTATGACCATTATATACAAGGGGCTTATTTAGAACATAACAAAAAAAAATTGTATTATGAATTTTCTTACCTAGGAAATTAACATATAATAATTTGATTATTACATATAGCTGATTTAAAAACATGTCCATTGCACACAAGAGTATATTCAACAATTTTTATGCAATAATAGATATATATATTGAGCAATAAATATAAGCATTAAGAATAGATTGAATTCATTTCTACCTAATCTCTAAACTACCTAATCTAGTAAAGACATTAAATAAATATTAAAAGAGAAAATGGTAGAGAGAAAGAGAAGAAAGATCTTGTTGTAATGAAGATAAAATTTTGTAGTATGATAAAGCGCATCCACTGAAACCATTCCTTAGTTAATCTATACCTACCAAAATTATAGGTAAATGAGGGCACAAGAATTTGAGGGAAATGTTCACTAGGAGGACAAAACATAACCACCATAAGAATTACATAGGAAATAATCACCAAGATCCATAGTATTCAAAACATCAAGATGTATAATTTTATTAATCAAAATGTGATTCAACATAGTAATTCATTCACATATGTTACGTTCAATACAATAAGACTCAAAAAACTATTCTAAAAAGTATTAAAATGCAGATAGTAAATGGGCATGGCCTCACTATACTAAAATCAACCAAATCTTATTACAACACAATCATTGATCTTATATAGGCCTCTAAATTCATAGATCCCATGAGGTAGTTACAAGTATTCATTATTAATTAAGGAGATACAGTTGAGGGTCTCGATTTTTTGATAGATATGAAGGTGTGCCCTTGCCTCCATTCTTTGATCACTATCTAATTTCATTTAGATCTGGTCATTCATAATAATTTCTCATTTGTCACTTTATTATTGGTTTGGAGTTGTATTATATATCTCCTTCATTTTTTCATATGGACCATTACTTACCATTTTTTATTTGTTCTTCATGATTTACACATGGTATTTTATATTATACCAATTTAGGTTTATCCTTTATAAATTATGTTCTTTACCATGCACACACCAAGTGATGACTCACATTATATTTATTGATTTACATTCAATTATGGGGTCTAGTTGTAATCATATTAAAATATAGGTGGTGGATTATCCTTGTAATTTTATTGGGAATACCATTCCATCATGTCCTTCGTATAATTTTGCATTGAATTTAGAGGCTAATTAAATGAATGACCCATCCTTAGCTTGAATTTGTGGTCCCTTAGGTCAATTCACCCCTTTAATAGCCCAAAATATATTACTTCTTGAAAGAAATACAAGATAGCAAAAATAATTCCTTTATACTAAATCTTGAGAGGATAATATGCAAACTAATTTGATACTTGTTATAGAATTAAAAGAAACAAATACAACTTAAGTAATTAAAAAAATAATAGTATACCATACATAATTATTATGTGGGGAAAACATTTTAGGGTAAAAAAAACCAACGCTCTAAACCAACTCAATCTATTAAACAAATCACCAAGATTACAACACACTTGTAGGGCAAGCCTTCACAAGAGCACCACCAATATACTAAACACATGAAAAGTACTATTTCCATAGAGCTTCAGTGCCTTTGCACAACTCTCAAGATTACAAAGCTTAACTAAAAATCTTACTTTATTGTTAAAAACATAAATCAATATACATTTCATTTATATAAATTACAAAGGAGATGACAAATGGAAAAACATCATGAGCAAGGCAAGGAAACTCTCCACCCTTTAGTGGCACCACTATTTATCAATAGTAACATTCTTTTAGCCTTTTTCTTTGGTAAAAAATGGACCCTCCACTTGTTACACATAATCCTCCACTCTCACAAGTCTCCAAAACTGTGCCCCACTCTTGCATGTGCCTCCAATCTATAATAGTAACTTCGTTCCCCACTATCCCATGTGCACACACATGATTCAAAATATTCCATAACTTTTGATTTCTCCCACATGTGCCAAAAATATACCACATGTTCCAATTTCCTCCACATTTTTTCATGTCCTATACTATCAAAATCATGTGAATATAAAATTAACAAAAATGTACCATAGTGGAGTGGTAATCTTCACTCCATCACATGCACTTACATCATGTAGATTCCTCACATAGGTCATGCCAACTCATACCAAGCCACATCAACACCTAAAACACAACCTACATCACCTACCATATCACCTATATAGCCATTTTCAACTCGTCAGTACCACCTCATCACATGAATAGTGACTGTGAATAATAGCTTATGAATAGCATCTCATGAATAGTGTCCTAACTTGTCAAGGTTGAGACAAATCAATTCTTAAAAATATCCCACTTGTCAAATACCTTAAAAAACCTAAAGGGTCCATGCCAACATGAACTTAACATCTAGGGGCCAAGAGGCCCATAGACTCCGAACACCATCTAAACTTCTTTATGCTCACGAGCTTAGTCAATAAATTTGCAACATTCATCAAAGTCTCTACCATTATCAGCTTCACCCTACTATCCTCAACCATTCCTCTCACAAAATTATATTTCACATAAATGTGTTTGGTCTTAGAATGAAAAGTTATTTGATTTTCTAGGCAAATAGCATGCTGATTGTCACCATAAACTGCCATTGTACCCTATTTCAACCCAATATCTGGACACAATATTTTAGTCCAAATATATTCTTTACTAGCATGAGTAGCTACCATATACTCTACCTCTATATTAGATAAAGATACAATAACCTATCACTTACCAATATAAATTATTTCACCACCAAACCAATTGAACACATAAGTACTTATGTATCTTCTACTATCAACATCACCTGCCCAAACTGAATCTATATAACCAAAAATGTCAAGAGGATGATTATCTCCAATCATGTTGTTATGATAACAAAAGGAATACTCTAATATGCCCCTCAAATATCTAAAGAATCTTCTATCTGAATCCTAATAAAATATAACAGGATTAGACATAGAATGGGAAAGAACTCCCATTGTTTGGGCAATGCTTGGTCTAGTGCAAACCATAGCATACATTAAACTTAAAACTTTACTTTGGTAAAGTTACTATACTCATGTCTTCCATCTATAATGGGCATGTAGGAAATTTTTCAATATATATATTTATTCTTTCTAAAAAATGAACACAAAATGGTTTGCAATCTTACATGTTAAACCTCTGTAAAATAGAATTCGCATACTTCATCTGGCCAAGCCATAACTTTATGTTGTGTCTGTCTCTGCTAATATTCATCCCAATAGTGTGTCTCACATTACCAATATATTTCATCTCAATTCTTATTTAGAGTTGATATTTGAGCTTCAAAATAAAAAAATTCCCATTACCAAAAGAAAACATATCATCAACATATAAGGCACTAACTAGAAAATTATCACCATCAGTTTTATAATAAACACAATGATTATATTTAGACCACTCAAACCCCAAACTCAATACATATGTATCAAATTTTTGGAACCATATCCTAAGACTCTACTTGAGACCATACAAGGATTTATTCAACTTACAAACTAATTTTCTTTTACTTTTCACCATGTAGTGCTCTGGATGTGTCATATAAAACTCCTCCAAATCACCATGAAGGAAGGTAGTCTTCACATCCATTTGCTAAATCCCTAATTCATTGGATGCTGAAATATAAAGCAAGAATATAATGGATGAAATTTTTGTAACAAGATAAAATATCTCACCACAATCAACACCCTCAACCTGAGAGTAACCTTTTGCAACCAATGGATCTTTTTACTTCTCAACATAGCCATCTGAACCAACCTTTTTTTTAAACATATATTTGTAGCCAATAGGATTTCAACCTTTATGTAATGGTACAATATCTAATGTATCTTTATTTTTCAAAACTTCCATTTCTTCTTCCATAGCAACCTTCCAAGACTCTGCATCATTCATACCCAAAGCTTCTTTTATAGATCTCAGTTCATGAATGTTGATACTCAAAGTAAATACACATCTCTAATCATTAGGAGAATACCTTTCTGGTCATTGAATATGCCTTATGGACCTTCTAAAAATTTAAATTGGAAGATCTTATTCATCTACCTCCTCTTTGAAATATTTAGAGCTTGATGAGATCTCCTCAACTTCTTGTCTCTCTTGTGTCCTTGACTCAACTTTCTCAATTGTAAGTAGAAGTTGAATCACATCTTTAATTTTTATTTTCTTTGGTTGTAGTGTAACATAAAAAGGCTTAGTCTTAAGAAAAAATAAGACTTATATAATATATTACCTTTTGTGATATCAGATCTCAAAGCTTGTATCCTTCCACACCATTGCTATATTATCCATACATTTCACAGCTATATTATCCATCTTTGTCCATTTCTCCTTTGCCACATGTACATATGCCTTGTAAGAAAAAATCATAAGATGTCTCAATGAATTATCATGGATATATCATGCCTCCAAAATCATTTCATCAACAAGATTTGATGTAGGAGACCTTTTAGTCAGGTAGGAAGCAGGTGCTACAACTTTGGCTCAAAACTTTTTTTCTAGTACCACACCACTAAGCATACTCATAGCCTTTTCCATCAAAGTCATGTTCAATATTTCTATAACTCCATTATATTTAGGTGAATATGGATTTATTTTATATCTCTATATATAAAAATCCTTGAATAATCTATCAAAATCATTAGAGAAAAATTCACTGTCATTGTTAGTTATGAAACACTTAATCTTCTTTCTAGTTTGCAACTCAACCATTGCTTTAAATTATTTAAAATGACTAAAAAAATCATATTTGATCTTTAGAAAATAAAATCATGTATTTTTACTATAATAATCAATAAATGAAATCTAATATGTGAATTTTTAAATTGAAGGAACATTAATAGGATTAAAAAACATCATAATGAATAAGATCCAAAACACTATTAGATTTATGAGAAATCAAGTAAAACTGAACACGGTTTTTTTTACCACAAACACAATGCTTACAAAAATAAAATTCAAGATTGTAAGTATTTAAACCTTTAAAAAAAAGTCTTCAAGGCCCTAAGATATTTTTCCTTAATTGGCCAAGTCTCCAGTGCCAAAACATAGTCCTCTCTGCAGCTAATTTTAACTCCATAGAATGAGCATAGTTAGATACCCAAAAACCATGGCCATCCATAGAAATAGTGATTACCTCTTCATGTAATGGAGTAATCTCTGATGTAGTCTTCATAAAATTACTATTACACTCAACCATGAATGCATCAAGATTGTACAAAGTGCCAATCCTAACACCTTTAACTATCACCATAACACCTCTGACCATCTTACAACCTAATTCAGAAAATGTAACCTACACACCTGCATCTATTAGTTTACTCACAGATAATAAATTTTAATCTAGCCCTAGGATATGCAACACACCATCAAAATATTTAATGCTTCCATCTGTAAATATGATTTTAACTCTACAATAACCAATAATGGTTAGATATGAATCATCATCCAAGTACATTTTACCTCCATCAAATTCCTCATACTTAGAAAACCAATTTCTATTAGAGTTCATATGATAAGATGCACCTAAATCAATTAATCGTGCATCATTACCTACACGGGTTGTCAAGGCTACAATGAAAGCATCACTACCTTCCTTATTGGACTCAAAATCAGAATCATACCTCATTTTTTTAATTTTCCTCTTTACACTCCAATTGGTAGTGACCATCCTTGCCACAATTCTATCACTTCACCTTGGGATTTCTAAAAGATTTGGATATCCCCTTGGACTTGTATTTAGACTTTTTATGTCTCTCATTATTCTTTCCTCTTTCCTTAGATATTATTCAAACATTATGGGCCTCTTTGGCACTAATGGAAATGTTCCTTCTCATTTATTCAAAAATCAAAGAACCTAAAACATCCTTGACTTTCAAGGTTATATAATTACTTACTATAGCCATAACAAAAGAATCCCATGAGTTATGAAAAGAACAAAGAAAAAATTTACATCTCTATTCTTCATCCATTTTAACACCAGTTAATATTAATTGAACCACCAACATATTAAATACTTACAGGTGGTCAAAAATTTGTCTACCTTCTTCTATTCTCAAAGAATATAATTTGTTTCTCAAGAAAATTTTATTAACAAGAGACTTAGCTTCGTAGATCTCACCTAGTTTCTTGTACAACTTCTTTTCTATATTATCTTTGTGGACATTAATCAGTACAGTGTCTGCTAGGCAAAATCTAATGAGACTAATGGATTTATAATCCATAAAGTCATATTTAGCTACTTCATCTAGATCTATAGGTCTTTGAATACTTTCATCAATGGCATCCCATATATTATGGTCAATCAAAAGATATTCCATATTTATCTTCCACATCTCAAAATTTTTTATTAAAAATTTCTCAACCTCTAATATCCTTGATGTGCTTTCCATCTTAAAATTCCTACAATAAAGAACTACAAAATTATCCTTGCATAACCTCCCACTCAAACTGGATTAGTTAAAAAAAACCAAAACACACATAAATAGAACTAAAATTGGCTAGGCTCTTATGCCACTTGAAAGGAATAGGAGATAGCAGAAATAATTCCTTTAAACTAAACCTTGAGAGGAGAATATGTAAAATAATTTGATACTTATTACATAATTAAAATAAACACATATAACATAAAGTAATTGAAAAACAATAGTATAACAAACACAATGGTTAAGAGGGTAAAACCCTTTCAAGAAAAAAAACCCACTCTCCAAAGCATCTCATTGTATTAAATAAATCCCCAAGATTAAAACACACCTGTAGAGATAACCTTCACAAGAACACCACATGTATACTATACACAATGGAAGAATGGGTTTCAACAAACTTAAATTCCATTACATAACTCTAAATCTTATAAATATTAACTAAAAATCTTACTTTCTTGTTACAATTATAAAGGAGAATAGATTTCATTTATATAAATTAAAAAGGACATGAAAAATGAGAAAACATCATGAGTAAGGTCAGTAAATTCTCCACCCTTTAGTGGCACCACCATTTATCAATAGTAACAAGCTTGTTGTCTTGGCTTATAGTCAAAGATGGACCCTCCACTTGTCACACATCATCATCCACTCTCACAAGCCTCCAAAATTGCACCCCACTCTCACATGTGCCTCTAATCTAGAATAGTAACATTGTTCCCCACTATCCTATGTGCACACACATGAGTCAAAAGATTCCACAAATTTTTATTTCTCCCATATGTGACAAATATTAAACATATATGCCAATGTCCTCCACATATGTCCATGTCTTCCACTTTCAAAATCATGTGAATTGATAATCAATAAAAATGTTCCATAGTAGAGTGGTAAGCCACACTCCATCACATGCACTTACATCATGTAAATTCCTCACATGGGCCATGACAACTCATCATAAGCCACATTAACACCTACATCATCTACCACATCACCTACATAGTCATTGCCAACTCACCATTTCCACTTCATTACATGAATAGTGACTATGAATAATATATCTTGAAAAGTGTCCTAACTTGTCAAAGTTGAGAGACCTCAATTCCCAACTCTTCTGGGCCTTTTAGTTGGTAAAGAACGTATTGTATCTTGACTACACTTTGTAGAGATGATACACATCCCTTTTCAGACTTGTAATAGTTTTGACAACTAGATGGCCATTAATCATAGTCCCATCATCTTCTAACATTTCCACTACCACATGGCCCTTCCTCAGCTTCTCATTCCATTCCCCTAGTTAGGATTTTCATTTTCTTCAATGGGTCCCACTTTTCCACTTGGTAGTCTATCATCACCCCTAGGCTCTACTCTATCGTTCATCTCAATCATCACCATAGTTACGTGGTTTCTCCTGGGTATCCCAAGCTCTACATGATTTAATATGGCCATGCAGTCCTAAGCTCAGTACTTACTTTGATTTAGGCTCCAAATCTCCTCATATGGTGCCAAGTGTTCTAATCCTAGGCCCTTAATATATCAAAGCATTTTCATTATTGATATATCTATGGGTTGTTGAGCCCCTAGGATGCCACCAAATAGTGTAATCTTGGGGCCTCAAGGGCATGGAGATTTGCATACCTTTTTGACTCTCCATTGGGATGGGTCACTAGAATCATGACACATGGTATGATCTCGAGGCGTAGGGGATTTTAAAAATACTTGGTCATTTTTTAAAAATATATATTTGAGTATGAAAATGTGCATCAACATGATTTGGATACATTGAATGATCTAGGGATCCAACAAGTATTTAAAACCTATGAGAAAATAATCAAATTGACTAATTAAATATTTTTGATAAATATATGTTTTTCCATGTGAATTTTATGTGAAAATCCATCACTTAAAACAATAATTAAAACTATCCATTCACATAAAACAAAGATTTAATCGTAAAAAATTCATAGGATAAAGTCTATAGTGAATGTGACAAAATGATTTAAAATAAATGGAAATAGAATTAATTAATACCTACATATATAAAATCATGATTATTTAGAATTTAACCAAGTCTCAAATGAAGCATTTCAAATGTTAATCCAATTTACTATGAGAAGCATAATCATGGGCTACACTACCAAAAGGAAGATATAAAAGGGTCTTGAAAGCTAAATAAACTTGACAAAAGACTAGGTCCAACATTAAAATGTGTGAATATCAAAGCATTTTAACATGAAAAAAGAATTCATAGGCTTGAATCAGACCTATAAGTTAGACTTTGGTACTCATAAATAAAATCTTGGACTAAGTTGAGTAAAATGTAAAGGCACTAGAAATAAGCATGAATAGACATTTGTAACTTAGCATATAGCTAACTAAAAATTAGGTAAGGGTTCAAGCATAGACAATGAAATAACTCTAAAGATTCCATATAAATTTGGTAAATCAAGATTTATCTAAAAATAATGAGAGATCCTATTTTGAACCTAAAAATAGGGTATGTTATGTGAGCAACAATAAATGATTACTCTTGCTAGGAGATACTTATGAGTATCTCGAGAATTCAGAATATCTAGTTATCATTCAAACATAATAATTAGTTGAAATTCATTTTCCAAAGTAAAATCAAAACATGAAGGCACAAAATTTTTCTTCAACACATGTGATTCAATGGGAAAACACTATTCATGAGACACTATTCATGCAGTACTATTTACTAATGATATGGCAGACACTATTAATCTTGGTGAGTTATCACAAAACTATTCTTTATTACATAAGTGTCATGGGTCAAATTTCTCATGTGGAGACAAGAAAGAGTGGTAAAAAAGTCATATGGAGGTGGCCTACTTGTCTAAAGAAGATTCTCTTCTTTCTAACCTTGCACATGTGACTTGCCTTTCACTATTCATCAACAATGTTTCACATGTGAAGGGTGGCACCTATTTTTCAATATGCTTATCTTTAACAATGATGAATACAAGTGGAGAACATGGCATAGCTCTTCCTTTCTATTTACTCCTTCTTTGTCATGATCATGTGGGATGTGGGACGAAGTTGTTTTATTGTCTTTTTTTTTACTTTAATTTATATAAAGGTTGTATTCATTCTTTACTTAGTTGGGCCAATTTTGGAGTAGGATTAGAGAGAAGCCTTTGTAAGCCTCCTTGGCATGTGGCCAAGTATGTATTGAGAGTTGAGAGATATATTGTTTAATCATTTTTAACTATGATGATTATTTGATGAATGTAATGAGGATTATGTGATGAATTTATAAGAGGATTTATGAGATTGTTATGAGAGATTTTGAGAAATGTATTATTGAATCCATATATGTCATTGGAGGCCACATCAAGTGGTATCATATCAATTTTAGATTCCTTGGGTAGAGAGTGTTAGAGAATTTAATGCAATCATGAAAGAATCCTTGCAAGAGTTGAGAGGTTGAATTATTTTAGTTATTTTTTAGGTATAAATATGAATAATGCAAATAAGAGTGGAGGATTACCACTAGAAGAAGAATGGATGAAGAGTCTAAAGACCTGGGATAGGTTGTTGGAGTTGTTGATAGAGATATTTACAGATTGTGAGAATGAAGAAGAGGAAAGCTTGGTGTGGGAAATGATAGACTCCCTGTAATAAAAGGTGGTTACATTAAAAATATATATATACACATGGAAGATTGAAGTTTTTATCCATGAAGAGTTGCATAGAGAAGAATAAATCCTCATATAAGAGGATATGGAAGTGATTTTTATTGATGAATAATATTAATACATCCTTATGAAGGATAATAGACAAGAATATGAGGAAGAGGGAAAAGATGAGGAGCTAAAATTTTCCATGAAGGAAAACATAGAAGTTAATGATGTGCAAGTATGTGCACATGTGGAGGAGGTAATTGATGACATTGTGCAACAAAATGCACGTGTGGAAGAACTTGATGTTATAGGTGTTGAATATGAGTTACAAATTTCTTTGGTAGAATTCATGGATGAATATTTGGTTGGTGTTGATGTTCTATCCATAGAGGATATTTTGTGCAAGAGAGTGCACATGTGGAGAGTTTGATGGAAGAGGATGTAACATATGATGTAGCCATGAGAGAGAAACTACAAGTGGTGGTAATGTGTGATGTTTTGGATGATCCAAAAAATGGTTGGATGATGTTTTAATAAATCCATGGACTTTGGTAGAGGTGGATAGTCAATGGTGGGTTATAGCTCACATGGGAAAGTAAGATGCATGATAAAGAATCTTGGTGAAGCAATCCAGTTTCATATGGGAGGTGTGATATCATGAGTGTGATTTGTTGTGAGTGTCATCCCATGATTTATTTTGGTATATTATAGTCCACGTATACATCCATTAGTATATGGATGTGATTTTGGAGGAGGATGGTTTTGGGGCTAATAAGTATATGCTAGAAGAGGAGGAGAAAGAAATGAAAATTATCTAGTTGCACATAGTGTATTGGAAGGGTATGTTAAGGTCATTACACTAGGTGACTGAAAGGGTGGTTCTACCACTGACCCCCTCTATGTGATCATGAGATCACATTAATTACCTTAGATGTTAGATGTTTGATGCAGGAGCATCCAAGGGATTGGGCAATCTTATATCACCCAAAAATAGAGTGGTGTGTTTTCTTATATTTTCATAGTAAATAACATGAATATGATCATTGAAACTCATAGGATCTATGTTTTTTCAATCAGAGGAGAATGATGTGATGATAAAACACTATTCACAACAAACTATTTATATAGTGATATTCATGTAGTACTATTCATTGATGATGTGGTAGACACTATTCATCTTTGTGAGGTGTCACAACACTATTATTGATTACATAGGTGTCATGGGTCAAATTTATCATGTGGAGATAAGAGAGATTAGTCAAAAAGTCATATGGAGGTGGCCTACCTTATCTAAAGAAGATACTCTTCTTTTTTACCTCACACATGTGACTTGCCTTTCACTATTCATGAATAATGTTTCACATGTGAAGGATGGCACCTATTTTTAAAGATACTTATCTTTAACAATGAAGAACCCAATTGGAGAACATGGCATAGCACTTACTTACTCTTAACTCCTTTGTCATGATTCCCCTCCATGTGAGATGTGGGACATAGTTGTTTTATTGTCTTCTTTCATTCTTGAATTTATATAAAGGTTGTATTCATTATTTGCCTAGATAAGCAAATTTGGGAGAAGGCTTAGAGAGAATCTTTTGTAAGCCTCCTTGGCATGTGACCAAGTATGTATTGAAAGTTAAGAGATAGCTTGTTTAAGATTTTGTAACTATAAAGATTATTTGATGAATGTAATGAGGATTATGCAATTAATTTATGAGATTGTTATGAGATATTTTGAGATATGGATTATTGAATCCATATATATGGTTGGAGTGGCTAACTTGGGGTTTGCAAGGCTAAGAAATTTTGGTGTAAATGTTGGAAATTTTTCAAGCTAGGATTTGTAAGTGTTCTATTAGATTCTTATTTTATGTGTGGGATAAGAAATTCTAAGTTCGAATGGGTAAAGTTTTATTTAAGAAACCTTCAAAAGTAAAATAATGAAAAAAATAAATTTGAAAAAGAGGAAGAATATATTAATAACTAGATAAACCTAGAAACTGCAATTATATACATACTTATATTATCTATATAAAAAATTAAAGAAAATAAAAATTAAGAAAATTTTAATTCATCAACAATTTAAATAAATAAGAAAAATTAGAAATAAATTAAAAAATCCTATAAATTCAAAAAAAAAAAAAAAAAACAAGGCAATGATGTTTAATGTTACAAACAGCGGAAAAAAAAAAAATAAAAAATAAAATAGACGTATAATCCCACATAGATAATAAATAAATAATGATAAAATCCATGTATATTGTTTGTAACATTTTCATTACTATTCGATTTTATATTTTCCATTCTAGTCCTAAGGCACTTATGTATAAAATAAAGTGCAATCCCTCCCAATCAATCTAATGTTGTTCAACCTTTCGATGTGGAATTATTGATTCATACAAGAATAAAATACACCCTTATGAAAACATGCTACCAATTTCAATATCATGAGTTTTATATCCTACTTCCCTCGATTTTGGTATACCTAATATGTTTTATGTTAAGAACATGAACATCACATAACATAGAAATAAATATTATTGGAAGTTTTGGCAAACTTTTAAATACCAAATCACTTACAGAAAAAAATAGGAACAATTATTGATGTATTATAATTTAACTCAATATGAATATCAAGGGACATGATTTTAAAATGATAAAAATAATGGATTTAAATTGTTTCATACTTTCATATTCATGTATTCTCAATATATGAGACCCATCATAGAATGTTTATCCATCATTATTGTGAAAACTTATAAATGGTTAACATCTCAACCACCCATCTAAAAAAAAATCCATTCATATTTATTAGGTCTCATAAGTTCACTAGTAGCTCAACAATGTTATTTGTAAATTTCAACAATGTTATTTGTAAATTTGTATAGAAAACTTTTCTATTTGTTGTGATTTTCATTTTTATCTTGTTTTTTTATAAAATTTTATAATTTTATTTGAACAATATTTTTTCCAATGTTAATATTTTAGATCAATTAATTAAAAAAATCATCATATTTTAGACTAATAAGTTTTCTATGATTTATTGAATAGAATTGGGAGTATTTTTCCACTAACGTAAGAGATAGTCTTCTTAAAATTACTATCATCATGATCATTCAAACCCACGTAGAGATACGACGAGTCTATTAAGAGTCTTAAGTTGAATAAGAAATTCAAATTTTTACTCCATTGTTGTAATCCTTTTGAACTTCTCCACCAATACATTTCTTAAAAACTAGTGAAATTTTAAAAAATTAAATAATTTGTTTTAAAGAAAAAAGAATTAAGTTTAGGAAAAAAAAAGTCATTTAACATAATTTATGATATTTTAAAAAAATTCAAAAATCTTGGTAAAACTTAAATATAATACAAACTAAAAATAATTAAAAACTATGAAAATTTTAAGGTAAATACTAGAACTTCTTAAACTCCAAAAATTTGAGGCGATTCTAAGAATATTTAATAAATTTACGAGCCCTCCAAAAAATTTAAATTTTCATTAAATTTAAGACATGTATTAACAAATATCAGAAGAAATTTTTAAAATTATGAAAATTCAAACATATTTAGGGGAAACTCTAAAAAATGTGGAAATTCAGTACAATTCAGAAAAAAAAATAGAAGAATTTAGAGAAAATCTAAAAATAATGAATAAATTTACTTATATAAAATTTAACAAAATAAAATTCAGAAGTCTCAAAATCTTTTTAAAAAATAATAAATTTATTAAAAATCTAAAAATAATAATAATAATAATAATTGGGTAACTTTAAAGAAAACTATAAAACATAAAGGCAATTTTGAGTAAATTTTAAAAATTTAGTAAAATTTTAAAATTTAGAGTAAGATCAACATTTTAAGGAAAAAAATTAATAAATGTAAAAATAAATATAAAAACTTTGGTAAATTTAGTGTAATACATAGAGAATTTAATAAATTTTATAAATTTTTTTCACGAAGAAAAATTTGATTAATTTATAAGAAATTTTTAAGATTAGAAAAAATCAAACAAAATTTAAAAACATTCAAAAACCAAAAAAAATAAAATGAAATTGAACAAATTTATGAAAATTTTCATTAATTTAGAAGACACTTTAAAAATAAAATTATAAAACATCCAAACCTGGGAAATTTTGGTACAATATAAATAAAATTAAATAAATTTCAAAAATTAAAGTAAAATTCAAAAGAAATTGAAAGAAATTCTTAAAATTAAAAAAAATTAAGAAAAACAATTTCAAATTAAAAAAATTGAATACAATTTTTTTAAAAATTAATATATTTTATGAAAATTCTAAAATCCATAAAAAGTCCAACTCATGTATGAAAAATAAAAATCAATGACAATCTAAAAATATAAAATAAATATAAAAAAATAATGGAAAATATGTATCATTCGGTTTCATAATTAGTGAAAAAGTATGTTAAATTGAAAAAAAATAAAAAACCTAAAAGGAATTTTTTTTAAATTACAAAATCTTATAGTTATCTAATTTTGTTAAATTAGAATTATTAGGGAATACTTTTTTTTTTAAGGAAAAATTTGACAAATTGTAATTTAATAATTATTTTTAATTTCATATAATATTTTAAAATTTTGATTATAAAATGCAATTTTTTTTTATTTTTTAATTTTTTATTTTTTATTTTTTATTTTTTATTTTTTATTACAATTGTTGGATGAATCGGTAAGTTTATGTAAGGTTAAACTTATATTTTTTTACTAAATTTAGTCACCGTATGAGAAATGTGGAAAATTGTTGGAAAGAAAGAATTGTTTTGTGAGTCATTTTTTAAAATGTATATTTTATTTTTTATTTTATTTTTTTAAGTTTTATTTTTTTTTAAATAGTGTACTAAACATGTTTTTAAATTAAGCATGAAAAATTGTTGGGAGGAAAATTTTGTTTTGTAAATTATTTTTTAATTTCTATTTTTAAAAAATAGTCTTTCTTTTTTTTTAAATATTGTAACAGCAAAGTTTTAAAAATTTTATAAAGAAAATTTTGTTTCTTGAGTAATTTTTAATTTATTTTTTTATAATATATATTTTCAAAAAATTAATCTTGTTTATTAAAAATTATTTTAGTAACAAATTTTTCAATTTTCTATTATTTTTAAGGAATCTTGTTATAAAAATCATCCTTAAAGAGGACTTATTGGGACAATTTTGATCTTATTAAATAACCAAACCAACAATATCAACTTCAACATTGTAAAAGAGTGACTAATCCCACATCTTTTAGGGTTAAAACACATATAATCTAATATTGTTTTAGGTTCTATAAGTTTATTTTATGAAATTTATAATAGTTGTTTCGTTTTGTTTTACGTCAAATTATCAAAGATTAATAATCGTCTATCAATTCCAACAATAAGTGGAATGATCTTGACTAGAGGAGTTCTTTAAGGAATACTTTTAAAGACCTAAAAAACTTTATGAAATGGGGGTGTAGGATACTTGAGAATTTAAAATAAAATAATAATGACTATGATAATGAACTTGAGCATGATAACTCTCTTGTTGTATAAGGTTAATATTGATTTTATATAACTATTATTATTTTTTATTAATGTGATAATTAAATTATTATTATTTTATGTTATTATTTTATATAATAAATTTATTATTGTCGCACAAAATGTTTAATTTATGTTTTAAATCAAACTTACATAAAACTCATAATTAAGCTATTTTAATTTTTATGTATATTATTACATTTGAGATTAGCATTATATAATAATTATAATTATATAATATAAAAATATTATTTTATAAAATAATATTAAATAGTTTTAATTAATTAAAAAATATTATATTTTTATTAGAGTTAGTAAAATAAAAATCATATTTTAATCAAGCATAAAATCAGAATTTATGTCAAGCATAAATTTTGAAATAAATATTGGGCTTAAAGTCATTTTAAAGCAAATTTAGTCTCACACTTATAGTTGGACATAGTATCATACTTAAAGTAACATTGTAGATGGACCTAAGTGTTTCACTTAAAGTTTCCTTATGTTCAAACTTATTTTTGGACCTAATGTCTTAACTTAAACTCAAATTTAGTAATGGGATTAAAGTCAAACCTAATATCATACCTAAAGTTGGTCTTAATGTTGTACTTAAAGTTGGATCTAGTGTCAAAATTGAAATTGAAATTATTTAACTAAATATTGATCTTAACTCACTAATAATTTTGTCTTAATGCCAACTTAACATCACATGTAAGTGACATTAGAGAAAATTTGGTTGACTTTAACTCATTTTAAAGGCAAAATTATATTATGTCATGCCATAGGTGCTATAATAAATAAAAAATGTGAACACAACATTATAAATCCCTTTTATAAATAAAGAACATTTGATGCAAAAAGATAGGGCCAAAAATTTAGTTTAATAATTTTTTTAGAGATTTTTTTTATTTTTAAAAATTGTATATTTTTAGAATCGAAAGTGAACTTCAGTTGAATTTCATTCCATAGGCTAATTTTAGTGTTTAAAATATTTTGAGATATTTTAGAGTTTCATGCACCTACATGCATGACTTACTAAAAATAGTAGCTACTAAAAATAGAAGTTTTATTTTAGATATTAGTTTTTTTTGGAATTTTTACATGTCAACTCTAAATCTGAATTGAGGCTTATTCAAGAATGTTTTGGGTTATAATTATTTTAATCAATCAATATGAATCAATTTTGATTATTGTTTCAAGAAAAAGGCCTATTGATAATTTTGTAGTTCTTGTTAATTTTTTGGTTCATTATCTAGTATCAGAGCAAGTTTGAATCTTGGAGAAGTAAAGAATGGTGAGAGCATGAGGAGGTGTTGTGCAAACAAACCAGACTATACAAGAGTTGTATAATCAAGTTCAATAATTAATAGAGGTTATCACCAATCAGCAAAGAAGACAAGGTGGTGATGAGGAAGACAAAGATCATGATGAAGAAGTTCATCAAGAAGAAGAATAAGACCAACCACCATCGATGGAAGAGAGGATGGTCCAGGATTTAAAAGGAAGAAATGAAATAATCAAGGTTTATATTATATATTATGAAGGTAGTTTAAAACTAGAGAATTTGATAGATTGGATGAATAGCATGGAGAAGTTCTTTAAGTGGAAGACTATGAGAGAAGACAAGAAGGTAAAGTTTGCATGTACAAAATTAAAAGGTCATGCAATGATTTGGTGGGATCATCTACAGAAAGAGATATAGAAAAATAGGTAGAGTAAAGATTAATTCATGGAAAAGGAAGAAGAAGAAGTTGAGGGAGAAATTTATTCATATGGATTATGCACAAACTGTATATAGAAGATTTTAGAATTTGAGGTAAAAAGATCATAATAACAAGAGTATACAGATGAATTTTATAGAATTTTCATATGAGTGGATCATGATTAAATAAAAGAGTATATGGTTGCAAGGTATGTAAGTGGTTTAAAATTTTCTATTCAAGATGAATTAAGCATGCATAGAATACTTAACATAGAGGAGGCTTATCAATTAGCTTTGAAGGCAAAAGAAAAATAAAATAGACAAAATTTTATAAGGATATCTACTAGTCCAAGAAGAGGTGGATCCCCTCCAATAAGTGGATGAGGTGGGTTTAATACCACAAGAGGTGGATTTAATGCCAATAAATTTGAATCATCACATGGTTTAGAAAGGCAAGATGATATAGGTAAGGGTTTCAATACCAACAAAGAGGATGAGATTGTGGAGTGATAGAGGATGGTTTTCAAATCAAAATAGATATTATGTCTATTATAGATGTGTAGAAGAAGGGTACAGAGAGTTTGAGTGTCTACACTATCAAGATCAAGAAAGGAGGCAAGAATATCATCCAAGAGTAAATCTAGTTGAGACTGAGATAGAAGAGTAGAATACTAAAGTTGCACCAGCAGATGTTGGAAAGAATCTCATAATGAGAAGAACCATGATCGCTCCAAGGAAATATCAAGTGCAGAATAAAAAAGGTGGTGATGCATGGTTGTGATCAAATATTTTTTGAATAAGACGTACTTCAAGTGGAAAGGTATGCAAAGTAATTATAGATGGTGGTAGTTTTAAAAATATAGTTTATAAATAAATGATAGAGAAACTAAATTTGTAATGAAAAAAGCATACTAATCTTTATCAGATTTCATTGTTTAAGAAAGGGAATGAGGTTACAATAGATAAAAGGTGCTTAATCAAGTTTTCTATAAAAAAAAAAATTATAATGATGAAATATGGTGTGATGTTATTCTGATGGATGCATGTCATGTGTTATTAGAGAGACCATAGTAATTTGATAGGAAATTAGTTCATGATGGAGCAAAAAACACATACACTTTTTTGAAAGGTGTTACAAAAATATTTTTGTTACCTCTTAAATAGGAAAAGAAGATAGAAAGCATGCTCTATACTAAAGAATTTATCCAAGATATGAAAAGTAATAGGTTGTTGTTATGCATTAGTAGCAAAGAGTAAAGAAACAAAATGGTATCAATATTAACAGAAACAACAAGAGTGTTGAAATAATATGTAAATGTTATGCCTAATGAGTTACTAGATGGTTTACCAATGAAAAGAGATATTCAACATCACATTGATTTTATTCTAGGATCAGCTATGCCCAATCAAGCAACTTATAGGATGAGTCCAATAGAACATTTAGAATTAAATAAACAAGTTACTGAATTGCTAAGGAAGAAAGTGATAAGAGAGTATGAGTCCATGTGCAATACCAAAGTTGTTAACTCCAAATAATGATGGAGGATGAAGAATGTGTGTGGATAGTAGAGCAATTAATAAAATTATAATAAAATATAAGTTTCTTATACCTCATTTAGATGATATGATGGATGTGTTTGTAAGAGGAAAATATTTTACCAAGATTGATCTAAAGAGTGGTTATTATTAGATTTGAATTTGTGAAAGAGATGAGTCAAAAATTGCATTCAAGACTAGGGATGGCTTATATGAGTGGATGATGATGCCATTCAGATTATCTAATGTACCTAAAATATTTATGAGGGTGATGAATATAGTGCTATGAGAATATATTGGTAAGTTTGTAGTTGATTATTTTGATGATATTTTGATATTCAGTAAGACTAAATAAAAACACTTACATCATTTGAGAATGGTAATAGATTTGTTAAGAAAGGAGAAGTTCAAAAAAAAATTGAAGAAGTACAGGGTTATGCAGAACAGTTTAGTATTTCTAGGATTTGTAGTTTTAAAAAATGATGTGAAAATAGATGAAGAAAAGATAAAGACAATTATTGAGTGGCCTATTCCAAAAAGTGTTACATAGGTAAGAAGTTTCCATAATTTACGAACTTTATACAAAAAATTTATTAAAAACTTTAGTAGTATTTTGGCACCAATAATAGATTGCATGAGAGGTAAAGAATTTGTATGGACTAGATCAGCCACAGAAAATTTTGAAATTTTGAAGAAGAAGATTATAGAAAGACTAATTTTAGCATTACCAGATTTTAATAGTGTTTGAAGTTGATTTTGATGCTTTGTTTGTGAGAATTGGTGTTGTGTTCAGTCAAGAAGGAAAGAAAATAGCATATTTCAATGAGAAATTGAATGAGGTAAGAACAAAGTATTCTACTTATGATGTTGAACTTTATGCAATTGTATAAGCATTAAAACATTGAAGGCATTATCTAGTGCCTAAGGAGTTTATACTATTTACAGATCATAAGGCTTTAAAGTATGTGAATACACAAAAGAAGTTGAATAGTAGGCATGCAAAGTGGGTTTCTTTCTTTCAAGGATATACTTTTGTCTTGAAACATAAATTAGGAAAATAAAATCAGATTGTTGATGCATTGAGGAGGGTAGCATTATTAACTATTATGATGAGTGAAGTAATTGGATTTGAAGCTATTAAATAGTTATATGATATTTATCCATATTTTAGTAAGATAGTTGAATAGTGAAAAAATCTATTAACAGGGGGACATATATTATTTATGATGAGTATCTTATACAAAAAAGTTATCTATTTAAAGGGAAATCATTATGCATTCCAGTTGGGTCTCTATGAGATAATATAATAAAAGAATTTCATAGTGGTGGTTTGGCTAGACATTTTGGTAAGATGCAGACAATAGATTTGGTAGAGGAAAAGTATTTTTGGTCAAAGATGAAGAGAGATGTGACAAGGTACATTTAAAGGTACTAAATATGTTAGGTAGCTAAAGGACATGCACAAAATACTAGACTTCCAATGTCATTACCAATTTTAAGAGGGTCATGGATAGATTTGAGTATGGATTTTGTGTTAAGATTAACAAACACATAGAGAGGTAACAATTCAATTTTTGTTGTTATAGAAAAATTTTCTAAAATGGTTCATTTCATTGTATGTAAGGAAACCAATGATGCCACTAGAGTTGCAAAATTATTTTTTATGGATATTGTGAGATTGCACAGTGTTCTAGAAACTATTACTTCAGAGAGGGACACAAAATTACTATGTCATTTTTGAAGGAATTTGTGGAAGAAGATGGGTACTAAGATACAATTCAGTAATGCATATCACCCACACACAGATAGATAGAAGTTGTGAATAGGAGCTAGAAAATTTATTGAGATGCATAGTGAGAGAGAAACCAAGGCAATGGGACTTGGCTTTACCACAAGCTGAGTTTGCATATAACAGTTCAGTGAATAGATCAACAAGAAAGTCACCTTTTCAAAAAAATTATGGGAGAAATCCTATGGGTATTTTATATTTGGTATAATTGTCAATTGTAGATCGAATTAGTGATGATGTAAAAGCATATGCAACAGTTACAAAGAGTAAGAAGAATGTTGTAAAACTTTAATGAGAAATATAAAGCAATAGCGGATGTCAAAAGAAGATCCAAGGTATTTGAAGGAGAGTCAGTAATGGTTTACATGAGGAAAGACATATTTCCAAAACTCACATATAATAAGTTGAAGTACAAAAAAATTAGACCATACAGAATTGTGAATAAAATTAATGACAATGCTTATGAGGTGAGTTCACCAAAAAAATTGATATTTCTCTAATATTTAATGTTTTAGATTTATATGAATTCCATGAAGAAGATGGTGAAGGTGACGAAGATTAAGAATTAAATTGGAAGCAACAGCTTCCAAAGAAAAAAGACAAGATAGTGCAATTTTTGGATATGAAGACAGTGAGCATAATGCAAGGGAATTATAACTAGTATTTGGTCCAGTGGGAAGTATTGTAGCAAGAAGAAAATACTTGAATTACACAATGGGAGCCGAAGAAGATTGACAAAGACAAATGGCAGTAGTACAATCAGAACAACTCACAAGAACTGAGTTGTTTTCAACTAGAGGAGAATGATGTAGCAAAAATAGGGTCCAAAAATTCAGTTTAAGAATTTTTTTTGAGATTTCTCTATTTTTAGAAATTGTATATTTTTAGAACCAAAAGTCAACTTCAATTGAATTTCATTCCATAAGATAATTTTAGTGTTTATAATATTTTTTGTATTATTTTAGAGTTGCATGCGCTTACATGCATGACTTACTAAAAATAGTAGTTGCTAAAAATGAAAGTTTTATTTTAGACGCTAGTTTTTTTTTAATAAAATTTGCATGTCAACTCTAAATCTGAGTTGGTGCTTATTTAGGCATGATTTAGATTGTGATTATTTCAAACAATTAATATGAATCAATTTTGACTATTGTTTCAAGATCTTAACCTATTTATAATTTTATTATTCTCACTTAACTTTCGAATTCATTAACATTATTCAAATGATATCCTAATTATTTCATAATAAATATATTAAAAATTATACATATTTAACTCTTTTTTACATATTTATATATTCAAATATGAACTATTAATAAAAATATGTTATTTTAATATTTGACATATTAAATTCAACCTAACTATACGCCATGTCACTAGCTCTATCATATATATATATATATATATATATATATATATATATATATATATATATAAACCACCAGTGATATGCATATCTTTATGTAATAAAATGTACTTGCATCTTATATTATCAAGGTTAGAAGGTGAATTTGCATGTGTACCTTGCACTAAACACATACAAATACTTATTTTTATGCGACATCTATTGTACATGTATTTGATGCACATGCTAATGTTGAAAGCATTCAAAAACGGTAACAATGATGAAATAATGAAGAAAATGTACAGTTACCATTGGGAATAAGAAACCATGGAAAATAAGAAAAAGAGAGAGAAAGAGAAAAGAGGCGCTTAAATGTTTCATTGTGTGCCCCTGACATTGGTACATACACGTGAAAACTTTTGCTTAATTACAACCAAGTCTAGTGTGCCATGTTTCCAAAGAGCGAAATAAATTGTTTTACATTGTCTTTAACACTTCATTGTCAAAACATAAGACCCTTCCATTTAAATATAAATTAAAAAATTGAGCAAACGCCTGAATGCTGCAAAGAATACAAACAACACTGCACTTTTCATTTTCGTTTCCCTCACTGTGCACTTTTCTATTTAATACTTCTGATAAGATTGAGAAATGTGATCATGGTCTTTACTTCTCCTGCAACCCTGAGCTCTTTCTAATATAACAACACTATTTCTTCCATTACCTCGAACTCCCATCATGTCTTCCAATTCAATGCCGATTTTACTAATCTGTAAACTGGAAGGACATATGTTATGAGCAGGTGGTATACAGCCAAAGCCTATTAAAAAAATTCTTTTGAGACGACCATTCCATCTTCCCAACCAAGGGTCTCAGCTTGAAAGATTAACAACTTGCCCTGTTCTCTTGTTTATCAGATTCCAGCTTAGCTTAATATTGTTCATCAGCTGCTCCCAAACACTGTGACCCTTTTCGTGTATAAATATTGGTTTCAACTCATCTGCAAAGTCGTGATCATCATCTACAACATCATAAAAATTGATGAGCTCCATCTTGAAAGGAAAATCAAAGAACATAGCTGGAAATCATCTGCAGAAAGAATACCTCAAATAATTTTGGAATAGATGGGCTTATTCATGTACACCACATCCACAACCCACACAAAATCAAAGGGAACGGCATTATGAATTTCTAGGCTACGTTTACACGACGTTTTGGAATCGCTATCATACACAACTACTGGAAAGCAATAAGCATAGAATTTTTTGAATCCACCCAGTGAAGAAGACATCGATTCTTTAACATCTGTGTCCTTTGTGGAAGGCCAGATAGAGCAGCATTTTCTTGCCACATACTCTCCTGTCTTGCATGTTTATTTCATATGTGTCCTTTGGCTTGGGATTTCAGCGATAAGTTCACCGTTCAAAGACAACTTCAAACAATGATAAATTGCACCAGTTTCATGTTTATGAGCGAAATAGGAACTTGGTTCAAAAATCACAATGATCACGCATACTTTATACGATCACAGATCAGTTAGCCCTTCTACTGCACTAAATTTCAGATTACAAAATTTTGGAACTATTCCTTCCTTCAACACAATTCATTCAATATCTGTTTATTAATAATCTGGGTTTCTTTCAAATTAAATACGAGTGCACCATGTTTAGGGTTTAGAAGGTGCATCATATGACGTAAAGAGGTAAAACAAAATTTCAATTGATTTACTATAAAAATATATGAATAATGTCGTAATGTTAAATAATTAGTGAATGCTTAGTACTATTAGTGAATACAAGTAAATAATTTAGATTGGGAGAGAAAATACTATGCTTGGTTTGAGGGGAGAAAAAATTATGATTCAGAACTAAATTTCGAGCCAAGTAAAAACCAATTTCATCATATTTATATGGATTAAGTTTACACATCATTTTGGATATTTTAGTGTGGAAAATAGATTAAAAACAACTATTTAAGACAAAAAGGAGTTACAAGTTAATCAAAAAATCATCTTCCTTACCAATCAATCTAGTAAGACTATGGATTTGCCATCCCAAATTAGACTGAGAATTTTGCTATCTAACGAAAGTTGCTCCTACTCTGTTGATGGTACCTACAAATCTGCCAAAGTTGGAGCCAAAGTGTCATCCAACTGGGCAGTTAATACCACCTTTACTACTCCTTACACCCATGAAACCCCACCACAACCACTTTATTCCCTACCCACTGAGACTGCCACCTCCTTTTTTGGTGATGTTTGGCAACCCAACAAGGTGCTGGGAATTTTCCCCTGTACTGACCACGAAGAAATAATTTTACTACGACAATACACTCAGGGGTTTTGATGTGGCCTCAAACCTTAACTCACTCTTCTCACATATTCAACTCACAATGTAATTCATAAATGTGCAAGATATCCTCATTAATCTTCTCACTAATAGTCAGTGAAACATCAAAGTATTACAATAAGATCATGCCTTTGACTTCTCCCACATGTCCCAAAGATCTTCCACATGTGACAATATCCTCCACATGTGGCTATGTCTATCAAAAGCATATGAATTTAATATTAACTAAAATGTCCCATAGTAGAGTGTTAAGCCCCACTCTATGAGATGCACTTACAACATGTAGATTCTTCACATGGACCATGCCAACTCATCACAACCCACATCAACACCTGCATCACCACCTACATCACATGCAAAGTCATTGCCAACTCACCACTACCACTTCATCACATGAATAGTGATTGTGAATAGTAGATTATGAATAGTTCCTCATGAAGAGTGTCCTAACGTGTCAAGGTTGAGACACCTCAATTCTTAATATTCTCCCACTTGTCAAATACTTTGCAAGACCCAGAAAAACCATACCAACATGAACTTAACATTTAGGGGCCAAGAGGCCAAAATACTTTGAACACCATCTGAACTTCTTTGTACTCATGGGATTAGTCAATGAATCTACAACATTCATCAAAGTCCCTATCTTTATCAGATTCACCCTACCATTCTCGAACATGTCTCTTATAAAATGATATATCACATCAATATGTTTAGTCCTAGCATGAAAATTTGGGTTCTTTGATAGGAAAATAACACTCTAACTGGCACAATAAACTATCATTGTACCTTGTTTCAACCCAATATCTGAACATAATATTTTAAGCCAAATAGCTTCTTTATAGGTATGAGTAGTTTCCATATACTCTGACTCTATAGTGGATAAAGTGACCATAACCTATCACTTACTGATCCAATTTATTGCACCACCAAACAAAGTGAACACATAAGCACTGGTGGATATTATACTATCAACATCATCTAACCAATTTGAATCCACATAACTAAGAATTCCAATAAGATGCTTGCCTCCAATCATGTTATTATGATAACATAAGGAATACTCTGAGGTACCCTGTAAATATGTGAAGACCCTTCTAACTGCATCCTAATAAACTCTAAAAGGATTAGACATATAATGAGAAAGAACTCCCACTACTTGGGCAATGTCTAGTCTAGTGCAGACCATAACATACATCAAACTTCCAACTGCACTCTAGTAAGGTACTCTTCTCATGTCTTCCATTTTTGATGGGGATGTAGGACATTATTAAACATATATAAAATGGAATTCACATACTTACTCTGACCAAACCATAACTTTTTGTTCTGCCTATCTCTACTAATCTCTATCCCAATAATGTGTCTCACAATACCAAGATATTTCATCTTAAATCTTAATGAGAGTTGAGATTTGAGCTCTGAAATCAAAACTTTCCCATAGCCAACAAATAACATATCATCAGCATATAAAGCACTAACTAAGAAATGGTCACCATAATTTTTATAATAGACATAATGATTAGATTTAGACCTCTCAAACGCCAAACTCAATACATATGTATAAAATTTATGGTACCACATCCTAAGATTATTCTTGAGACCATATAAGGATTTATTCAACTTACAAACCAATTTTATTTTTCCTTTCACCATGTAGTGCTCTAGTTGTTTCATATGAATCTTTTCCTCCAAATCACCATGAAGGAAAGTAGTCTTCACATCCATTTGCTCAATCTCTAAGTTATGAACTGCTCTAATAGAAATCAAGTATGTAATAGATGTCATTTTCAAAACAAGAGAAACTATCTCACCGTAATCAACACCCTCAACTTGAGAGTAACCTTTTTCAACCAATCGAGCTGTGTACTTCTCAACACTACCATTTGAACCAACCTTTTTCTTGAACACCCATTTTCAACCAATAGGATTTCATCCTTCAGGGAATTATACAAAATCCCTTTTATCATTATTTTTTAAAGCTATCATTTCTTCTTCCATAGAAACCTTCCAAGACTCTGCATCATTCAGACCCAAAGCTTCTTCTATAGATCTTGATTCATCAATGTTAGTACTCATAGAAAATATACATCTCTACTCATCAGGAGAGTACCTTGTTGGTGGTTGAATATACCTTATGGACCTTCAAACAAATTGAATCAGAGGTTCTTCTTCATTGACCTCATATTCCAAAGATTTAGAGCTCGATGAGCTCTCCTCAACTTCTTGTCTCTCTCGTGTTCTCGACTCAACTTTCTCTTGCATAGGATGATGTTGAATCACATCTTTCTTTCTTTTTTTTTTCTAGTTGCAGTGTAATATAAAAAATCTTAGTTTTAACAAAAATAACACTTCTATAATATATTAATTTTTGTGCTATTGGATCCCAAATCTTGTATCCTTTCACACCATAGCTATAATTGATGAAGATACATTCATAGTTTTGTTCTTCAACTTTGTTCACTTCTCATTTGGAACATGTGCATATGCCTCACAACCAAAAAATCTAAGATGTCTCAATGAAGTCTTATAGTCAGACCACACCTCCATAGGCACTTTATCAATAAGCTTTGATGTAGGAGACATGTTAATCAGGTAGAAATCAATGGCTATAACTTTGGCACAAAACCTTTATTCCAATCCAAAACCACTAAACATACTCCTAGCATTTTCCATCAAAGTCTTGTTCATTCTTTTTGTAACTCCATTCTCTTGAGGTGACTATGGAGTTGTCTTCTATCTCTATATACCACAATCCTTGAATAATCTATCAAAATCATTAGATAAAAACTCACAACAATTTTAAGTTCTCAAACATTTAATCTTATTTCCAGTTTGCAACTCAACCATTGCTTTAATTTTTTTTAAATGATTTAAAACTTTATATTTACTCTTCAAAAAATAAACCCATGTCCTTATACTATAATCATCAATAAATAAAACATAATATGTGAATTTTGAAATAGAAGGAACATTAATAGGACAAAAAATATCAAAATTAATAAGATTCAAAACACCATTGGATATATGAGAACTCAAGTAAAACTGAACACGGTTTTGTTTACCATAAACACAATGCTCATAGAAATCAAATTCAATATTGCAATCAATCAAACCTTTAACAAGTTTTTTATTCTTCAAGGCCCTAAGACCTTTTTCCCCAATATGGCCAAATCTCTGAGGCCATAACATATTATTCTCTATAGGTAACTTTAAATCTATGAAATGACCACCCTTAAGTACCTAAAAAGTAGACCATCCATAGAAATATTGATTACCTCTTCATCCAATGGAGTAGTCTCTGATGTAGTCTTCACAAAAGTACTATTGCACTCAATCATGCATGCATCACGCTTGTATAAAGTGTCAATCCTAATACCTTTAACTATCACCATAGCACCTCTAACCATCTTATAGGTTGCTTTAGAAAATGCAACTTACACACCCACATATATTAGTTTACTCACAGATAATAAATTTTGAGCTAACCCTAGGATATGAAAAAAACCATCAAAATGTTTAATCCTTCCATCTAGAAAAATAATTTTAATAATTACATTTCACATCGATCAAATTCCTTATACTTGGAAAACCAATTTTTATTAGAGGTCCTATGATAAGATGCACCTGAATTAATTAACCATGTATCATTACCAGCATGGGTTACCGAGGTTGCAATGAAAGCATCACTACTTTTCTTATCAGACTTAGAATTAGAATCATACCTCTTATTCTTATTTTCCTATTTACACTCTAATCGTTAGTGACCATGCTTGCCACAATTGCATAATCACACCTTGGTCTTTCTAGGAGATTTGAATATCCCCTTGGACTTGGATTTAGACTTTTCATGCTTCTCATTCTTCTTGTCTCTTTCCTTAGATCTTCCTCGAACATGAAGAGCCTCTTTGGCACTAATGGAAACTTTCTTTCTCATTTTTTATAAATTAAAGAACCTAAAGCATCCTTAACTTCCAAGGTTATATAAGTACTTCCTATAACCATAACAAGAGATTCCCACGATTCAAGCAAAGAACAAAGAAAATTTTTATATCTCTCTTTTTCATCTATTTTAACACCAACTAATACTAATTGAGCCACCAACATATTAAGTGCTTCTAGGTGGTCTGTATTTTATCCACCTTCTTCCATTCTCAAAGAAAATGATTTATTTCTCAAGAAAAATTTATTAAAAATAGACTTAGCTTGGTAGATCTCACCTAGTTTCTTCCGTAACTTATTTTCTGTAGTCTCTTAATGGACATCAATCAGTTCAAAGTCTACCAGGCATAATTTGATGAGACTTATGGATTTCTAATCCATAAAATCATACTTAGTTGCTTCATCTAGATTTACAATTCTTTGAATACTTTCATCAATGACATCCCATAGATCATGGCCAATCAAAAGATCTTTCATCTTCAGCTTCCACATCTCAAAATTATTTCATGTAAATTTATTAACCTACAATCTCCCTAATGTGCTTGCCATCTTTACATTCCTACAACAAAGAACTACAAAATTATATTTGCATAAGTTCCCACTCAAATTATATTAGTTAAAAAAATCTAACACACCCACAACTAGAACCAAAATTGGCCAAGCTCTGATACCACTTGAAAGTAATATGAGATAGTAAAAACAATTATTTTATGATAAATCTTAAGATGATAATATGAAAACTAATTTGATACTTGCTACAAAATTATAAGAAACACATACAACTTAATGTAATTGAAAAATAATAGTGTACCGAACACAATGATTATGTGGAGAAACCCCTTTCGAGAAAAAAATATCAAATTAGTTCAATGAATTAAGTAAATAATCAATATTAAAACACACTTACAGAGCAAGCCTTCATAGGAGCACCACCAGTATACTACACATCGGAGAAGAACTAGTTCTACAGAGCTTCAATGATTTTGTACAACTCTCAATCTTATAAAGCTTAACTACAAAGCTTACTTGCTTGTTATAATTAAAAATGAGAATACATTCATTTATATAAATTACAAAGGATATGATAAATGAGATAAATTCATTAGCAAGAGAAGTAAATTCGTTACCCTTTAGTTTTACCACTATTTAGATATAATAACGTTCTTGTAGTCTTATTCTTTGGTCAAAAATGGACATTCCACTTGTAACACATCATCCCCCACATTCATAACCCTCCAAAATTAATCTCCACTCTCACATGTGCCTCTAATCTAGAATAGTAACTTTATTCCCCACTATCCCATGTGCACACACATGAGTCAAAATATTCCACAAATTTTGATTTCTACCACATGTGTCAATGTCTCCTAAATGTGTCCATGTCTTCCACTATCAAAATCATGTGAATTTAAAATTAACAATAAAATCCCATAGTAGAGTGGTAAGCCCTACTCCATCACATGCACTTACATCATGTAGATTCCTCACATGGGCTATGCTAACTCATCACAAGCCACATCACCACATGCATCACCACCTACATCACCTACATAATCATTGCCAACTCACCACTAACACCTCATCACATGAATAGTGACTATGAATAATAGCTCATAAAAAATAGTGTCTTGTGAATAGTGTCCTGACTTGTCAAGGTTGAAACACCTTAATTCCTTACTCTTTTGGGATTTTTATTTTATGAAGAACCAATTATATTTTGAATATTTTTTTTAGACTTGATATATAGTCCTTTAAGGACTTATAATAGTTTTGATAGATAGATGAGCCATTAATCTTAGTCCCATAATCTTTTGACATTTCCACAACCACATGACACTTCGTCACCTTCTCATTCCATTCCCCTTGTTAGGATTTTCATTTACTTCCATGGGTCCCACTTTTCCACTTTGTAGTCCATCAACACCCCTAGGCTCTACTATGTCATTCATTTCAATCATCACCATAGCCACATGGTTTCTCCTCGATATCTCAAGCTCTACATGATTTATGATAGCTAGAGAATATCAATTCCATCATTGTAAGAGTAGGTTGTTCCATGGCATGCATGAGAGGAAAGGCAGTTATCCAAGAAGTTCCAATTATGGAAACAAGTGGTCAAGGGCATCTCAAAGTAGCTACACATGAGGATAAATCTTGTTCTACCTCCACCACAAAATTTCATCTTCCAAATCATGTAAAAGGGCATCTCCAGTCATAAAATTAAAGGGTTTATTTCAAATCATCATCATTCTTTGTAGAGGCAATTAGAGCAATGATTTTTCTTGCAAATGGATGAATATTTAATGTGTGACAAGGAATATTTTCTAGTTGGGAGCATCTTGGTGGATTTTGAAGGGTTGCTTTGAAATTTTACAAATTGTAACCCACAATCCCATATTTGAATAGGGTGCAAAATGTATAAATAGGGGGCTTCTCCTCTATTGTCAGGGTTGTTGTTGGTTGTTCATTTTCTCTAAGTCTAGGTTCTATAAAATAAATTGAGATCAGCTAATGTGTGTCGATCTTGTCTCACATGCTAAGGTGGTTACAAGTGTACAACCATTAGAAAACTTTGACAGCATGTTTATGATTACCTTATCAAAAGATCAAAGTCACCATGCTTATCCCCATGGTATGATTCTAAAAAATTGATGTATGTAATATTTTCTTGCAAAGTTAATGGAAAATATTTGTGGCTCTTACTATTTCCTTTTGATTAAGTGTAGTAATGTGTTTTGAAAATATTCTTGACTGAATATTTATCTCCATGTTTTCCACTGGTTATCATTTCAAGCATAGATCTGAATTATAAAACCCTTATCTGCATCATTTTAGAATTTGTTTTGTAAATAACTTGTTAGGGCACCCTAGGTTTATGGATTGAATGGGAAAGAGTATGTGAGATTATAATTTAATTATATGTTTGTAGGGTTTCAAAATCATTTTAGTATTTACATTTTAATTACACCAATGATTACAAATTAACCTTAGTAGTTCCCACTATCTTGCATTTTAGTTTTTTATGTAGCTTTGCAAAGAATAATGTCATGAATACTACAAGAAACCCTAGTGTTTGAAAACCACCATCACAACACACCCTTTTTTACAATTATCTAACTATATTATCCTACAAATAATATACCCTTTACATACTATAAGTGTTATTTTCCCTACAAATGCATAAAAATTTACCTGTGTAACATGTGTTTGCATCTTGTGCTTTGAAATCATAGTGTTATAGTTTTCCATTTAACCCCTATTGTTGAAGCTATTATAAAATGAAAATTGTATTCATATAACCATCTATCTTTAGTAGTTTAAATGTGATCTATATCATTTGTTCATTCCATGTGATAACCCTTCCTAGGTGGATTGAATAAGTTTTGATTGTGCCCTAGTCACATTTGTGTTCTCTTGTGCCAATAATCCCCATAGAGGGTAAATTTTATAATCTCTCCATGTGATCAAGCTAATCCATAGGTCCTATCACCTTAGTTTAGGTAACGACAAAAGTAGCAAGGAGTTGGCCATACCTTTTGTCAGTGCCTCTTAATCTTCTTTTTTTTTTGACCCATTCTTGATGTCAAATCCTCCCCTGACTATGGTAACATATCATCAAGTTTTTTAATCTTTATTTTCCATTTTCTTAATTTTTCAAGGTTGAGATAAATAGGTGTACAACTAGGAACCAATAATTTGAATTTAAACAAGTGAAGCATAGCATAAAGTGGTGTCATTTTTGGATTTACATCACTCACCCATCAATTAAATAAATTTTAGAGGGGGAGCACTCATCATCACCCTTAGCCACTGGTCACATGGATATCAATCCCTTGGTCACAACCAACCCAAGGGGGGTTTCACCTTCAATGAAAAGTTGAGTCAATATTTTTCACAAACCAAAATTTTCATTTTACAAGCTGACATTTTTCAAAGAATTTCAAACTCACATAATTTTTAGCCTAGAGCTCATTTTTAGGTGCATTTTTTTTAAGTGTTATTTTTTTCAAGATCTACACATTTGTGTTATTCTCAATCCTTTTGAAATTGATCCTCTATATTTTTAGGGGTTTTCATTTATTATACTATTTTACATACTTGTGTTACTTCTATATATGTGTTGATTGTATACACACTCAATTATAAAATGCCAACGATTGAAATGCCAGTGGGGATTTGGTGGCTATTACACATATTTTTCATTTGGATGCATTTTAGATGAATCTAATGTCCATCACATTGAGCATTATGTTGTTCCCAAAATTTGTCACTTGTTTTTTGTGGACAACCAATCGATCATTTTGGTCCTGCAGGCCAAAATGGTCTCTTCATTTCTCAAAAAATGTTCTAAGCAGTCAAGTTTTTTAGTTAATCAAGCCTTTTCAGCTAAGGAAATCATAGATTCAATAGGTGGGCTTTCATAAAGAAAATTTAAAAACACTTAAGGCATTTCCTAAAAAATACAAAGATGGTTCAATGTCGAGGTTCAATCAAAAAGTTCATCAATGGGGTTCAAAGAGTTGGAATGAATCATTGAACCATTGAACCATTGAACTCTGCTTCAATGAGTTCAAAGGCTTCAATGAGTTCAAATGGTCCAATGAGTTCAAAGGGTTCAAAAGATTTCAATAATATGGAACGAATCACCAAACTGATGAACCATTGAACCTATGAACCATTGAAACCCACTTCAAAGGTTCAACAAGTTTAAAGGGTTCAAAGTTCAAAGCTTGAGTGAATGGTTCAAGTGAATGATTCTGGGAAAAGATTCTAGTGTAAGGTTCAAGTGAATGGTTCAAACAGTTGGTTCAATGATATATTAAACTCATAAAAAATACTAAGTAAACGCGGCTCTTTACAAGAAATATTGAACCGCTTGAACTATTGAACCATTGAACCATTGAACTGGTACACTCTGAAAGGCTCAAAGGTTCAAGGTTCAAAATGGTTTAAGTGATCAGTGACTAGTGACATCCCCATGGATGTCAAAATCAAGGTAATAAAATAACCATTGATTTTCAAATATGCATTCCCAAGAACAAACTCAGCAGAAAGCGAGAAGAGAGCTTGAGAGCTTAGAACACTAGGAAGAGACAAAATATAGCTCAAAAAGAGGTAAAGTTACACATAATCTAGAAATATCTATAGGGGAGTTATTATAGTAGGTGGAACAATCCACCAAGTGGACATCAAAGAGCACAAGCATTCAAAGATGTGGCCTATTTTCCTTCATTGAGTAAAGGCAAATGGACAGTCATGTAAGTATCTTAAAGAAGACCAAGTGGCCCATAATTTGGAGGAGATATTTGATATAATTTAAAATGCTAAAGATAATTCTGATGACCTACTCTAGCATGTCCCCTTCACAGAATTCCAAATGCATTCAATGCATTGAATACAGCATGGGTCATTTTGTGGAAACAAGCTCCAAAGTCTTTCTTTGGTTGCTATATATTATATTCTCATAGTAATTTACAAAGAGATCTCTCTGTTATTAGAAGTAAAATTCTGCCCAAATTGAAAGGCATTCCTAAGACTTTGATCTCAGATTGTTAATCATAGTTTATCAAGTGAATGAGAAATCAAGTGACCTTTTAGACTTTATGTTGAAATAGCTTGTGTTATCTAGGAAATTGTTCTTATGTCTTTTTCCTAAATACAGATTTATCCATTTAATCAAATAAGCAGAACTACTGGAAATAACCTGGAATGTGTCCTGACGCTGACTGTGGGAGACTTTTTGCTGCCATAATTGTCTTTAGTTTTTTTTTGTTTTGTGTTTTACTGCAACAGATATTGGAGAGACTTTGAGCTATGTTTATCCTTTGTAATATTTTACTCTGTTGTAGTTGAAGTGGAGACTTTGTGCTACACTTCAATCTACTATGTTACTTTGTCCTAAATTAGTGAGAGAAGCAATGAAAGACTTTGTGCTTTCATGGGTTTCTTGTGGTTATAGTTACTACCCAAGAAGACTTCCTCTAGTGTTTTGAACATCATTTCTGAAAGAAGAGAAATGCCTTCAGCAATTACATAGGAATTTTCTTTTTCTTTGTGAACATCATCTCTAAAAAAAGAGAGATAGATGGTGTTATCTCATCGGTGAGTCTATTTTTAGTTTATATTAGTATATAGTAGTTTATAGAGAACCTCCCCTTGATGAAAGGAGAGATTTATCTCATTATTCTATGGTAAACCTACACATTTTGCCAATTAAATATCTTTGTGCTGAGGTTGATATACATATTTTTCCATCAGTTAGTTGGGGACAAAATATTCACCCAACACATTCATGGTTACTTTTTATCATGTCGACTCACCTATATCCACTTGGGAGATATCACATGAGCATAACTGATTCTACTCTAGTGGTTCTACTTGTAAATACTAATTATGCTTCATGGTAGATTACATGGAATGCTTTCTCATATAACAAGTCCTTACTCCATTTATATAAGATCAAATTACTTCTGCCACTGACCCTAATTAATACAATGACTGGTCTAACTCTTATGACTATGTCTATGGTCACTTATCGATGCATGTTTCATGGGATCTACACCACCATGTGGAGCACGTAGATTGTCACCCCACTATTTTGATCATTATTTGGACTATTTTTGAAGATTATGCTAAGATTTATATCATTAATCATCCTATTCATCTTTATATTGCTTATTTGGATACTATTGTACTCTCTCTTCCTACTTATTTTTATTATAATGACACATTAATGATGGACGGTGCTCTTCCTTTTGTTGATCCACCACTACAAGATGAGATTCTTCTCAACTTTAGTTTTTCTAATGAATAATCTACATATGTTCCTATTCAAGATATTACTTTTCTATAGCTATCACATATTTTTATTTTGGAGGACTATACTACTGATAGTACACTTATTGAGAGCATGAACGACTCATCTCTCCCTGTGGATACTCATTTTGTGGATTTATGTACTTCATCTAAAATATCTTCTTCAATTTAAATAGTTACTGATCTATGCTCCACATTTCCCATGGACATTCTTTCAAAGAATGTTTTATCCCCTTCTTTTGATAGGCTCTCTTTAGTGGCATTACATTTAGTTCTTGTGCATGATCTTTCCAAACCTCTACCACACTTTAGTATTAGACCATATGTAGAGATATTCATATTGCTTCCATCATCTTCCATTGTGGAATGGGTAGACTTTTAGTACACTCATCGTGTTCTTCCTTAGTGAAGGGAAGAAAGAGATTCTTTAATCTTCAGGTTCAGTTTCATGTACTTGATTTCATCCAAACTAATCCTCAATTGTGGCCCACTCTGAGAATCTATTCAGTAGAGGAAATATAAAATGAAGAAGAAAATTAGACTCTACTTTGTTGTGGGGTCAAAACTAGCTAGATGTATATATAATATAGTCAAGTGTTTGCAATAATGTAACCTTACTCTTTGACAAGGTCTATCTTTGTGTTTTCATGTTTTAAGTTGATCTGACCTGTATCATTATAATGGTCTTTCTTATAGTAATAAAAAAAATGATTATAAAAAAATAAATATATGAATAAAGTTGTAATGTCTATACAACATTAATGGCATGTTATGATTTGCTACTATGCAACATTATTATTGAATAAAATTTTAAAAATTATTAATCTCACTTTATTTTAAAATTGATAATTTTATTACATTTTTATTATAAAAATATTTTATTATTCATTTCTTCTAATGGATTAAAATTTATTTTAATATATCTACTTTACATTATGTATTCTATAAAACCCATCTTTACATACTTTTACTCCATGTTTAAGGTTTTACTAATTTTGAGATATTTGTTAAGTTCTATATAAATTTTGGTGTCCATTTGTAATATTTATTAATTTTTAAAAATGTCTAAATACGTTTATATCTTAAAATATTAACAATTTAATAATAAAAAAAATATTTTAAGTGTTAGGTGGATCCCAAATATATTTATATATATGACAAATATTGAAAAAATATTATTAATATGTATATCTTAAATATATTTATTTGAAAAATTATATATTAAAAAAATTTAAAAAATTATTTAATATAATTAAGATATGTCAAAAATGTGATTAACATTCTTATGCCTACCATGAATATTAATGGTATTATTGGTGTTTTAGTGTGGCACCTTTTGGTGTTTTTATGCACATCATCATGTGTTAAGTGTTTTTTCTATTTTTTAACTATTTAATTTTGGTATGCACACCAATAAGATCCTAATTTTAATTTTAAAACATCCTTGAAAAGTAGATAATGAATATATGATTGCTCATGATGATGACCATACTCTTGAGTATAGAGAATTTCAAAACATACTTCTCAATGTCATGTTTTAATGATAAAATTTGATTTTAAATGAACTATTTATACTTAGGAGCATGATCATCCATGTGGTGTGTAAATTTAAATATATATTTCACAACATCCCTAATGAAATGTAAACTAACATCAAATTATTGAAAAAAATAATAGCCAATTTATGTACTAATAGGGTACTCATTTGAATTTGAAAACATCATTGTAAGGTAGATAATGAATATATGAGTGCTCATAATGATGAAAATATGCTTAACTATAGATAATTTCAAAACATCTTGATCAAATTCCTATTTTAATTGATGTCATATGGGATTCCCAACCTATGCCTTCTCATATAGACATTTCTCAAATTTCTTCTAATCCTCAAGTCTATATTGCTTTTAATAATGATTGTATTCATCCCAATACTTTTCTTACTCTAAAAATGTTATTGTTCCTAATATTTCTCTCATGCCTCAAAATTATACTACATCTTAAATATTTCTTATTCAAAAACATGCTTGTAATTCTCAAACTATACTCATTTCCCAAAATTACTTTAAATTTCTTCTAATCCCTCAACATGTCTCTATTGCTTCTCAAAATTTTCCAATTTCCCAAAATATTTATATTCCTTTTTATGTGCCTAAAAATTCTTCAATTATTAAAGTTACACTTGTTTCTTATAAATATCTTTCATATAATCTTCTTCAGTTTTATTCACACATTACTAATCTTTAGATTTTTTTAAATTATTTTATTCCAGCTTATACTACTTTCTCACCTTTTAATTAAATTTTTAATTTCAAAATAACTTTTATGGTATATACACAATGTGACTTGAAAAATAAAAAGAAAATTTTTTCTCTAAGACCTCAAAATATGTATAGTATGATTAATTTCGATGATATTCTTCTAAAACTCTTGTTCTATTAATTATTTCATATCCATTTTCAATAATATTTTTATCTTAAAATTTTTAATTTGTCAATTAAAAAGGACATATTTCTCATCAAATTAGAGACTTTTATCTTTGTTACAATTTCATCATGATGCTAAATTATTGAGTCATATATTTCTAAGGAGCTTAAAACATTATGTATTTGATTAGTTTTATGCTTTACCATGAAAATTCATATATTATTATACAACCTTAGTTTATGATTTCTTAGTCTATTTTGAAAAATTCAACATTGGTATGAAATTCCTATTTTTAGAATCAACTCAAATAAAATAAGGATTAAATTAGGTCATTAATGAATATATGTTTTGAATTTTAAAAAATATTTACCAATATGATTTATCAACTATTAGATAACTAACTTTCATGTAATTATATAAATAGTTTGCTTTTAATTGTTAAAAAAAATTATCTTAAATAATTATTATTATTTTTATGAACTTTATAATGTTATTAGACACATTAAATTCAATATTTTAAATAAAAATATAATTAAGCATGGGTAAATTTCTCCAAATTATAATTACAGAGTTCATAAATAGTAAAATATTTAAAAAGATTGCATCAAAAAATTTATGTGAAGTGTTATCAATGCTATAAACATGAATATAAAAAGCTTATATCACCCCACTAAAGAGAGCATATGCAATTAACTATGCCTAAATTATGTTTGTTAACAATTGGATTCCATTTTATAGTTTATACAATTGAATTTTTCTAGAGAATTCTTAAGTAGTCATGGCAAAGATGACATAATGGTTAAAAATGGTTCAAGCTTAAATATTGCATTGAATAATTTTTATATAATATTGGACTTTCAAAACATATTTTGATATATACTTCAATATTTTGTTATGGGATATGATAGCAATGTTATTTATAGGATATGATAGTATTGTTACAGAGATTTCATTGTGTTATTTTTCCTCTTAAATTAGGTTCCAAAAACATTTAAAATGTATTTCATGTAATACTTAAAAATAGATCTTATAATATTTTTAAATGTAGATATTGGAAATATTAAATAAAAATAATTCTTTCTACTTTATATTAATATTTAAAATTCATAAATAAAAATCAAATAATTAAAATTAAAAAAGATATTAATTATCTTAAAAAATAAATACATCACAAAAATATTTTATATAATAAAATAGCAAAGGAAGAGTCTTGAAATTTCTTAAGGACTTTCAAAGGCATATCATTTACATAAGTTACTTAAGCATGTAGAGAGAAATCATTGATTCCTTAATCAATGATAGAGAATGCATTGCATTAATGGCCATCAAAACAAGCGTAAAAATTACTCACATGCTTGAAGAAATGATATCTAAATCAAATCATAAGGAAGTAAAACATGCATATGATACTAATTAAGATTATATGATACTACATAATAAGGCACAATATACATTAATATTCTTTGTTTACAATATCACATGTAAGCCCTAACAATGATAACTCTATATTAGATATAATATTAATTATATCAATCATAATGACCACAACATATATATATATATATAATATATATATATATATATATATATATATATATATATATATATATATATATATATATATATATATATATATATATATATATTTATATATATATTAAACCCTTTAAAATCATAAAAGTAATTGATTTTATTATGATAACTTTAAGGAGTGATCCATAATGTATGTTTTACTACTACTTTAAGCCTTCTATTGTGATTCTTGCCAAGATTTGTGGATCGTTAAATTTTGTGCAACAACTATTTTCTACACATAATATGTGTGACACATCTCCACTAAATCTTTTTCTAGGTAGGTAGTACTTTCATATGCTTGCCATTCTTGACCTTAAATTTAAATGCTTCATGCCTTGTTCCTTTACATAGTTATAATTTTTAATGACTTTACTTAATTAAAACATGGGACACAAAATGTGAAGTCCCTGGGTAGTATCAGTTTTGTTTTGGAAAATAGAAGAATAATTGTCATTAATAGAATTAGCTTTAGTTAAAGTAGGTGGTCATATTGAGGTGCAGGTGATTGTGATAAGGTTACCTGAGCATGCATATTGATAGGGATGCATCACAAGAACAAATATTATAATAACACTTGTTTGGGTGAAATCACAAAATCTTCATTTCCTTTTTAGTTCTTCGAATTTAGTTAAATTTTATTCATATATTGATGATAATGCAGATGTTGAAAGAAAAACATAAGTATGTTGACAAGCCCCTGATAACTCATTTTTGAGATTGCCCTTTCTGACCTTCTATATAATCATATTCTACCTCTAATTAACACCATAAAGATTATTAGCAAAGCAGGATGATGTGAAATAAATATTATTACAATAAGCTATAAGAAACTGTTTTGATAAAAATCTTTCATAATATTGAAATTTCTTAAAAATCTATTTAAAAAAAATCATGTAATTCTGGAAATCATGGAGCATAATAAAATTTATGAAAGTTTTGAAATAATTTTTCCACTAATTCTCTATCTATTGATTTGGAAGATCAAAAACATGATAACTAGAACCTTTTTGTCAACCTTGATTCATGTAATAAAAGATAAAACTCAAAGCATATACAATAGCAAATCCCTTTGTCTAATTGATGAGTATGCCTAAGGAAATAAATAACTTCTTCATTGGAAAGGAAAACGTAAAACCAAGCTCTATTGGCTTCCCGAATAAGGCTGGAAACCATCACCTTCACTCTTCACAAAGGCCTCTAGTTCCTTCACAATGTAATTGAAAATATCTTGCCCAAATTTGATTATTCAATAATTTTAAATGGATTACTGAAATGCAAAGTTATCCAAAATATAAAACTATGAATTTGATGCAGAAAAATAGGCCAACCTTCTAGAGGCCATAACTTTTGACTCATAACTCCATTTGAGCTCTTCCACACTCCAAAGTGACTGTATCGATATTTTTCAGAGGCCAAATATGATCATTTGAGGGTTAAAAATTAAAATTTAATGATTTTTTTGAGAATTTTCTATTTTTAGAAATTAAATATTTCTAAAATTGAAAGTCAACTTTAATTGAATTTCATTTCATAAGCTAATTTTAGTATTTAGGTTATTTCAATAAATTTTTAACAACTGCTATTTATAGTAAGTTTTGCATGCAAGCGTGCATGGATCTAAAAAAATTTCAAAATAACCTAAATACTAAAATTAGCCTATGGATTGACATTCAACTAAAGTTGACTTTTGGTTCTAAAAATATACAATTTTTAAATAAAGAAAATTCTCAAAAAAAATTAAATGTTAATTTTGAACCCTTAGATGATCATGTTTTGCCTCTAAAAAATATCAATATGATCATTTTGGTACATAGAAGAGCTCAAACAGAGTTATAGGTCAAATGTTATGGCCTCTGGAAGGTTGGCCTATTTTTCTACATCATTCTCCTCTTGTTGAAAATAACTCAGCTCCTGTGAGTTTCCCTAATTATACTGTTGCCATTTTTTATTGTCCATTTTATTCATCTCTCATTCTATAATCTAATTATTATCTTCTTGTTGCAATCCTTCCCACTGCACTAAATACTTATTATAATTCCCTTGTCTTCTGCTCACTGTCTTCATATCCAAAATCTGCACTATTTTTTCTTTTTTCTTCTTTGGAACTTGTTGTTCCCAATTTAATTCTTCGTCTTCATCATCTTCTCCATAGAATTCATATAAATATAAAAAATTAAATATATGAGATATATCAAAATTTTATGGTAAACTTATCTCATAGGTATTATCATTGATTTTGTTCACAATTTTGCATGATCTAATTTTCTTGTATTTCAATGTATTGTATGTTCCTTTTAGAAATCTCTCTTCCCTCAAGTAAACAATTACCAACTCTCCTTCTTAAAATACCTTGGATCTTCTTCTGACATCTGTTACTACTTTATATTTCTCATTACTTTCCTATAACTTTGTTCTTACTCCTTGCAACCGCTACATATGCTTTACAAATACTTTTGCATCATCACTAATTCGATTTGCAATTGGAAATTGTACCAAGTCTAAAATACCCATAGTATTTCTTCCATAAATAATTTTAAAATGTGACTTTCTTGTTGATCTATTCACTAAATTGTTATATACAAACTCATTTTATGGTAAAGCTAAGTTTCAATGCTTTGGCTTCTCTCTCACTGTGCATCACAATAAATTTCTCAAGCTCCTATTCACAACTTCTATCTATCCATTTTTTTGTGGGTGATATGCACTACTGAATTATAGCTTAGTATCCATCTTCTTCCACAATGTCTTCTAAAAATAACTTAGAAATTTTGTATCCCTATCTAAAGTAATAGTTTTTGGAACACCATGTAATCTCACAGTATCTATAAAAAATAATTATGTAACTCTAGTGGCATCATTGGTTTTCTTACATGCAATAAAATAAACCATTTTAAAAAATTTATCTAAAATAAAAAATATTGAATCATTATCTCTTTGTGTGTTTGGCAATCCAAACATAAAGTCCATACTCAAATCTATCCATAGTCCTTCTGAAACCAATAATGACATGTATAGTCTAATATTTTGTGTATGTCCTTTATCCACCTGATATATTTTGTACTTTGAAACATACCTTGTCACATCTCTCTTCATCTTTGACCAAAAATACTTTTCCTCCACCAAAGCTATTGTCTTTGTCTTACCAAAATGTCCATCTGAACCACCACTATGTAATTTTCTTATTATATTGTCTCATAGTGATCTAACTGGAATGCATAATTATTTCTATTTGAAGAGATAACCTTCTTTTATAAGATACTCATCATGAATAATATATGTCCCACCTGCTAATAGATTCTTGTAATGTTCAACTGTCTTGCCAAAATATGGATCAGTATCATATAATTCTTTGATAACTTTGAATCCAACTACTTCACTTACCATAGTAGTAAATAATGCCACTCTCCTACCTATCTAATTCTATTTTCCTAATTTATGATTCAACATACAAGTATACCCTTGCAAGAAAAAAACCTAGTTTGCATGCCTACTATTCAACTTCTTTTGTGTATTTGCATACTTCAAAGCCTCATGATCTATAAATAATATAAACTCCTTAGGCACTCGGTAATGTCTCCAATATCTTAATTCTTGTACAGTTGCATAATGTTCAACATCATAAGTAGAATACTTTGTCATTATCTCATTCAATTTCTCACTAAAATATGTTATTGGCTTTCCTTCTTGACTCAACATAGTACCAATTCCCATGAAGAAAGCATCACAATCAACCTCAAACACTTTGTTAAAATATGATAATGCTAAAATTAGTGTTTTAGTCTTCTTCTTCTTCAAAAATTCAAAGCTTTATGTGGCTACTCTAGTCCATGAAAATTATGTCCCTCTCATGCAATCTATTATTGGTGTCAAAATACTACTAAAATTTATAATAATTTTATTGTAAAAAGTTGCTAAACCATGGAAACTTATTACCTCTATAATGCTTTTTAGAGAGGCCACTCAACAATTTCCTTTATCTTTTCTTCATCCATTTTCACACAATCTACTGAAGCTACAAATCCAAATATATCAAATTATTCTGCATAAACCTACACTTGACTAAATTTTCATACAACTTCTCTTTTCTTAACAGATCCATTTCCCTTCTCAAATGTTGTAAGTGTTCTTCTTTAGTCTTATTGAATATCAAAATATCATCAAAATAAACAACCACAGACTTACCAATATATTCTTGTAACCTGTATTCATCACCCTCATAAATATGCAAGGTGCATTAGATAATCTAAATGGCATCACCATCTACTCATATAAGCCATTCTTAGTCTTGAATGCAATTTTCCACTCATCTCCTTCACGAATTTGAATTTGATAATAACCAGTTCTTAGATCAATTTTGGTAAAATATTTTACCCCTACAAGCACATCCATCATATCATCTAAATGAGGTATAAGAAACCTATAATTTATTATAATTTTATTAATTTTTCTACTAACCACACACATTCTCCATCCTCCATCTTTTTTTGGAGTTAGCAAAGCTAGTGTTGCACAAGGACTCATACTCTCCCTTATCACCTTCTTCCTTAGCAATTCAATAACCTATTTATTTAATTATGTATGTTCTATTGGACTCATCATATAATTTTCTTAATTAGGTAGATCTGATCTTGGAATCAAATCAATGTGATGTTAAATATCTCTCTTTGATGGTAAACCATCTAGTAACTCATCAAGCATAACATCTACATATTATTTCAACACTCTTGTTGATTTTATTGGTATTATCACCATTTATGTTTCTTCATTCTTTTCTACTAATACTTAACAACCTACCACCTTTATATCTTGGATAAATTTTTTAATAGAGAGAATGTTTTATGTCTTCTCTTCCTCTTTAAGAGGTAACAAAACTACCTTTATACCACCTTTCTAAAAAGTGTATGTATTATTTGCTCCATCATGAATTACTTTCCTATCAAATTTCCATGGTCTTCCTAATAACACATGACATGCATCCATGGAAATAACATCACACCATATTTCATCATTATAACTCTTTCCTATAGAAAACTTGATTAAGCACATTTTATCTACTATAACTTCATTCTCTTTTTTAAACCATGAAATCTGATAAGGATTGGGATTCTTTTCACATTACAAATTTACTTTCTCAATCATTCTTTTAGAAACTATATTTTCACAACTACCACCATTTATAATTACTTTGTATACCTTTCAACCTGAAGTACATCTTATTTAAAAAATATTTGATCATAGCCATGCATCACCACCTTCTTTATTCAAAACTTGATCCTTCTTTGGAGAGATCATGGTTCTTCTCATTATGATATTCTCTCCAATATCAGTTGGTGTAACTTCAATATTTTGCTCTTCTATTTCAACCTCAACTATATTTACTCTTGGGTGATCTTCCTACTTCCTTTCTTGATCTTAATAGTGTGGACACTAAAATTCTTAGTGCCCTTATTCTCCACATTTATAATAGACATAAGATCTATGTTATTTACAAAACCATCCTCTAGCACCACCATAATCTCATCCTCTTTGAAATCCTCTTCCTCTTTGTTGGTATTGAAACCCTTGCCTATTATCATCTTGTCTTTCTACACCATGTGATTATTCACTTTTATTGGCATTAAAGCCACTTCTAGTGGTATTACACCCACCTCATCCCCTTATTGGAGGGGCCCACCTCTTTTTGGACCAATAGATGTCCCTCCAAAATTCTATCTTTTTTTTTTCTTCTACCTTCAAAGATAATTGATAAGCCTCCTCCATGTTAAGTATTCTATGCATGCTTAATTCATCTTGAATATAAAATCTCAAACCATCTACATAACTTGTAGCCATATGCTCTTCTATTATATAATGCTCCACTCGTATGAAAATTTTATAAAATTCATCTATATACTCTTGTATATTATGATCTTTTTGCCTCAAATTTTGAAATCTTCTGTATAGAGTTTGTGCATAATCCACAAGAAAAAAAAATTCTTTCAGTTTCATCTCTTAGTTTTCCATGAATTAATCTTCGCTTTACCTTTTTTCTTATCTCTCTTTTAGAAAATGATCCCACCAAATCATTGCATGACCTTTCAATTTTGTGCATGCAAATTTTACCTTCTTGTCTTCCCTCATATTCTTCTACTTAAATAAATTCTCCATGCTATTCATCCAATATATCAACTCCTCTAGTTTTAAACTACTTCCATAATCTAGAATATCAACCTTGATTCTTTCATTCCTTCCTTTAAAAGTTTGAACCATCCTCTCTTCCATCGATGGTGGTTGCTCTTATTGTTCTTCTTGCTAAACTATTTTATCATGATCTATGTCTTCCTCATCACCACCTTATCTTCTCTATTGATTGATGATAACCTCTGTTAATTATTGAACTTATCTCTGTAGCTCTTGTATAATCTATTTCATCTGTGCAACACCTCTTCATTCTCTCACCATTCTTCACTCCTCTGAGATTTGAACTTGCTCTGATACCAGATAATGAACCCAAAAACTATCAAGAACAAAAAAATTATCAATAGGCCAAGATCTTGAAACAATACTTAGAATTGATTTGAATTGATTGTTTGAAATAATTACAAAACCAAACCATGCTTAAATAATCCTCAACTCAAAATTTAGAGTTGACATGTAAAAATTCAAAAAAATCTAAAATCTAAAAAAAAAGTCTATTTTTAGCAGTTGCTATTTATAGTAAGTTTTGCATGCAGCTCTAAATTTTTTTTGAAATAACTTAAATACTAAAATTAGCCTATGAAACGAAATACAACCAAAGTTGAATTTTAGTTCTAAAAATATACAATTTCTAAAAATATAAATATCTTTAAAAAAATATTAAATATTAATTTTGAACCCTCAAATAATCACATTTGGCCTTTGAAAAATATCAATACAGTCATTATGGTGCATGAAAGAGCTCAAATAGAGTTACGGGTCAAAAGTTATGGCCTCCAGAAAGTTGGCATATTTTTATGCATGCTATTCCTTTTGTATAAGTATGTTGACAAGCCCCTGATAACACAATAAAAAATATTAGTAAAGCAGGTTGATGTGAAATAAATATTATTTCAACAAGCTATAAGAAATTGTTTTGATAAGAATCTTTCATAATATTGAAATGCCTTAAAAATCTATAAAAAAAATAATCCTGCAAAATCTGAAAATCATGGACCATAATAAAATATATGAAACCTCTGAAACAATTTTTTTCATTACTTCTCTATCTATTGATTTGGAAGATCAAAAACATGATAATTGGAACCTTTCTGTCAACCTTGATTCATGTAGTAAAAGATAAAATTAACCGCATCTGCAATAGCAAATCCCTTTGTCTAATTGATGAGTATGCCTGAGGAAACAAATAAATGCTTCATTGGAAAGGAAAAAGTAAAACCAAGCTCTGATTGGCTTCCCAAATAGGGCTGGAAACCATCACCTTCACTTTTCACAAAGGCCTTTAGTTCTTTCACAATGTAATTGAAAATATCCTATGCAAATTTGATTATTCAATAATTTTAAATGGCTTACTGAAATACAATGTTCTTCAAAATATAGAATTGTGAATTCTGCGAAATTGGGAAGATAAAATTTGCAGGATGGTCAGGGATTGAATCAAGGCAAGTTGTTAGGCATATTTTTAGACATTATAAATTAGAATATTTTACAATATGTTCCCATTGCCCAAAATTATTAAGCTAGATACTGCGGAGACATAAGCCCCTCTAAAGGTGAAGCCATGCTACGTAAACAAAACCCATAATTTATTATTGTTAATGATGCAATCCAGATCTTGAACTAACATGATCCACCTTCCCCCAAAAAACACCTTTTCTGCTTCATCCCCATCATTTTTACCTTCATCTCTTGATAAGATTAGAAAGAGAAAAAATTCAAAAGAACTCTGAACCAAAGCAACAAAAATGCATGTCGGCCTAGTTTAAGGATAAAAGAATGCAGAGAAGGAAATGATCAAAACCACGCTGGAACTACAGAACATCAGTTTCTCCATATCAAAGAAAGAAGAGGACTGGAAAATCACTGATAGCAACTTACAATGAAATGAAATGATTGAAGAAAATGATAGAGTGAGGGTGTATGACATTGTGTGTAGTTATTTTAGGGTCAAGCTGCTCACTGCCCATCCATTGCAATGAAAAATCACTGTCATTCTGAAAACATGCACTGTATTAATGCACCCTACCAACGAGACAAAATGAATGCAAAGAAATAGAGTATGTTGAAAAGTGTGAAGGCAGCCATAACATAAGGAAAATCTGACCAATCAATTTTCCTGAAATAATATTAATTTATTAGACAGTTAAAAATCTTGTTATTTACTTCGGTAAATGTTTTACCAACTATGCATATTAATCATCATTTAAAACATGCACTGCTCTGTTTGATTAAAATTGCAAAAAATAATCATGAGTTAATGCTAAACGAAGACTACAATATTCCCTACGAGACTAATAATAGAGGTTTTTTTTTACTTAACCAACATTGGCAGTGAACATCTTCCTACATTTATATCTTGTCTTGAAGAATTTGAAATTATAAACTTGTACCTCAGAAATTGTAGGCCCTTGTTGAAAATGTTCCCTTCAAAAATATTTCATAATTTAATGCCATCCTCAACCCTCACAATTTTCACTGGGATTTCACCAAATAAAACCTCAATCTTATTTTAAATTGAAACCTTCATAAATAATTTTTATTCAATTTTTATATTATTCAAATTTTTTTTTTTTTTCTTTTAATAATCATTATTGGATATCTTTTCCTCGAGTATTTTGGTAAAACTGTAAGGCACTTTAACACACAAGCATGGTAAACAAGATTTGCATAAGCGTATAAGTTCAATATAATCGTATTAATATAATCGTATGTGTTTTAGTATTACTCTGACGTACTGTTCTAAAGCCACCATCCCACCTACCCCGAATGCGGGAAGCGTCTGCGAGAAGTAAGCAATATTTGCATAAGCGTATATTCTGAGTGTGAAAATAGATCCTACAGGATGAAGCAAGCACATGTCCTGATTGTGAATATATATCCATCAATTCTGATATAACATCGAGAGAATTCCTGCTGTGAGTGGTTTTTCAGACTGTATATGTGTAAAGAGCTGCTTCAATGATTGAGCAGTATAATTGTTACGAAGTTTATATAATAAGAGATGAGGTTTGCTTAGCAGGATAAATTTGACAGTAAGAGCTTCGTCCGTTGAATAGACCTCATTTTTCCCAATAACTTTGTTCAGGTTTTTCAGTACCATCATTAGTGTTTTGTTCTATTGTCAATTATCCGTTTTACCAATTTTTTTTGGTAAAACTATTTTCAAATTACAGTTAAATTTAGCATTAAAATTATTTTCATGCCGCCACTTATCATCAAAATTGAAGAGCCGGTCCGATTTTCAATGCGAATGGCTTACGTTCGTCCAGCTCTTCATAATGAAAAGTTCCATAAATGTTTATACTTCATAAGAGTAAATTATACATACAATTCACTCGGAGGATATTCTAAATAAATTTGTGTTCCTAATTTTGAATTTAATTTAAACAAAAATTACTCAATAAAAATTTAATTTGCTTTTTATCTAGCGTTTTCAATTGAATGCAGTCAAATATTATTCACGTTTCAATGTATACTATGAAAAGCAAATGATTTAATAGGGCATTTCCTCAATAAACGGGTTCATAACAACAAGGGATTTAATGGGATTAAAAAAAAAAAAAAGCAAAAGATTAAGTGATGTAACTCGAATGTTGCAAGAAAAATTTATATAAATATATTTATAAATTGATAATATTTTTATTTTAATCTCTAGATGGTGATATTAGAGTATTTTAAGAACAATTGATTTTTAAAATAGCATTAGGTAAATTAAAATCTAAATTTAAAGTTGAATTTTATTGATGAAATTAATTTGTATTAAGTGGCGTTAGAATGATTTAATAGACCATGTTAAGATATCTTCAAGGTGATATATGTGATATTTTAAAGGTAATATTAAATTGAATTATTTAATGATTTTAATTTTATTTTATTATTAATTTCGTCTTTTTTTTAGGATTTGATATTGAGATGAATTAATTAATTATTATTGATTGATTTAATTTATGATATTGTTTTTAGGGTGATAAGGTGTTTTTAAATACAAATTTGTTGGCATCTTTAGCTTGTTTTTGTTCTTGGATTTAAAGTCATTTTTATTAAAATTACAAATTAAGTCTAAGAAAATGTACAAGGCACATCATTTCAGCATATTGAGCAGCCTATATTTCAGTGTCAAATGTAGCCACTACTTCGATTGGTTATATGTGGTATACAATCAGAACATATTAAGCTTACTAGACATAATGGTGAAAATTTAATGTAGAGTCAGATTCATTAAACACTAATTGAGTGCTTTATGCAACCAATCATTATATTGGTTTCATGGAGAACACAATTAAAATATATCAAGCCTCTTAAATATAATTGTGACAAATTTATGTCATTTCAAATTCAATATGTCTTATTTGAGTGTCTCTTTACTTGATTATTTGTAAGAAAAATAATTAGAGTATATTGAGTCTCATAAAACCATTTGTAACAACTTAATATCATTTTATATATAAAGAACATTAAAGATTTGGTATTCAATTATTTCATGATAGATGATATGCTTGTCAATGACCTTCAATGTTAAAAGGTGTAAAAAGAGATGTAATATTTCTCCATTTAACATGACTATGTAGATGAAATAAAGTTTCCAGTGTGTTGAAGTGGTCAACGGTAAAGAGTCATGTGCATAGTTCATACTTTTGTACATATTTATATATTGAATAGCAGATAATTAATAATAAATTGCTGGTTTATTTTTTGACATACGGACAACTTAGACTTAACCTAACCATACATTGTTTCACCAAAAATTGAGAACTCTATCATTCCCACACACACACACACACATGAATAACTAGTGACATGCATATATTTGTGTCATATTCACATTTTATACTCTCAATATTAAAAATATATTTATGTCATATAAAATAATTAAGATGATGAAATAATGAATGAAACATAACTCATCCAAATCAAACACTTAATTATAAAAAGATAAATAAATAAAAAAAGAGAAAGAAAAAAAAAAAATGCCTCTCAATGTTACATGTATAATATTGATATTGTTATGCAATCAACAATTTTTGGTCAATTACAACCCTGTAGCACCAGCCACAGCAAATAAATATAATGACACATTGTAATGCTTATAAACTATAGTATGTTATATTTACTATATCAAATTTTTTTAGTTTATAATTAAATAGTAAAAAAAATTGTATTTTTATTTTTATATAATTAACATTATATCATATCTTACATTAACATTGTACCATATTTTATTTTATCTTATTTTCACATAAAATTTTGAAATCTCTATCATACACAACTACTAAAAAGTAATGAACATATAATTTTTTAAATCCACCCAATGATGAAGAAGTCGTTTCATTAATATTTGTCCCCTTAGTGGAAGGCTACATAGATAGAGCTGCTTTTTTCCTCCTCAATAATAAATATATTTATATATCTTGAAAACTAAAAACATCATTTAGATGACTGCCAATCGAATTTTAACCCATAAGGAAAGATGCCCATAAAATCGCAACTCTCTCAAGAGTAGGATGGTGGAAATATTAGAGATTAGGGTATCGCATCATAGTGGATGAGGATAAATAGACCTGCACTCATATGACAAAGAAATATAACATTCTATTTTTCCCACTTAACGTGCAGTTTTTACGTTTCTATCAAAGTGCCTTGAATTTATCGTTTAGATGAGACAGACTTAATGCGTTTACTACACTGCATTCTCATTTGCGTTTAGAGAAGTATAGGAGGTAGCCAACATATGCTTCCCGTGCAATATCTTCCTCATTACTAACCTCTACCTGTAATCCTATGAAGATTTGGGTTAGTTCTTTGTACTCATTTTTGAAAAAAAAAACGGTTATTTTTTAAATTAGAATAAATTTTATTAATTAAAGAAAATTGCTTTCAATGTAATATCTTTCTCATCACTAATTTTTATTTGTAATTCTATGAAGATTTGGGTTAGTTTTTTGTATTCCTTAATTATTATTATTTTATTTTTTTAAAGCGGTTATTTTTTTATTTTTTAATTAAAGAAAAAAAAAAAAAAAATTTAAATTTCTATAACTAACACATATATATAATATTCTATTCCATAATATAATTATAATTCATCTATAATATTATTAAATAATTATATGATTAAATAAATAAATAATTTTTTTTTATTTTGAAATAAATAAAATTATCACAACAATAAATATATTTCACCTATCATATATTTTAACAAAGTAAATAATAATTAAATTCTTTTATTTTCAATTAAATAAAATTACCAAAACAAAATTATAATTACTCTATCATATTATTAAAATTACATACATTAAATATGAAAAACTTTTGAAAAGCAAATTTTGTTTTGTAAATCATTTTATTTTTATTTTTCTAAAAATATACATTTTAAAATTAGTTGTCTTTTTTTTTTAAAGAGAATATTAAACTAACAATGTTTAAAAAAATTAATTATTGGTAAGGCCTTTCATTACAAAGATCATTCTCATAAAAGGTTTAGTGAGCATTATGATAATATTGACATTCCAAGACAACCAAGCCAAGAAAAGTGTGACTAATTCCACATATCTTTTAGTTTTAGAATAAATATAATTTAATATTAGATTTTGTTTTATGATTTTATTTTGGAAAATTTTTAATAGTTATTTCATTGTCATGAAGGATAAGCACAAAATCATCCAATATTCATATTAATTTAAGGAGTGTATGACTTAGAGTGATTATTGAGGATAGGATATTGAAGGTTGTAAAAATATATTTTTGCATGATAATCCTGATGTTATTTAGGATTAATCATGACTTTATATGATTTTTATATTTATTATATTAATATGACATTTGTATTATTATTATTTTATTATAGTAATTATTTAATATATTATTGTATTACATGTGTAATTTATGTTCACAATCAAATTTCATTATAATTATGATTTTATGATATAAGAGTATTATTTTATTAAATAATATTAATTTATTTTAATTAATTAAAAATATCATATTTTATTATAATGACTAAAATTAAAATAATGATTAATCAAATTTAATGTCAAAGTTAGAGGAAAAAAACAATGCCACACTTAAATTTACTTTAAAATCGGATTTAGTTTCACACTTATATTCAAATTTAATGTTCAAATTAAAGTCGCCTTATAATTAAACTAGTATTGTAATTAAATTCACTTTATAGCCAGACCTAGTGTGCACTTGAAGGTGGACCTAGCATCTAACTTAAAGTTAAATTTAGCAACAAGATTAAAACTGAACTTAGTATGGTATTTAGATTTGGACATAATATCATATTTAAAATCGAACCTAAATTCACACTTACAATTAGATCTAATATCAAACTAAATAAAGATCTTATGTTATTGATTAATATCACCCTAATGTCAAGCCTATTGTCACCTTAATGCCATTTGTATTTGGCATTAAAAAAACATTAAATTGATGTTAGTGCCTAACATCTAAACATTAATAACTCTTTAAAATATTATATTTTAAATAATTTTTTTAAATTTTAAAAATTAAAACATTTTAGATATAAAAAATTCTAATTTTTTGGATTATTAAAACAATTTTATTTATTTATTTATTTATTTTCTTTCTTTCTTTCTTCTCAAATTCCTTTAAACATCATCATTTCATCTTTTAGCATTTTATTTCCAATATTACATGTTAATGCTTCCAAGATGGACCCTAATCTAGCCCTAGTGTGTCTTGGATGAGACATAAATTGTATCTTAACAGAGACTTTTTTATAAATTGAGTGTCAATTTCATGGTATTATAAATCTATATACTTAAGAAAACTAAACTAAACTAAAGGAAAATAAGAGAGAGAAAATAGGAGAGAGAGAGAGAGAGAGGAGGCGCTTGAAGGTTGCATGTGTGCTCTGGATATGGTTATACATGTAACAATTTTCGTTCAATTACAAGGTTGTAGCACCAGCCAAGCCAGGCCAAGTAGATATTATGAGCTATAGTTGCCATGCTTCCTCAGAGCAAAATAAATTGTTTTAAACTGTCTTACATCACACTTCAATGTTGAATTTTTAGGAATCAAAATAAGACCCCTTCATTTATCTTGAGAGATCAAAAGATAAGACCGTTCCATTTAAATATAAAATAAGAAAATGAAGCAAACCCCAGAATGCCGCAAAGAATATGAACAGTATGTAGACAGCCTTCACTCTTCATCTTTGTTCCACTCGCTGTGCACTTTTCTATCAAATACTTCAGATAAGATTGAAAAATCTGATCATGGTCCTTACTTCTCCTGCAACCAAGAGCTCTTTCTAATATAACAACACTATTCCTCCCATTAACTCGAAATCCCATCATATCTTCCAATTCCATGCCGATTTTGGTAATCTTCAAACTGCTATGATCATCTGAAATTCTACAATTGATCATAAGGCCACACTGTACAAACATGGAAGGACATATGTTATGAGCAGGTAGTATACAGCCAAAGCCTATCATAAAATCCTTTTGAGATGGCCATTCCATCTTCCCAAACAACGGTCTCCAGCTTGAAAGATTAACAGCTTGCCCCGTTCTCTTATTTATCAGAATCCAGCTTAGCCTAATGTTGTCCATCAACTGCCCCAAAAATTTGTGAACCCTTTCCTCTATACATATTATTGGCAACTCATGTGCGAAGCTGTGATCATCATCTACAACATCATAAAAGTTAATGAGCTCCATCTTGAAAGGAAAATCAGAAAACATAGCTGGAAAATCATCTGCAGAAGGAATACCCCAGATAACTCTGGAATATATGGGCTTATTCTTGTACACCACATCCACAACCCACACAAAATCAGAGTGAACAGGATTATGAACTTCTAGGCTGCCTTTACACAACGTTTTGGAATCCCCATCATACACAACTACTGGAAAGCAATCAGCATAGAATTTTTTGTATCCGCCCAGTGAAGAAGAGATCAATTCTTTAATATCTGTGTCCTTTGTGGAAGGCCAGATAGAGCAGCATTTTTCTTCCCACATACTCTCCTGTCTTGCAATGGACCAAAATTCTGAACATACACATTCTGCATTTGCAAGTGTAACGCCATCCACACGGCTTAGGATTTCAGAGATAAGGTCACCGTTCAAAGACATCTTACAACAATGATAGATTGCACCAGTTTGATGTCAATGATCAGATAGCCCTTCTACTGCACAGTTTATATGATCAGATAGCCCTCTACTGTACGTAAGATTAGATTCCTTAATTCCTTACTTCCACGCAATAAAATTGGTTTATTCCACAAATGGATTTCTTTCAAACTAATTTGTGAAAAGTGCAATTCAAAACTCAATAAAATTGTAAGAAGTGTCTTAAATTATAATTATGATGTTATTAGGGTTTCATATGTTTATAGGAAAAGGTCAATGTTATTAATTTATTTTTTAAATATTTATATATTACAAATTAAGTTAATCTTAAAATGTGTAAAATAAAGTTGTAATGTGGATATATATTGTACGATATGTTGTGATTTGTTATTATGTGTTATTTTTTAAAAATAGTTATTATATATTTTTCTTTAAATTATCATTTTAATTAAATAATTTTTTTAATATAATTTTTTTATATTTTTTTATTTATAATTAAAAGTTTAACTTATTTTAAATATATTTAATAAATGTCTTATAATTTTTTTTTAAATAAATAATATGTTTTATTTTTTATTTAATAGTAATAAATTAGTGAATTAAAATTATAAATAATTTTTTACATCACAAGTGACAATAATCACAAGAAGCACTCGAAACAAATTAAAAAATGATAAATAAACTTGCACTCATATCACATAGAAAATATAATCTGCACTCGTGATAAATAGACCTGTACTCATACCGCATAGAAAAATATAATATCCTCAACAGCATGTTGGCTTTCCTTGTGGACTTTAACATGGAGGCACTCACATCACAGAAAAATATTACATTTTATTTGTCCCATTTAACGTGTTAGTTGGCGTGGACCTTGAATTTATCGTTTGGATGGGACTTATCCAATGCGTTTACTACACCCTATTCGACTTCACATGGGACAGCAATGGTCTATGACACCAAAAATTTGGCCCCTACATATTTATTGAGTGTTGAATTCTATGCTTTTAAAATGTTTGTGTTGATTGATTTTTGGTTTTAAATTATATAGTATTTTTAATGTCCTATATGTATTTTTTTCAGCTTTCTGTAATTATTTTAATTTTTAGTATTTATTTCGATTTTTTAAATTGAATGTTAAGAGTGTGATTAAGGGTTCTAGGTTCATTAATTATTGTTGGGATTTTTAAAATGATACTTTTTGGTATATATATATATATATATATATATATATATTTATATATATATATATATATATATAATTTTGTATTATATTTTTTTCTTTTTTATGATTATTTGATATCTATTTGTATATTATTATAATTTGAATTTGAATTTTAAAATATTGTTTAAAATTAATAATAAATATATGAATTATTATAATGATGACAATATCATTAAATATAGATCATTTTTTTAAAAAATCGGTCAACTTTTTCTTTTAATGATGACTTACTTTTTTAATTGAAATAATTTTTATGTAAGTGCCTGGTCATTATTATAGTTTTTATACTTAGAGATAGAGCCTAAAGCATCCCTATTGATATGCAAAATGGCATCAAATAATTGAAAAAAAAAAAAAAATAGATGATTGACACATCAATAAGGCCTTGATTTGAATTTGAAAACATCCTCATAAGTTAGATAATAGATGTATGAGTAGTCATAACGATAACCATGCCCATAAGTATAGATAATTTCTAAACATTTTGATCCAATTTCTATTTTAATTGATGGCATATAAGAGTTTCAACCTATGCTCTCTCATGCAATCATCTATCAAATTTGTTCTACTCCTTAAATTCATATTGCTTCTGATTTTGATTTTATTACCCCCAGTGCTTCTGCTACTTCTCAAAAAAAAAATTCTAATATTTCTTTCATTCCTCAAAAATTCTAATGCTTCTCAAATTCTTTCTATTTCTCAACATGCTTGTAATTCTTTAATTATCCTTGTTTCCAAAATATTTCTTCTCAAGTTTTTCTAATTCCTCAACATGTCTCTATTACTTCTCAAGTTCCTTCAATTTATCAACATATATATTCCTTTTTATTTGCCTCGAAATTATTCAATCAGTGAAGTTACTCTTATTTTTTAGAAATATATTTAATATATTTTTTAAAACTTACTTCATAATTTACTAATCCTTATATTTATTATAATTTTCCTATTCTAACCTATGCAACTTATTCACCTCCTGCATATAATTTAAATTCCAAAATGACTTCTATTATGCATACATGATGTCACTTACAAAATATAATAAAAAAATATTTCTCAATATCTTCAAAATATGAATAGTAGGGTTAATTATAATGATATTCTTATAGACCCTTTGGTTTTTAAAGCTCTTTCATATCAATCACAATAAGATTTGTAGCTTCAAGGTTTTAATTGTTCAATGAAAAGGGAGATTATTCTCATTAAATTAGAATCTTTTATGTCTCTTGTTTATAATTTTGTCATGATGATAGACTATTGACTAAGTTATATTAAAGAATTTAAAATATTATACATTTGATTGGTTTTATGTTTTATTATACAAATTTATGCATTATTTTATAAGCTTAATTAATGATTTCTTAATCCATTTTCAAATCAACATTAATATGAAATTTATAGTTGTAAAATTAGCTCAAATAAAATAGGGATCAAATTATGATATTAGTGAATATGTTTTTCAATTTAATAATATGCTTACCAAAGTGAATTATCAACCACTAGATTGTTAACTTTCAAGTAATTATACCAATAATTTGATTTCGATTGTTAAAGAAAAAATTGTTTTCAACACTTACTATTTTTATTCTAAACTTTTTCATGTTGTTAGACACATTGAAGTTAATATTTTAGATGCAAATTCATTTAAGTATGAGTCAAATTATCCAAATTATAATTGTGAAAAGTTTTTAAATAGGAAAAAAATTAAGCATAAATAATTCACTATGATTAAATTTTTTTTGATGACAATAGTCCATTCAAAATCATATCTCATACAATTGAACTTTAATTAGGTAGACATGATAAGGATGACATACTGGTTAATAATAATCAATTCTTGAATATAGCATTTACGAAATTATCTATAGTCTTAGATTTAAAAAGAGTATTTTGGCATGTATTTTAATGGTTAGTATAGCATATAATCGTATTGGTATAAATCCTCTTAATTGCTTTATTCTTCTTATGAAATTGAGTCCTAAAGAAATTAAATTCTCATTTTATGTGGTACCCAATAATATATCTTATGATATTTACATGATAGACCTTAAATACATTAAATTAAATCCATTCCTTCTAATTTTTATCAATGTTTAAAATTCATACAAATCATTAAAATTAAAATACATATCAATTATTTAAAAGATAAGCTCACAAAGAGGTCTTACCCAAAGAAATAGAAAAAGAAGAGTTTTCAGATTTATTGCACATTTCCCAAGTAATCTTGTACCACTTGTGTGAGAAAACAAATATAACACTCCTTCAAATGGCCTACCACTTATGTAAGCCAAGCACTCATTCGACTCATGGAGAGAAATTATGGATTTATTTATTAATTAATTTTAGACAATACATAACATCAATGGCCATTAAAACAAGCTTAAGCATTACTCGTATGCTAAAACAAACTAGATGTAAGTTAAACCATAAGAAAGTAAAACATGCATATAATATTATTTAAGATTATTATTTTTTTACCTTTTAGTATTATATTCATTCATAATAAAAAAAATAAAATACATTAATATTCATAATTTACAACGTTACATAGTCCATCAACATAGATCTTTATATTAATTATAATAATAATTCTATCAAATAGTCCATCAACAACCCTTGTTATATAATAATTCTATCAATCAATTCATCAACCACCCTTGTTATAATGATAAAGTAGGTATATATGATAAAAATTATATATTTATTTACCAAAAAAAAAAAAAAAAAACCCATAAAATCATAAATTTCGATTTTTTCCAAAAAAAACTAAAGAATGCTCTATAATATGTGTTTTATGATTTCCTTCCCTTATGTCATGATTCTCACCAAGATTTGTAGATATTTAACTTTCATGTAATGCCTATCCTTTACACATCCTCTACACATAATGCATGTGTGACACTTATACATTGATTATTCTACCACAAAAGTGTTTCCTTATTATGCATTCCATTTATTTACCATAATCCAGCTACTTCACACCTTGTTAACTTGTTAATCTACATAGTTATACTTTTGAATGAATTTTCTTAATTAAAATAAATAGCTTATTCAGTTTCATACTTTATTTTTTTAGTTATTTTTATGTGCATTTATATCTAATTTAATAATTTTCCCTAATAAATTAGAATTATTATCAAGACCAAAATTACAATAGGTTAAAATCTAAAATAATAATTAAGAATTGATTCATATTTATTACATTGAAATAATTAAAAATCATGCATAAATAATCCTCAATTTGAAAATAGTGTTGATATGTAAAAATTTGATTAAAAATTAAAATCTAAAAAAAAAAAAAAAAAATTAACAACTATTATTTTTAGTAAGTTTGGCATGAAAGTGCACATAGCTCTAAAAATCTCTCCAAACATTCTAAACACTAAAATTAGCCTACAAGATGAATTTAAACTGAAGTTCACATCCAGTTATAAAGGGTTACAATTTCTAAAAATAAATAAATTCTCAAAAAATCATTAAATTGTAATTTCAGACCCTCAAATGGTCTTGTTTGGCTTCCAAAAAAAATTTAAAATGCCTCTACGTAGAAAGTGTGGCTTAAGATAGCAATGAAATTTTTGAAACAGATATTTTAATACGTAGAAGAGCTCAAACAAAACTACGGATTAAAAGTTATGACCTCCAAAAGTTTGGTCTATTTTTATTGCATCATCCCCACACCAACAATCCTATTCATCATTGGAAAATTCGACTCTATCAACTTATACCTCAAAAAAAATGTGCCCTTTCTAAAAAAAATCTATTAAAAAATTTCCAAATTTGAATCTCATTCTCAACCCATGATTTTTTTACTATAATTTCACCAAGTAAAGGCTCATTTTTATATTAAGTTTACGAATTTTCATGTGAAATTTTCATTTGTTATTAAATTATGTGGAGTTTTTTATACATTATATGTGTTTTAGATATTACGTAATTGACTTCTATAAATAATTATTATCCAAATGATATTTTGTCTTTGTTTATTTTTAATAATAATTAAAAGATAAAGGGACTCACTTTATCCCAAATCACAATAATAATTTTTTATTTTGAGAAGGAATGGTGAATCTAATTTATCATCTAATCTCTTTTTCTATTAAAAAATATTTTAGAGTAAATAGTGCATAATAAATCTCTTTTGTTTCACAATTATTACCAACTTAAAAATATTAGTTGTAATGATTAATTATGGTTCAAACTTAAACATTGTTTTGAATAGTATTAAAATTAAAAATATATATTTTGAAGTGTAATCCAATGTTTATTATAAGATATGATAGTATTGTTAAAAATACTTCATTGTATTGTCTTTTCTATTTAATTGGGTCTCAAGTATATTTAAAACTTATTTCATCTAGTACCTAAAAAATAATTTTTATAATATTTTAAAATATAAATCTTAAAAACATCAAATAAAAATAATTCTTTCTATTTAACATTAATATTTTAAATTTATAAATAAAAATTAATTATAATTAAAAAATATATTAATTATCTGAATAAATAACAAATAAGATTTTATATAATAAATTATAAAAAAAAGTGTCTTAGAATTTCTTGAGGACTTTCGAAAACATACCGTGCCACTTTTTTAAAAAATAAAATATAACAATCCTTACACTAGCTTATCATTTATATAAGGCACCTAAGCACGTAGAGATAAATTATTAATTCCTTAATCAATGATACAGAATACATTACATCAGTGGCCATTAAAGTAGGAAGTAAATCATGCATGTAATACTCCTTAAGGCTAGACAAATTATTTCCCTCTTAATAATATATACATGTACATAATAAAATATAATATACATCCTAACTTTAACAATGATAATTAATTTTATGAATTATAGTAACAACAACATTTGTCATATTATATATGCTACATTTATTTTAAAAAAACTTCTAAAACAATAAAAATAATTAATTTTACCATAATAACTTTAAAAAGTATCCTATGATCTAAGTTTTACTACTATAAACTATCTATTGTGATTCTTGCCAAGATTTATAAATCAGTAATTGTTGTGTAGCAACTACCTTCTACACACAATGTATGTGTGGCACAGCTACATTAAATCTCCTCCTAGGTAAATATTACCTTCATATGCATGCCATTCTTGACCTTAAATCTAATTGCGTCATGCTTTGTTACTTTGCATAGTTATACTTGTGAATGACTTTATTTAATCAAAATAAAGGCTTTCTTATACTTAACCAACGTTGGCGGTCAACATCTTCCTACATTTATTATCTTGTCTATAATTTTAAGAATTTGAAACTATGAACTTGTACCTCAAAAATGTGGTCCCTTGTTGAATATGTCGCCTTAAAAAATATTCCATAATTTACTATCATCCTCGACTCTCAAAATTTTCATTGAAATTTCACCAAGTAGAACTTTAATTTTATTTTAAGTTGAACCTTTTTTTTTTTTTTTTTTTTTTTTTAAATCTTATTCAATATTAATATATTTATATTTTTTTTAATATAATTCAAATTATATATATATATATATATATAAATAAAAGAGTACTCATTATCTAATTGATATCTTTTTCTGGTGTATTTTTGATAATAGCTATTAACATATAAGGCACTTTGATAGTTCAATGATTAATATTAATATAATCGTATGTGTTTTAGTATTACCCCGACGTACTGTTCTTAAAGCCACTATCCCACCTATCCCCAAATGCGGGAAGCGTCTGCGAGAAGCAAGCAATATTTATATATGTCAAGGGATGAAGCAAGCACATGTCCTGACTGTGAATCTATATCCATCAGTTCTCATATAACATCGAGAGAATTCTTGATGTGAGTGGATTTTCAGACTGTAGATGTGTAAAGAGCTTCTTGAATGATTGAGCAGTATAATTGTTACAGTAAGAGCTTCGTCTATATAATAAGAAATGAAGTTTGATTGGCAGGATGAATTTGACAGTAAGAGCTTCGTCCGTTGAATAGACCTCATTTTTTCCAATAACTTTGTTCAGGTTTTCCAGTACCATCATTAGTGTTTTGTTCTTGATTGTCAATTATCCGTTTAACCATTTTTTTTGGTCTGTTCATTCCCTTCAAATTACAGTTAATTTTTTAGCATTAAAATTATTTTCATGCCGCCACTTATCAAAATTGAAGAGCCAGTTCGATTTTCAATGCGAATGGCATATGTTCGTCCAGCTCTTCCATAATGAAAAGTTCCATAAATGTTTATACTTAAGCTCATAAGAGTAAATTATATATACATTTCACTAAAAGGATATTCCAAATAAATTTGTCCTTTTAATTTTAAATTTAATTTAAACAAAAATTCCCTTAATAAAAATTTAATTTAATTTTGTCCAGCTTTTCCAATTGAATGCAATCAAATATTATTCGCGTTTCAATTTATACTATGAAAAACAAATGATTTAATAGGGCAATTCACAAGCATTTATAAATTTAATGGGATACAAAAAGCAAAAGATGTAAGTGATTTAAATCAAATGTTGAAAGAAAATTTTATATTTATACATTTATAAATTGATAATATTTTTATTTTATTTAGATGTGAGAAGAATCTCTAGATGGTGATATTAAAGTATTTTCATATGAATTGATTTTAGAAACTAGTAGTTGATCCTGAAGGTGCAAGGGAAGTAGGAGGGTTTTGTTTTGTTTGTAATGTACACATTTAATATAATTTGAAATTCAGTATATAGAATAAAATTTTAGTGTAGATTAATTAATGATTTTTTATTTTAATAGATGAAGAAATTTATATTGATTTATTCAAAAAAATGTATTAGAATTGAAAACACTTTCACAAATTAGAAAATTTAGCATCTACAATTTTATGTATGTTATTGAAATGGTAAACATTTTTACTATGTTTGTTTCTTATATTTAGAAAAAGATTACAAGGTCCCCTTTTTTTATAGAATGAAAAATTAATTCATACTTTTTTTTTAATGGTATATAACAATGGTTATGGAACTGTTATTGTTATTGAACAAATTTTACGAAATGTTATGAAATATTAACATTAAATTGATTATTTTAATGAGATTACAGATAGCGAAGCTTTGATGGAGTGGAAGAGTCATGCGGGGGCTACAATGATAATATTGCAATTGAATTCATTTGGGGCCCAATGGGTAAAGTTAATCAACTTCACAGGGAGCATCAAGTATCACCGCATTCTCAATAGTAGGATGTCAAGACCCAAACAAAGGCTACACATATGTTTATGACGTGGTATTTGGGAATTAACCTATTTTCTATGGGATGATTATGATTCTCAGTACAAATATGTATGATTCACCTTCATTTTTCCAAGAGTAGGTATCTTACCTTAAAATTGAAGAGTTCACTGGGTACCATACATCTCCATCCATCTGTCTATATATTTATATGGGACCTATCCATCTATCTATATATTTTATGTTTAGTAAAGTATTGTATGGCGATTGAGATTCTGATCGAGTTACCCCTACAATTACTTTACACTAATTTATTTTGGCATTCTGATACATTCTTATAGAGCATAAAAACAATGAAATGTTTCAAGGTGAGCTAGACAATGATGGTGAGAAGCAATAGCAAGTTAGCAATCATAATTTTTAAGGGTTAAATACCGATATACACTATCCTGCCCTACAAAATCCCTCTTAAACACATACATATAATATTTTTATATATTAATTATTAATTCTTATATAAATATTATATATAAATAGTATATATATATATATATATATATATATATATATATATATATATATATATTATTTTTAATTAAAATTAAATATACATATTAATTTTCTCATATATATTTTTAATTATGATAAACTAGATAATAATTTATAGTAGTATTCTTAAATAAAATTAAAATTTTGAAAGTGAATTTTTTTAAATTAAAATTTCTTTCACTCTCATCAAAAGCAATATAATATGAAGATCCATAATGAACATGGGATTTTTGTAAAATAATATTTTTAATTTTGGAGATCATTTATTTGTGGATTTTCTAATAAGCAATCGGTATAATTAAAAAAAATCGGTAAGTGTCATCTATTATAACCATGAATGATTAATACCTGCGAAGCCTCTTACTTGTTTTTGCACCACCTACACTCCATTGTGCAACATGTATACTAACCGTTGACCCAAGTTAACAAAATATCATTTTATGTGGCATTTTCAGAACACTCTCCAATAGTCTAATAGTTGTTTTCAAGACAATCAATAAGTACTCTGCTGATGAGGATACAGATTTATTAAACAAGATGGAGATCATCAATAACATCAGGCACCAAAATTTGGTGGTTTGTGACACTTCTCCATTCTAAAGTATTGTGCTATTTACATTTCAGTGTTCAGCCAATGATATATCATAATGACATCATTGTTGGAGATAATGAATGACAAAAAAGCTTTCTAATTTTACCTGAATACATATTAAGAAGCAAATGGTTTTTTTCAGGGACAATGGTGTAGGCAATAGTAGCATGTGTTTGCTTATGCTCCATATTCTATAAATCCCAAAGTGTCAGAGAATTTTTGAGTTTGTTCACATTCATCTTGAGATTTATTTATCGTGTGCTAGGGAAGGGCCACTGGTATTTATGCAACAGCAAAAACTTTTGATGAGGGAAATGTACAGCGGGCCATATAAAGTCTCCTCCTACATAATAGCTAACGCTTGTGTTTTATCACTTTATGTTAATCATGGCACTAATATTTTATATTCATGTTTATTTCTTAACCGGTTTGAATCCTAGTTTGTATGTTTCAAGACCATTTGTCTTGCAATTGATGCAAAAAAAATCAATGTTTAAATTATCTTGGTAGTTACAAATGCAGATACTTATTTACACTTGTCTTGGTAGTTACAGATGCAGGTATTACTTATACATGTAAAGGGGACTTATTTACCCAAAACAAACTTATATTACTTCTAGAGATTTCAGCATTAACATAAATTTTAAATTGATGTATTTATTTTTAATATTATTTTTTTTTTTTGGGGTGTGAATGCAAGTGTATGGCCGATGTTTTGTGCTTTACATTAAAATTTGTGAACAGTTCAGTTTGAATGTATGTAGTATTTTAAGTATTATAATAAATATCAATATTTTAAAGTTGAGCTTATGTCACTGACTGGACCCTAAACATGATTTGTGGTGTTGTTGTTATTATTATTATTATTATTATTATTATTATTATTATTATTATTATTATTATTATTATTATTATAGTGCACGAGCCTTGTAAAACCATGGAAATGCTTAGAAAACCAGCTAGATATAAAATTTATTGTTCATTATGTGTGTGATTTTGTTTTTAAACCATTGTTTGCTAAGTATTTATCCAGCAAAGAAATCCTTTTCAACCACATACACACCAATAGAAAATCAAACTAAAAACCACCGTCAAGAATGGTTTGTCCAATCTACTAGCCAAAACTACAGAATGTGTCAACATTGAAATGGCGAACAATAACTTTTTTTTTTTTTTTTTGTCTCATGTGAAAAGAATCTAAAGGCTTCTCCCATCATACAAGCCTCCAACTAATAAGATTAAGTTAATTAAAATGAAAATTTAAAGTTAAGTTTAGAATGATTTTATTGATGACATTAGATTGTATTAATTAGCTGGCATTGGAATGATTTAATAGGCCATGTTAAGGTGTTTTTAAAGGTGACATATATGATATTTCAAAGGCAACATTGAATTGAATCATTTAATGACATTATTTTTAACTTTATTTTTTATTTTATGTCCTCCTTTAAGATTTGACATTAAGATGAATTAATTAGATCTTAATGATTGACTTAATTTATGACACTATTTTTTTTAGGGTGTCACATTAGGATGTCCCTAAATATAAATGTGTTGCCATCTTTAACTTGTCTTTATTTTTTGGATTAAAGGTTATTTTTATTAAAAGTATAAATTAAATATAATAAAATGTACAAGGCACATAATTTTAACATATTGAGCATCTTAAACATAATCACAAAAAACTAATGTAATTTCACACTCAATATATTCTAATTGAGCAATCTAAACACAAGCACAAAAAACAAATGTCATTTCACATTCAATATACTTTAATTGAGTGCCTCGTATATCCAATCATTTAGTTGGTTGTATGAGGCATAAAATTAGGACATATTGAGCTTGATAAACATAATTGTGATAACATAATGTCATTCAAAATTAAATATGATCTATTTGAGTGCCTAATGTAACCACTACCTTGATTGGTTACATGTAGAACACAATCAGAGCATATTAAGCCCACTAGACACAATGGCGAAAACCTAATGTAAACTCAGATTCATTAAACACTAATTGAGTGATTTATGCAACCAATCATTCAATTGCTTGTATGGAGAACATAATTAAGGTATATCAAGCACTTAATGTCATTTCACATTCAATATGTCCTATTTGAATGTCGTTTACCTGATTATTTGTAAAGGAAATAATTAGAGTATATTGAGGCTCATAAATACATTTGTGAAAACTTAATGTCATTTTATATGTAAGAAACATTAAATTTTTGGCATTTGGCTATTTCATGATAGATGATATGGTTTTCATTGGCCTTCAATGTTAAAAGGTGTAAAACGAGATGTAATCTTTCTTCATTTAACATGACCATGTAGATAAAATTAAGTTTCTAGTGTGTTGAATGTTAGGAATAAATCAAAAATTGACGCAAAATAATTTCATATAATCGCAATAATAATAGATATAAATAGAGATGCCTAATAAAAGAAAATAAAAAAATGTACAACAAGAAAACCAAATTTAACATGGTTCACCTAATGTGGGCTACATCCACCAAGAAACACTTGTTTAGGTTTTATTACAAGCCATAAGAGTACAATAGACTCTCAGATCTATTTTCTCACAATTACAATGCATAAATATTGTTTGGATCTGCTCTCTAAAAACTCTCATGAATTCGCCCCTGAATTCACACACTTTGTTCTTTCTTCTCAAACCCTTGTTCTCATAATGTATTACCTAATGAATATCTATCTATGCATAATACATCAACATAGCGGTTTTACAAAACAATGGGTATAAAAATCCATGGGCCAAGTCAACCCAAAATGGTTTTTCATTAAATAGGTACAGAAAAAATTTCAAAGGCTACCACCCCAAACTCTGATGAGAATATATAAAGAATGTATAATATATTTTAAATGTATAGTATTTGAAATACATTGTAATTTATAAATAGACTCCACAACATAACATTGAAGTGGTCAAGGATAAAGAGTTGTGTATAATTAATACTTTTATACATATTTATAAAAAAATTATTGTTTTATTTTTTGATATACCAACAACTTAAAATGTAACTTAATCATACATTGTTTCACAAATAATCGAGAACTCCATTGTATATCATATAAAATATATTCACATTTTATGTTCTTAATATTAAAAATATATTTATATTATATAAAATAATTAAGATAATGAAAGAATGAAAGAAACTTGACTCATTCGAGTCAAACACATAACCACAACACGTAGGGGAAAAAAAAAGGAAGAGAGAAAGAGAAATAAAAAAAGGAAATATGCACTTGAATGTTGAATGTTACATGTAGAATCTTGATAAGGTTATACATGTAATAATTTTTGGTCAATTACAAGGTTGTAGCACCAGCCACGCCAAATAAATATAAATATAATGCCAAAATGTGATATAAACTATAGTGTTCCATGTTTCCTACTTCAAATTTTCTTATGTTCACGATGAAAATATAAGAACCTTTCATTTGAAAACAAAATAAGAAAATAAAGAAAAGGCAAGAATGCCGCAAGGAATACAAACAGAGTCAACCACATTATGAACTTCTAGGCTTCCTTTACACAATATCGTTTGGGAATCCCCGTCGTACGCAATGAGCATAGAATTTTTAGAATCCACCGAGTGATGAAGAGATCATTTCATTAATATTTGTGCCCTTTAACCTAGTAACAATAACCTAGAGCAGCTTTTTTCCTTAGTCCTATTAACCTAGTAATAATAAATATATTTATATATTAGTAATTATAAATATATTTATATATTTTGAAAACTAAAAACATCGTTTAGATGACTGCCAATCGAATTTTAACCCACAAGGAAAGATGCTCATCAATGGTGGAAATATTACAGATTAGGGTATTGTATCGTAGTGGATGAGGATAAATAGACCTGCACTCATATGACAGGGAAATATAACATTCTATTTGCCGCACTTAATGTGCAGCTTTCAAGTTTCTATCAAAATGCCTTGAATTTATCGTTTAGATGAGACAGACTTAATGCGTTTACTACACTGCATTCTCATTTATCTTTTGAGAATTATTGGAGGTAGCCAACATATGCTTCTCGTGCAACATCTTCCTTTCTAATCCTATGAAGATTTGGGTTAGTTCTTTGTACTCATCGAGAAATTTAGTTTTTTGAAAAACAAATAACATTTTTTTAAATTAGATTAAATTTTGTAAATTCAAAGAAAATTTAATAAAATTTAAATAAAATTTTAAAAAATAATAAAATCTCAAAAATTTATAGAAAATTTAACTAGTTTATTTTTTAAAAATTAACAATAAATGATTAAAAATAATTTAATTTTTTTTTTTTTTTCTTTTTCTTTTTTTTTTTTTCTTTTTTTTCTCCTTACATATTCGATATGTGTATATGTGTATAAATGTACACACACATTATTATATTCCATAATAAATTTATAATTCACCTATAATGTTATTAAATAATTACAGGATCAAATAAATAAATAAATTTTTTTATTTAAAGTATATAAAATTACTACAACAATAAATATATTTCACTTCTTATATATTCTAGCATGGGAAATACATAATTATTTTTTCAATTTTGAAGTAAATAAAATTACTACAACAAAATTATAATTAATCCATTATGTTATTAAAATCACATATGTGAAAAATTGTTGAGAAGTAAATTTTGTTTTGTTTATCATTTTATTTTTATTTTTTACTTTATTTTTATTTATTTTTAAAAGTACATTTTAAAATTAATTGTCTTATATTTTTAGAAAATATTGTACTAACAATGTTTAAAAATATTAATTATTTGTAGGGCCTCTCATTACAAAGATCATCCTTGTAGAAGGTTTAGTGAGCATTGTGAAAATATTGACATTCCAACAGCAAATAATATCAACTTGAAGGTTTAGTGAGCATTGTGAAAATATTGACATTCCAATAGCAAATAATATCAACTTCAATAGGAAAAAAGGGCGACTAATCATATATGTCTTTTGCTTTTAAAAAATATATAGTTTAATATTGTCTTTTGTTTTATGATTTTATTTTAGATAAATTGTAATAATTATTTTATTGTTTGTCATGAAGGAGAAGTACAAAATCATCCAAGATTCATATTATTTAAATAGTACCAGATTTCTCCTTCTTGAAGGGATTCTTCTAAACCCAAAAAAAAATTTACATAATGGGGTGTTCAAATTGAGACGCTTAGGAAGTGTGTGACTTAAGGTGATTATTGAGGATAGGGTATTGAGGGTTATGATAATATACTTTAGCATGATAACCGTGATGTTATTTGGGCCAATCATGACTTTATATGACTCTTATATTTATTATACTAATATGGCATCATCATCATCATTATCATCATCATCATCGTCATCGTCATCGTCATCTTCATCATCATCATTGTTGTTGTTGTTGTTGTTGTTATATTATTTAATTAATATATTATTATATCACATGTTTAATTTATTTTTGACAATCAAATTTCATTATAGTTATGAGTTTATGATATGAGAGCATTATTTTTTAAATAATATTAATTAATTTTAATTATACTAAATAATATTAATTAATTTTAACTAGCTGAAAAATATTATATTTTATTATAATTAGTAAAATTACATTTGTGATTAACCAAACTTCAATTCAAATTCAATGTCAAAGTTAGAGTCAGAAATAATGTCACTCTTAAATGTACCTTAAAGTTAAATCTAGTTCACACTTATAGTCAAACTTAATGTTGAAATTAAAGTCATCTTATAGTTACACTTAGTGTTGTAATTAAAGTCTCCTTATAGTCAGATTTAGTATCACACTTGAAAGTGGACTTAATGTTTAACTTAAAGTTAGATTTAGTGATGAGATTAAAACTGAACCTAGTATGATACCTAAATTTTCACATAGTATCATACTTAATATCAAACCTAGAGCCGCACTTAAAGTTGGACCTATTATAAAAATAAATAGGGATCTTATGTCACTAAATAATGTCACCCTAATGTCAGGTCTAGTGTCACCCTAATGCCACTTGCAGTTGACATTAGGGAAATATTAGGTTGATGTTAGTGTTGATTCTAATCTATTTTAAAGGAAAATTTATATATATGTCACACAAATTCCGCAATAAGGATGCCTTAAGATGTTTATGATAAAATCTGACCTTCAAAAATATATTATTTGATGACTTCAAAACAAATTTAATTGTAACTTTTTTTAGTAAAAAAATTGTAGCTTAATCTCAATATGGAAAAAATTAAATAATATTTATAACACTTTAATATCTAATTTGAAATTTTGTGGTACATAAAGAAATTATCAATGATCATTCATTATGACATCCAAACATTGATAACATTTAAATATTGTGTATTAAATAAACTTTTTAAATTTAAAAAATTAAAACTTTTTAGATTTAAAAAATTATAAATTTTTAGATTTAAAAAATAGTTTTTTTTTTAAATATTCCTTTTAAACACTATCATTGCATTTTTTAATATTCCATTGTTAGTATTACATTTTAATGTTTTGAAATGGGCCATAGTCTAATCTTAATGTGTTTTGGATATAACATAATTTGTATCATGACAGGTTTTTTTATAAATAAAAAATGTCAATTTTATGGAATTATAAATTTATTTATGTAAATAAAATTAATGATGTAACATCCAAATTCTCTCATGATAGATGGTATACATGTTATAAGCTTTTAATATTAAAAGGTGTAAAAAGAGATGTAAGCCTTCTCCTTTGAACATGCATTCAATATAATCATAAAAATGAAATTAAGTTTCTAGTATGTTGATGTAGTCAATAACTAAAAACTAAAAATTACTTATATGTAATACTTGTATACATATTTATATATTAAAATGCATATAATTAACAAGAATGTGTTATTTTATTCTTTTGCATGTTGACAATTTAAATTCAATCTAACTATACTCAATGTCACTAATAATTAAGAGTTTTATTATATACATGAATCATTAATTATATATATATATTTTTTCACATCTTATATTTTATATATATAAAATATTATATTATATTATATTGAAAGTATTCAAGAATATTAATTATGAAAAGATAATAAAGAAAACTTTTTAAACAAAAAAAAAAAAATGAGAAAAAAGATAAGAGGAGAGAGAGCAAGAGAGGAGGCGCTTGAAGGTTGCATGTGTGCTCTGGATATGGTTATACATGTAACAATTTTCGCTCAATTACAAGGTTGTAGAACCATGTTTCCTAAGAGCAAAATAAATTGTTTTAAACTGTCTTACATCACACTTTAATGTTGAATCGTTAGGAATCAAAATAAGACCTTCCATTTATCTTGAGGGATCAGAAGATAAGACCCCTCCATTTAAATATAAAATAAGAAAATGAAGCAAACCCCAGAATGCCGCAAAGAATACAAACAGTATGTAGACAGCCTTGACTCTTCATCTTTGTTTCCCTCGCTGTGCACTTTTCTATCAAATACTTCAGATAAGATTGAAAAAACTGATCATGGTCCTTACTTCTGCTGCAACCAAGTGTTCTTTCTAATGTAAAAACACTATTCCTCCCATTAACTCGAACTTCCATCATGTCTTCCAATTCCATGCCGATTTTAGTAATCTTCAAACTGCTATGATCATCTCAAATTCTACGATTGATCACAAGGCCACACTGTACAAACTTGGAAGGACATATGTTATGAGCAGGTAGTAGGCAACTCATGTGCGAAGCTGTGATCATCGTCTACAACATCATATAAGTTAATGAGATCCATCTTGAAAGGGAAATCGGAGAACATGGCTGGAAAATCATCTGCATAAGGAATACCCCAAATAACTTTGGAATAGATGGGCTTATTCTTGTACACCACATCCACAACCCATAACAAAATCAGAGTGAATAGGATTATGAAATTCTAGGCTGCCTTTACACAACGTTTTGGAATTCCCGTCATATACAACTACTGGAAAGTAATCAGCATAGAATTTTTTGAATCCACCGAGTGATGAAGACATCAATTCTTTAATATCTGCGTGTTGGTGTTAAGCCACACTCGGACCGAAGATGGACTGGTCCAAGAGGGACCAGTAGCTCAGTGGTAGAGCACTCCAGCAGCGTATGGATGGTCCTAGATTCGAGTCCTAGCTGGTCCATGAACCAACATGGTATCAGAGCCAGGTTCAGGCTAGGAGCCCCAAGCACACAAGAGGTGTGGCTTAAGGGGGGGTGTTGGTGTTAAGCCACACTCGGACCTAAGATGGACTGGTCCAAGAGGGACCAGTAGCTCAGTGGTAGAGCACTCCAGCAGCGTATGGATGATCCTAGGTTCGAGTCCTAGCTGATCCATGAACCAACACTGCATCCTTTGTGGAAGGCCAGATAGATCAGCATTTTTCTTCCCACAGACTCTGCTGTCTTGCAATGGACCAAAACTCAGATCATACACATTGTGCATGTGCAAGTGTAATACCATCCACACGGCTTAGGATTTCGGAGATAAGGTCACCGTTCAAAGACAACCTCAAACAATGATAGATTGCACTAGTTTGATGTCAATGATAAAAGAAAAATGACGATGATCACGCACAGTTTATATGATCAGACAACCCTTCTACTGCACGTACAATCAGATTACAAAATTTTGGAACTGTCCCTTAATTCCTTACTTCCACGCAATAAAATTGGTTTATTCCACAAATGTGTTTCTTTCAAAGAAATTGTAACGAGTGTCTCATTATTATTATCAAGTTATTAGGGTTTCATAGGTGCCTTCGAAAAGGTCAATTTTATTAATATATTTTAATTTAATTTCATATAGTTCAAATCCAGTTGATCTTAAAATGCAGAAAATAAAATTGTAATGCGGATATATACGATATGTCATTTATTATTATTATTATTATTATTATTATTATTATTATTATTATTATTATTAACATATTTAATAAGTGTTATGTAATTTTTGTTGTTTATATATAATATTTATTAATCGTTATTTAATAATGATAAATAATTTTGTTTGAGTGTTTTAAATTTTAGTTATTTAATATTTTTAATTAAAATATATATCATATTTAAAAATATAAAATACTTATAATTAAAAATTAGTGATATGATAACACACTTTAAAATTCAAATATATTAATAACCTTAATAAATTGAATTTATGAATAATCTATTACATCATTAACTAACAACAATAACAAGAAGCACCTAAAAAATTTAAAATGATAAATAAACTTACACTCATATCACATAGAGCACTCATATCACATAGAAAAATATAACATTTTGTAACCTGCACTCATGATAAATAGACCTGTACTCACACCGCATAGAAAAATATAATATTCTCAACAGCAGGTTGGCTTTCCTTGTGGACTTTAACATGTAGGCACTCAAATCACAGAAAAATGTTTCATTCTATCTGTCCCAGTAAAGTGTTAGTTGGCGTGGCCCTTGAATCTATCGTTTGGATGGGACTTATCTAATGCGTTTGGTGCACCCTATTCAACTTCACGTGGGACAGCGATGGTATATGACACCTAAAAATGGCCCCTACATATTTATTGAGTGTTAAATTCTATGTTTTAGAATGTTTGTGTTGGTTGATTTTTTGGTTTTTAATTATATGATAATTTTAATGTTTTATAGTTTTTTTTTTTTAAAAGCACTTTTTTATTTTTTTTATTTTTAGTATTTATTTCAATTTTTTTAAGTTGATTGTCAAGAGTATGATTAAGGGTTTTAATTCTATCATAAAATTTAAAAATTTTGTTGGGATTTTTGGTATGGTGTTTTTTGGTTAACATGTACATCACCTCATATTGTGTATTTTTCTCTTTTTCAAATATTTGATGTTATTTTGCACATAATTATGACCTTAATTTGAATTTTAAAACATTTCTTAAGATAGATAATAAATATATGAGTGATCATAATGATGATGATGCCACTAAGTATATATAATTTTAAAATTTTATGATCAACTCTTTGTTTTAATGATGACTTTTTTGTTTAAATTGAAATTATCTCTATGTAGGGTCATGGTCATTATTATAGTTTTTATACTTAGAGATAGAGTCTAAAACATCTCTATTGACACAGAAAATGACATCAAATATTTGAAAATTTTGATAAATGATTTACACGCTAATAAAGTTCTGGTTTGAATTTGAAAACATCTTCATAAACTATATAATAAATGTATGAGTGCTCATAATGATAACCATACCCATAAGATAGAGAATTTCAAAACATCTTGATCAAATTTCTATTTTAAATGTCATATAAGAATTTTAACTTATGCCATTTTATGTCATCATCTCTCAAATTCGTTCTACTCCTTAAATTCATATGGCTTCTAATTTTGATTCCATTGCTCTCAATGCTTATCTTACTTCTCAAAAATTTGTTTTTCTTAATATTTCTCTCATTCTTCAAAAATTCTAATGCTTCTCAAATTCTTCCTATTTCTCAACATGCTTGTAATTTTCAAAATATCCTTGATTCCAAAATATTTTTTTTCAAGTTCTTCCAATTCCTCAAAATGTCTCTATTCCTTCTCAAGATCCTTCAATTTCTCAACATATATATATTCCATTTTATGGGCCTTGAAATTATTCAATCAGTGAAGTTACTCTTATTTTTTCAAAATATATTACATATAGTTTTTTCAACTTATTTCACAATTTACTAATCTTTATATTTTTTAAAATTATTCTATTCTAACTTATGATACTTCTTCATCTTCTACTTATATTCTAAATTCCAAAATGACTTCCATAATACATACATGATGCCACGTGCAAAATATAAAATAAAAATATTTCTCAAGGTCCTCAAAACATGAATAGTAAGGTTAATTATAATGATATTCTTCTAGACCCTTTGCTTTATGAAGCTCTTTCATATCAATTGGCAATAGGATTTGTAGCTTCAAGGTTTTAATTGTTCAATGAAAAGGAAGATCATTCTTATCAAATTAGAGCTTTTTATGTTTCTTGTTTATAATTTAATCATGATGATAAACTATTGAGTAAGTTATATCTAAGGATCTTTAAATATTATGCACTTGATTGGTGGTATGCCTTACCCTACAAATTTATGCATTATTTTATAATCTTAATTGATTATTTTTTGATCCATTTTCAAATCAACATTAGTATTAGTATGAAAGTCAAATTAGCTCAAATAAAAACAAGGATCAAATTAGAATATTAGTTAATGCATTTCAAATTATGAATATGTTTACTAAGGTGAATTATCAACCACTAGATTGTTAACTTCCAAGTAATTACACCAATAATTTGATTTCGTTTGTTAAATAAAAAATTGTCTTCAACATTTATTTTCTTTTTTATGAAAATTTTCATGTTATTAAACACATTTAAGTTAAGATTTTAGATGCAAATTCACTTAAGTATGGGTCAAATTCTCTAAATTATAATTTTAAAAAGTTCTCAAATAGGAAAAACTTTAAGCATAGGCAATTCACTATGATTAATTTTTTTTTTTTTTTTTTTATTGATAATGAGATTCAAAATCATAGCTCATATAATTGAACTTTAATCATAATAGATTTATTATGTAGATATGGGAAGGATGACATAATAGTTAATAATTGTTAAATATTGAATATAATACTTAGAAATTTCTCTGTAATCTTGGATTTACAAATGATAATTTGGCATGTACTCTGATGGTTATTATAGTATATGATGGTATTGGTATAGATCCACCTAATTACTTTATTCCTTATATTAAATTGGGTCTTAAGAAAGTTAAATTATTATTATGTGGTATCCAATAATAGATCTTATAATGTTTTACTTAGTAGACTTTGAATACATCAAATTAAATCTATTCCTTCTATTTTTCATCAATATTTGAAATTCATAAAAAATAATTGAAATTAAAATACATATCAATTATTCAAAAAATAACTTCACAAAAAGATCTTACCTAAGAAAATAGAAAAGAAAGAGTCTTAGAGTTTCTTGCACAATTCCCAAGTGATGCCCCTTGTGTGAACAAACAAATATAACGCTCTTTACAATGACATGTCACTTATATAATCCTCCTAAATCCTCATTCAAGTCATGGAGAGAGATTATGGATTCATTTATTAGTCAATTTTAGAGAATACATTACATTGGTGGCCATTAAACCAATCTTAAGCATTACTCATATGCTAAAACAAACTAGATCTAAGTTAAACCATAAGAAAGTAAAATATGCATAACTTATGATTAATTTTTTTTATCTTTTAGTATTATATTCATTCGTAATAAGGCATAATATACATTAAATATCACAGTTTACAGCATCACATCTGTGCCCCAATAATGATAGCTCTCTATATCAATTATAGTAATAATTTTATCAATCATAGAATCAACAACCTTTGTTATAATGATAAAGTCGGTATATATATGAAAAATTATATCTTTCTTTACAAAAAGACCCATAAAACCATAAAATAAATTGATCTTATCCTAACAAAACTGAAGAGTGTTCCATGATATGCGCTTTACGACTGTGGATATTTAACTTTCATGTAATGCCTATCCTCTGCACATAGTGCATGTGTGACACTTCTAAACTAATTATTTTACCACAAAAGTGTTTCCTTACTATGCAATCCATTTTTTACCATCGTCCAACTACTTCATGCCTTGTTAATCTGCATAGTTATACTTGTGAACGAATTTACTTAATTAAAATAAATGTTTTAGTCAACTTCATACCCCATTGTCCGGTTATTTTTGTGTGCACCTATACTTAAGCCAACAATAGATATCAACATCTGTCCACACCAGCTATCCTATCCATCACTGGAGAAGCCGTTTCTATCCACTTGTACCTCAAAAAATGTGTGCCCTTTCTAAGAAAAAATCTATTAAAAAATATTCCAAATTTGAATGCCATTCTCAATCCATGAAATTTTCATTATAATTTTACCGAGTAAAGCCTCATTTTCATATTAAGTTGAAGTATTTCATGAAAAAAATTTATTCGTTATTAATTTATGTGAGATTTTTTATTCATTATATGTATATATGTATTTTAGATATTATTTAATTGACCTTTATAAATGGTCATTATCTAAATAACATTTTTTCTTCATTTATTTTTTTAATAATTAAAAGGTAAGGGAACTCACTTTATCACAAATCACAATAATAATTTGTTAGTTTGAAGAGGAATGGTGAATCTAATTTATCAACTAGCATCTTTTTCTATTAGAAAAGATTTTAGAGTGAATAGTGCACAATAAATTACCCTCATCTCACAATTGTTACCAATATAAGATTAACCTGGTTACAACTTAGTAATTTATTTCATGTTAATTGGAAGGCTTCCATGATAATTTTTCATTATATATTAATTTTTATGGGATTTATACTCATATGTGTTTTAGTTCTTACTTAACTTCTATGAGTATTTATTATACAATTGTCATTTTTTCCTCATATTTTTTTGTACTAAATAAAAGGTAAGGGGATTTATTTTAGTACACAAGAACCATAATAAATTATTAGTAGGGGAAGGAATGGTGAATGTAATTCACCACTTTACATAATTTACCTTCTAACCTCTTTCCACATTATTAAATATTTTGGAACATGTAACGCCTAAGTCATAAGAACCTTTATAATCTCTTTTCCATTCTCATATACATTCAATAATTATAAGAGATATACCCTATATAATTATTGTGTAACATCTTCCTCATCAATAAATTTTATTTGTAACACTTTGAATGTCTTAGTTACCTCTTTGAAATCCTTCTCGATATCCTCCTTTCTCTCTTCATTCTCATTGATTATTCTAAGTCTTTGGATCTGAACTTTTACTATGGATACTATGGCCTTGAGCTATTCCTTCTAGATCTCTTGTTGCTACATTCTTTTGCTAAAGATTTGAGTTATCTTGGGAAACTTCTAAGAACCTAACATTACCAATTTTTCCTTATCTTATAAAGTATTTACAAATATTTAGAATCTTCAATGCTTTTCTACCATTCTTTCTCATTCTCCATAAGCTTGTATTGCTTGATATCCTATGTTAGAGATCTCACTTTCACACTCGTAGTGTACAATAGCTTACTTATCACCAGGAAACGATGTCCAATAACAAGTTCCATATTGTTTTTGATAGTGTTTGCTAGTAGCATCAACCTTTCCTTTTCTATCACTACACACAATGCTATTGTCTTGGATTCCAACACCATTATTTGATGTTCTACCATAAATTCTCATTTTCATGGCTTTTCAATTAGTCATTAAGCAACTCCATGATGCAAGAACATCAAGATGTGACTTATGTTAGTGATGTAAATATCAAAAGTTGTACTTATGTATAGTGTTGTAAAGTGTTAAGGGTCTTTAAAGAAAAAATAAAAAGTCATTGGATGCTTCATTTGTTCTAGAATAAGTTAAGTTAGTATATTTTGAGTTTTCCTTCCAAAATTAAATATTTAAAATATTGTATAAGCTTGAAGGGCATGAACTTTCATGAGTCCATGACATGATTCTAGAAGATTATTACATTATTGTAAACATATTTACCTTGTTGAAGATGTCAATTCATCAAAGGATCTATCTAGAAGAATCCCCTATGATGGAAGGAAGACTTATGTTAAGATAAGCTCTAAGGGGTGGATAATATCTTGGAGAAGAGAGCTATGTTTAACAAGACTGTTAAGGTAGGATTAGCATCAAACCAAGCCATAAAGAGACAAATAATGAAAGGGGAGTAGCATAAAATCCACATGATAGAGTCTTAGAAGATAGACGATGAGAAGTAGGAGAGAATAAGGCCTTTAGCCCTGTGTGTATAATCTACACGATTGCATGTATATATGCAAAGATTGAACAATAATAAAAGAATATTTGTGTTTGAATAAGCTTTTCATAATCATGAAGGAGAGGGTCGTGGGTTGAGATACTTGTTCTCGGTGATTTACAAGTTCAATAATAAAGCGTCATTGAAATCGTAAGAATTTTGTATTGATTCTGAGATTTTTATAGTTAAATCCCACAAACAAACCAAAAAAAACAAAACACATACACAGTCATACATAGTCATTTTGAAAAGTAAATGATCATTTCAAAGGTAATGTATGACGGTACTTCTTCTATCTGGGTAATTAGCTGATTAAATCTTGAAATAGCCTTGATATAATAGTAAAGAAAAGCCCGCCCAAATGTAGGAGGAAAAGATAATAACATGTTATTTAGTTTGAGTGAACCATCGATTTGTTTTTGGAGAATGATGTTAATGTTTCACAGTTGTATTTGGAAATTACAATGTTATATTGCTCCATACAAGCATTAAGATATTATACAGTGGTAATCAAGTTGTTCTTTGTCAATTTGAGTTATTCATTGGCTGTTGGTAGTATTAGGTATCGCCTGCCTTTCCAATTGGTCTTGTGAAAGACCAATACTAAATCAAATACAAATTGAAACTACTAAAATCACAATGGTTATGATATTCATTTCATTATCCCATTTAATAACATGACCCGAAAACAAGTATTTTCATACATAATGCAGAAATTGCACGATCGATTTGCTCTTAAACTGAAGTAATTGGTTCTGGCACTTACGTAAATATCTGACAGGGTTAGATTGTGATTGAAAAGTATCTCCAAAACAAAAGAAACGCTGTTGATTTACTTGTGTTGTTAATAGCGCATTTTTTTGGGTAAAACTTCGTAATAAACAACAGATTATATATTACAGGTCTCTGACAAGACAGAGTACTCCGGGATTAAGTAACTAGAGAGCCCATGTTTTCAATTAACGATTTCTAAAAATATTGAAGACTCTTTGAAGGCGTAGTAGTGTTAGAACCATTTTTGGGTTTGATAATTTAATTACAAGGAATATATAATAAAGGAATATTAAGGACTGTGTATTGATAAGACATTAGGGTTAAGGCATTTAATTGGGTTATTGACACAAAAAGATATGTGATTTATTGTTTATGATTGATAAGATAGAATCGAAAGGAAACTTCAGAAAGAAGGGATACCAAACTAGAAGTATGCAATGAACAAAATCATTGCATTGAAAATAAAACTATAATCGAATGGGCAAACGTTGAGTATAGATTGAATCAGACCAAATTCTTCAATAAAAAAGGGAATAAAATTGTAAGTTGATTTAGAATTGGTCATTGGCAAGATGTATATGTGTTAAGAATGGATCTTAGGAAAAATATATCAAATTAGTCCTAATAGAGTCAGAACTGATCTTGACTTGTACATGTAATAATGGATTGTCATCACTCCATATCTGCATTATTCAAAATTCTCGTGTGCCATCACTATTGCTAAGGAAATTAAATCCAACATGAATATGTTCCTCCACTAAGGGTTTGGGGTCAATTACCACTATCCTTGGCCTTACCACTTATGTTGATTTTTTTAGGATTAAGAACATAGAAGGTATTTCAAAAGTTGCATACTTAGAGTCTATTCAATTTTAAATTGAAATATGTGTGGATCTAAGGTTAATAATATAGAGTGGTTTAGGGTACAAGGGTGATAAACTATTTTTATAGTAGATCAATTAATAAAAAAAATAGATAAATAATATTTTAAATTTATATAATTGAAATTTCTAAAAAAATAAAGTATAATTATTGATAGATATTGAAATAAAATGAAAATAATTATATTTAATTAGTTTACTGTGTACATGCAGGGCTAAGCAGAAATATGCAGGAAGGAGATTGGATGATGATCCTAAAATAATCATCATTTTCTAGAATTATATTTTTTGTGGCCTCATACACTTGTCTTAGATCTGGATTGTTGTGTCGATGTAGGTGTCTAACTCTATCGTAGGTGTCCTATATGAAATATTAACTTGAACTAGATGTGACCATATGTATCCATTTGGGTTTTTTTCCTTTCTTCTAATGTCTTCAAATTGTGGATACAAGTTTTTGTGCTTTATCAAATGATCAAAACCCTAACTCTTCATCCTTGAAGTGACTATGGAAAAATGGGTTAGTGGGATCATAGTGTCAAGCTGACCCCAAAGACCCTTCTATCAATAGGCACTTCCTACATAGCCACTATTGTGAAGAGGGCCTAATACTGATGTATTTATCCCATATGTGTTCGCTTGTGTGTGCATAAGGGTGCAACATGTCATAAGCAAATACATGCAATAACCTAGCTTGTAACTTGAAAAATATCATTCATGGGGTGTTCTTTGAATACTTCAAACATGTAAAAATATTGTTCCTATCACTGATATGAAAATATGAATAAATAATACAGATTTGCTCACTAGAATGTTTGAATGAGTGCTTCTTGGTATATTGTCTTGAGAGTTATATGTGACTGTTAGGTGAGGAATGAATGAGGGTTGATATATATATATATATATATATATATATATATATATATATATATATATATATATATATATATATATATATATATATATATATATATATATATCAGTCCTTTTTAGAAATATATCACATTTTATCACTTAAGTTGACCATTTAGATATGTTTCTTTTTAAAATTAGATGAATTTTGGGCATTTGACACTTTGTTAGAAAAATGGATAGCTGCATTAATGCATGTGTCCTCCTGGGATGCAAGTGTTAGGGAGCTAGAAAATAGGTACATGTCCAAAACTGGTAATGAAGGATACTAATTAGGTTTAGATATTTTTTCACTATATGAAGGCTCAGATCATTAGAATAAAAAATCTCAGGTTAAGAGATAAGTAATTTAGCATAAAAAGATAGCAAACATGAGTCTTTTGGAAATGATAACATCTATAACTAAAATTTACAACCATAACAGGTATTTTACGAATGTTCAATATTAAGGTACTATACAAATCATATTTTAGTATCTACTGTAGACATCCATTTTCTAACACCATTATGTTGAAATTATTGATCTTACTCAAAAAAATGAAATTGCATAAATAGGACTAAAGTCACTTAAATGCACTAAATGGTTTGATCTTGTCATTTACAAGTGCCAGTTTAGGCTAATGTATCCCTAAATGGGGTAATGCATTTTATGTGATTATTAACTTTTCTAAAATCATTTCAATTCAAAATGATGAAAACATAATTTGACACTCTAAATCATTGAATTCTTCTAATTTAGAAGCACATGACACATGAATGTGTTATTTTGTGTTGACAAAGTCCTAAATAAAATATTGGTCTATACGTAACTAACACCTTCTTCTAATTCCACTCTAGTCAAACTATGATCTAGTAATATGACATTCTAATCAGTTTGATTAATAGCATGCAACCAATTTCCAAAGAATTACATAAATTTTGATTAATCTCACTTAGGAAAATTAATCCAAATTAAGAGATTAAGTGGAAAATCTATGAAAGTTATTGAATATCTTTTCATTGGAAATTGATTCTTAATATCTACATCATCAAATGACATCTTTTGTAGGGTGGCATCTGTAAGCTATAAATATAACAAATATCAAGTTTAAGGCCTCACATGTCTCTTTAATGACCCTTCCTTCCAAATATTTATGAGGGTATTTATGGATTAATTCTTCAAATTTAGATTAATCCATGACCACACATCTTGATCTCAAGATGGACAGTCATGATTGATTTTGATCTAATTCAAAAATTTATAAATAAGAGGGCTAAAACCACCATTTTTAAGATTCATTTGTGTAAACTTATTATGTAAAATTATCTTCACAACCTTTCTTTATGTAGTGTTATTATACTTAATTTGAAATAGGATAGCTTCATTGATAGGCATAGATTTGATTTCATATCATGAACCTAATTTAATTGGTGCATAAGAGTTGATGGAGGAGCTTTGTCTTGCATCATTGCTAAAGACTTAAGCACCAAATCAAGGGGAAACTCATATTTTTGAGTTGCATTTGGGTGATGAAATGCTCTTGGTAAGGTATTGTATATGTGCTTTCTTTTATTAGCTCTTAAATGTCATTTGTCAAACCCCATCAAAGGAGCTAGCTTAGCTAGTTATATTCTTATGCATTTTTGTTGAGTTTTCTTGACTAATGCTTGATCTAACTATCTTTGGATTCCATCTCTATATATTAGCACACTCGGTGGGACCATGCATCCCATTCAAGGAGAATACTTTGGCATTCTTAAAAAATCTAAAAAGTGCTTAAAATCCTTTATATTTTATTTTTTATCATTATTTTCCATTGTTTTTTATCTTTAGTTGACACAGTTTACATAGTGACTGGTATTAGTTCTCTGTAATCGACGTCGGTCCTATCTAACTAGCATTGATTCTGGTACAAGGCATAACACAGTAAGAAAATTGGATTTTTAGGATTTTTTTGAAGATTACAAGTTGATATTTTGGTCTTTAAACTCTCTATCTCAATTTTTTATTACATGATCCAGATCTTTACTAGAGATTTTATACTAACCTTGGGCTAGAAAAAGTTTTTTCACAAAATTGTTTTTGCCTAAGGTTTCATAGGTAATCGGTATAAATTTTTATCAACTGACATTGGCTCTTTTATGACCAGAATCGATCTTATTACAATCAGAATCAGTCACTAGACCAACGTCAATCTCTGTGTAAGAAAAATAGAGAACCTGAGAGTAAGTTTTCAAATCTTACTTGTTTCATTGACAATTACGCTTCAAATCAGAAGGAAACCCTCTAACATTTGCATGACACATTCTTGGAAAAGTTTCAAATTTGAGACTTGTTTAAGTCTTAAACTTCCTCTTTGATGTTTAAAAGGAACCTAGATGTTTTAAAGTTAAGTTATTTTATGAAAGTTTTTAAAAGTTTACAACTAAGGCCAAGGGGCCAAAAACTTCATCAAAAAATTAAATTTTGATGCATAAAATTTACACTCACTTAAATTACAAGTTTTAAAAAGTGTGTTATTTTATGCAAGATCATTTATTACTCTTTTTTCTTATGAAAAATGAAGAGTAAATATATGTTCTCCCCCCATCCCCTTTAGGGAACTTGGGTGACCAAAAGTGCCATTTCCTTGTAATTGTGCCTTTATCCAGGGCATGAAAAGAATGTTGTCAAGGCTCTCTCTATAACTTGTATGATTTGGGTGATCTAAAATCAACCTCTAAAGTCTTTTCACTTAGTTTTATTTTATGTAACTTGGTTTATGAGGGGGAGTTCATATCTTCTTCACAATTTATTTAAGAAAGTTTTGACCTGGGAGTTTTATTTCCAAACATTATTTCAACCCCACACCACAATAGGTTATATAAATCAGGGAGTGTATACTATGATTGCTAGGGGGTTGAGCAGTTAACCTCTCCAATCATAATAAAAATCCAAGTCAGATCTAGTTAACCAGGGGATTCCACTAAGCAGTACACAGATGAAATCACTATGCAAATGAATAGACCCTTGCATAGTAAGTCAATCAATATGAACATAATTGATGTGAGGCATATCTACTATTAATCATACTTGGGACCATCTAGATGGTCAAAAATTTAAGTTTTATAATAACCCCACTTGTCTTGAACATATTTTTGTTGCAAGATGAGTAGCTTGAAGGCCCATGTCATCATATAATCTCTTGGGATAAGGGGGGTTAAAAAACCCTACTACTTCATGTGCTTTTATTTTTTGATAAACACTTAAAATCCTCCCTAGAACATGTATATAAATGGATTTCAACAATGTTGGGTGAATATTTTGTTACCGATGCAATGGTAGTAAAATGGTGATTTCAGCCAAAGTATGATGAGATAAAATCTCTCTTCTATGAAAGGGGAGGCTCCCTTTTATTGCTAACTAACACAACACTTAATTATTTATACTTATTTACAATAATTTTCTCATAGTGGGTGTTATCATATCATCCAATTCTCTTTTTTCAGAATTTATGTTCAATCAAAAACTTCTATCATTCTTTGTGATATACATTTAAAATCTAAAATCACTTTATGAATCAAATATTACTAATATTCAATTTTTTTAGTCAAAGATTAACAAAAATAATACCAATAAAGTTAACTTAAGAGATATAATAAAGTGCAGCCCAAAGTCTTCACCCTATTTCTAACAAAGATTAAAATTGTCTAAGTTGAATAACTGGTAGCCCAAAGTCTCCTCAGCAATTCACTTTCAATGAGAACAAAAATTTAGTAACTAAAAAGTAGCGCAAAGACTCCAAAACTAGCTTACTAACACCTTCTGACTTATAGAAATTCACACCACATTTCAATTAATTACATAATAAAATGTAATGGAAAAGACATAAGAACATCTCTAATACAACACAAATTTATTTTAACTCAAAGATTGAAAGTTCACTTGCTTTTTCATCTATTGATTGACAAAATATTTACAATTTGAATTCAAAGTTTCAATATTGCTTATCAATTTTGGCAGAACTTCACTTCTATAGCAATTGGTGATCCTTTTTACAAAGAGAATCCTCCTATTTATAGAGAGGAGAAATGAAAAAAATATAAAAAAACATAAATACATTAATTTGTTCATTGACAGAGTCCAATTTGACTTAGGACTATGCATTTTTCCTACATGCAAAATGCACCAAATAAAATTACACGTGAAAATTATATACATAAACTAAGTGTCCTTAGACACAAGAATTTCTTTATTTTTATTCTTCTCTACAAACTTCTCATATTTCTTCAAGATAGCTTGGACTTCATTGTTATCTAGACTAGATGTACTCTTGGATATGACAAGTACCCTTGTGATAGAATCTTCTAAGTTAACTAGCAAAGTCTTGCTCTTGTCCATGATTCTTTATAGTTTATTCAAGATGACTTGAAATTCAATTAATTTTTCAATGGAATCTAGCGTGAAAGTACCTATTTAAGTCCTTGTTTGGAGAAAAGATGTAAATTCTTGAATAATAATCTCCATAGGAAAAATTTCTTAAGAATCATTTTTAACTTGATAGGGGAATTTTCCAATTCTTTCTACAAAATATAACATCTTATTAACACACATATCTTTAGCTTCTTTCAGATCTTTAACTAGATTCTTGAGAACTTCTCTTTTATTTTTCATAGCTTCCATGTATACAATGAACATTTTTCTATTTGGAATGACCTTCTACTCAACCAAAATCTCCAGTTTGAATTTGTGAAGTTGAGTCCATGTATCAATATCTTTTTTAGTCAACTCCAAATCTTGAGTGAGTGTTTTAATTATTTGTTGAATTTCTATTTTTATTTCACTCAAGTTATTCAAAAATTCAATGTTATAACACAACATTTGAGTATCTTGCATTATTAATCTCTCAATCCAAGCATTAACTGCATGACCCTAAGATCTAATTTTTTCTACAAGTAGAATAACTTTGTCAATATTTTCATGCACAATAGGATCAATGGACTCAGAAGGTTGAGTGATTTTTAGTAAAATAGAAGTCATTTATTCTACTTGTATTTTGAGTTGGTCATTGACTTTTTTGTCTTTATCATATCTCTCGATCAAGGAGCCATTGCTTCTTGTAAATATTCCTTTGCACCTTCATGAATTTTTTTTCTAAGATCTATCCATCTTACTGCATATTCAGATGATTGAATATCTTCAATGTTTCTATCTTCAGGAAGTGTGCCTAGATTCAAAAATTACCCTTGATGTAGTTTTGGCCTTATTTGTCATTTTGGGCTTTACTGTGACAAGTTGACTAAGGTCAAAATCATAAGGTGAAACAACATGTTTCTTCATTTTAGGTGTTTGGAAAATTAACCATGGGGGAAGAGGAGATGAATCTCCTTAAGAAGAAGAAACTAAAGATTGTGATGTTTGAGGAGGGATAACGATTTGTGAAGTGGGTGGAATGGAAATTAGAATGGAAGAGGTATCAGATAGTGGGGTTGACACTATTGGAATAGTGGTTATTATTAGTGGGGTTTGGGTTGGCATGAAAGTTACTTTCGAGTCTGACAATGTTTTGGACACTGGGATGACAAGAACTTGAGTCGTCACTTTAATAAAAGATGTGGACATGAATTTATCCATATCTTGTTGAGTGAAGTATAGATTGGTTAGGGATCCCAATGGCTTTGTAGGACTAGGTAGATTAGACAAAGAATCAAAAACTTGATCCAGAGCGCCTTGGGAAGGGACTTAAAAAAGCATGGCACTAGGAGGAGAAAGTGGAGTTGAGAGAATAGTTTGAGCAGAAATAGAGACAATTGGTATAGATGTACTAATAGAAGGAATTGTAGAGAATGCCACCTAGGAAACTATTTGTTGAGAGACCTTGACTGCAAAAACTTCTGATTATGTGGACTCAACTTGTGGAGACTACTAAGCCAAAGCTTGCACAACTATTGATTGAGGAGATACCTCACTCACACTTAGTATTTCTTGTGTCTCTATTTGCATACTTTTTTTAACACTAGCTTCTTTTTTCTTCTTTCCTTTACTTACAAATACAAATCTTAGTTTCTGAGTGGATGTGGAGGTCTCTTCTTTATTTTTCATCCTTAACTCCTCACATTTCCTTGCAGTATCTTCATCATATTCTTATTCTGACCTTGTTTTAAAATATTTTAATTTAATACCCTTAGATTCTAACCAAGCATTAGTTCTTGTAAGGATGGGTTGAAATCTCTCTCTGATAGATGTGCATTCTTTTATAGACCATTTGATTGAAGGAATAAGAGTATAAGCAACTTGATTTCCTTCTTATAAAGGATCCAATATATTCTCATCATCAGAGAGGTCAGCTGGAATGTTGGCTAATTGTATCTCTTGAATTTTATCAACATTAAGATGACTTTAATCAAGTCTCCTTACATCTTCTTTAGTTTTGTATTCTACCCACATATCCTCAATCTTGTGCACGTGAACATAATTGCCTTTCAGCTTTTCCTTCATCATTCTATAATCAAAATCTTTTCTAATTTTATACCTTTTAAGGGTGATCCATTTCATCTCAGTTTCCATGTAGCGAACCACTACACCAAAAGCCCAGACTATTAGTGAATCCGCCCACCAGGATCATAACATCCCACCACGCATCTGAAGCCCAGACTCTGGGTTGGCTTTGTACATGTACATGAGATCCACTACATGTACGAGCCCTAGACGAACACTGCAATGCCGGCATAACCCACCCACTCTGTGACTCAAACATGGGTGGTTGCTCTGATACCAAATGTAGCGAATCACTACACCAAAAGCCCAGACTGTTAGTGAATCCACCCATTAGGATCATAACATTCCATTGTCTTAGCCTTGGGAGTAGCTAAAATGGTGTACCATCCAATGCTTATAAGGAAACTTGAATCCTCTTTTATGTGCATTTGAGTGCTTCTTGTGTATGATCATCATTTGTCTTTACAATTCCATTAAAATCAATTTATTACCTAGGTATTTAGATAGCATGTAAGGTTGTTTATTAAATCCACCTACCCTGATGTAGGTGAAAGTTGGGAATTGAATGAAAATACAACCAATCTTGTTCATTATTACCCATGCCTAGTTTGAAACCCTTTTCTTCTTCATTTATTATTCAAAAATACAAATGAATTGGTAGAAGAATGCATCGTTAACTCTTCTGAAATGTTTGATACCTTCATTGAGGGTTAACTATGGATAATAATCATAAATAGGAACTTTATTCCATTCACCAACACTGGTCAGTCTCGGAAAAGTCCTCATGTAGGCTACGACCTATACTAGATAAGAAGTCATATAAAACTTGAGAGAACTTACTTCAGAAAGCTGGTGCCATATGGCATCACTTATCTGACTTTCCCAATAAATCTTCTACTTATTTTTCTTGACAATAAAAATGTAGTGATACATCCATTCTTGTAAGATATTAGATGTAGGAATACCTTTGACCTTACTTAGGAGAGTGATTAAATCTCTTATTTTCTCCATAAATTCACTTCGATAAAAACTCTTTGGCCATCTTGAAATTGTATGCCTTGGTGTCCTTAGTGAATTTGCATTAATGTGCCTCTCGTATTTCTCAAGATTCCTATCATAGTATTTTTGAGTTGTTGTCACACTTATATCTGAATATTTCTCAATGTCTAAAAGATGAAAAAAATTATCAAAATGTTATGCATTCAGTATAATTACTACTTTTCCACTGGCATCCTTGACTGATTTAGTTTCCTTATTAAAGTGAGAAGTAGCTATTAAGATGAGCTCTAGATCTTGCACTGACATAGGAAATGCAGTTGCTAGATATATCTCACTATTAAGAATAGGCTACATATGTAAGGCAATGGAGTCTCTTCCCAACCTTTGTATGAATTTAGCCATGTCAACATGCCCAATCTCTATATATGTAATTTGATCTACATTAGAATCTACTATAGATGCTAGAAATATGCCTTAAATTTTATACTTTATTATCCTCTTAGCTAGGGAATCTTCTAACATTGATCAAGTATTTTCAAAAAAGAATTTTCATTTCTCTAGAGTTAATATTTTTTATTATTTTTGGTAAAAAAATGTACTTTAGACAAAATTCTCTGAACTGCACCAAGTGTTGGTTTTGCTATAGTTCGAAGAAAATTCTTTGAACTACACCAAAAATGGGAATAACATACACTTCATAAAATTTTATCTGAAGTGCACTTCAGAGAAAATTATCTGAAGTGCACCAGAAGGTGTGTAATATGCACTTTGGAGAATTTTCTCTAAAGTGCATTAGACTACATGTACTTTAGAGAAAATTCTCTGAAGTGCACCGAAAAGGTGAACAATCTTGTACTTCATAGAATTTTCTCTGAAGTACACTGAGATGATGATCTATGCACTTCAGAAAAACTTCTCTAAAGTGCATCAAATGAAGAAATGTGCACTTCAAATAATTTTCTTTAAAGTGCACCCAATGATGAAATGTATATGAAAAATGTCCTTTGGTGCCTTTCAGAGAAAATTCTTTGAAATCATTCAAGAGAGTTAGGGTTTTTGAGGGAAAAATGAAAATCTTGAAAGAAGACATGAAGAAAAAATAAATAACAAGGAAAAAAAATAACAAAAACAATAATAAAAATAAAAAATTACTCGAGATGCCATGAAAATGGATGATGATGAAGAACCCTAGGGCATGAAGAATCAATGAAAACAATAAATCGAGAATAATGAGAAGAAGTGCAATCAAGATCAAAAATGGTGGTAAAGGATGTATTTGTGCTTGAAAATGATGAAGATAAATGGTAAAAAAAATTTACATGGGTTAAAATATATAAGAGGGTAATTAATGTGAAATTAATTATCAATGTAATGGTAGGCCCGAGTGCAAGAGTGGAGAAAAACTCTGAATGTGCATGTGCAATGTCAAAGAAAAATAGTGCTCCTACACTAGAAAAATAGATTGTGTAATATCAAAGAATTTTTTTTCTAGTACACTCCATGGTGTAGTTCAAAGAAAATTCTCTGATTCGTACCAAATTGGAAAAAGTGTAGTTTAGAGAAATTTTCTTCAAACTGCACCTAAAATAAACTTCTCTAAAAAATAAATTTGAAAGGAAAAAAAACACAAAGAGGAAATGATTAGCCTCATTTTGTGTGCTTAGAGCTCATGGGCTATGAAATGATCAAGTTTCGTAGGGGTTATCCCATGAATTGAGCCTACTAAATTTAAGGATAACAGTTGGCTCTAACTGGAGAATTTTCTTCAAGCATTCTTTGAAACACTTAAAGGAAAGAGAATCTCATAAATCTAAGTGCCTTTCTCCATTGGGCTATGGAGTCAAGGAAAAGATGAGACTAACACAAAAATAAGGAAGAATATACATATATTTATAAAATGTACAAACTTATCTAAAACTTCACTGAGTGAAAAGCTTCAAATGTTCCCCATTATAGGGAAGTGGTAATGGTGTCCCATTTAGATATGCCAAGAAGAAATTGTGTTCTCCAATAAATTTTTGAATGAGAAAAGGACCCTCTCACAGAGAATCAAATTTTCCATGCATTCCTTTTGGCTCTCTTCTTTTGTCCCACAAAAGGACTAGATCCCCAACTCATAATTCTCATGGTTTAGCTTTCTTGTAGAAAATTTCCTTGGTGTGACCTTGATGCTCTGTAATATGGTTAGTTACCTTTATACATTCCTCCTCTATCTTAGCAAGGTACATAATATACTCATCCAAGAAGCTTTTAAATGTTTCATCTTCAATTGCCTTAGCCAATTTTAGAGCTGGTAACTCTAATGTCATTAGTATTTTAGCATTCAATCTATACAAAAATTGAAAAGGAGACATACAAATTGCTCATTTGGGAGTAATAAAATCATCCCACAATGCATCGTATAATGATTTATGCTATGTCCTCTGATTATCTTCTACCAACTTCCTGATGATAGTTACCAAATTCTTATTACTCGACTCGGCTTGACTATTCCCTTGAGGAAAATAGTCAGAAGAATGAGATAAAATAATCCCATATTCAAAGCAAAATTGAGTCACCCTATGGGATTTTAAATAATCATTATTATCATTTACAAATTTATTTTTCACACCAAACCTTTTAATGATATTCTATTTGAGGAAATTGCAAATAACCTTTGAAGTGGCATGTTTGGTTAGAATTGCTTCCACCCACTTGGTGAAGTAATCTATAGCTGTGAGAACATAACTATGACCTTCACTTGACAATGGATTCATGGCACCAATAAAATCAATACCCCATTATTGAAAAGGTTCTTCAATGACTACTGGCTTGACAGGCAAGACTGCTAACTTAGGTTTCCCCACAAACTATTGGCACTTCTCGCATGTATGCACCCATACATATGTATCCTAAAAAAGTGTTGGCCAATAATATCTATCCTGCAATATCTTATGAGCTATGACAAGGACTGAAAAATCTCCTCCACATGTTAGATCATGGAAAGACACTAATAACTTTCCTTGTTCTGCCTTGTCTACACATCTTAGAAAGATTCCATCAATGTTCTGCTTATACAAACCCTTAGCCCTAAGGACAAATTTTTTAGCCTTGAGCTTGATTGTCCTCTTCTATTTGTATGAAAAATGTTCGAGACACTCTCTATATGTGAGGAAGTAATCAATATCAAAATACCATTCATCCATAATACTTACAAGCAAGATCATGGGTAGTTCTTTTGTATCTCTTTCATTGTTGGGTGTTTCTTCTGAATTGGTCTCTGCTATGAGTTGACACAAACCTTTTCCATGCACAAGTTTGGTAGACTTGATCTCCATATCATATTCTTGGATTTTATCAATCCAATTACCTCTTTTACCTCCAAACTCTTGTTGAGTCAAAATAGATTTAATAGTAGAATCTGGTACTAATGTAATGGTATGAGAATTGAGGATGTAGTACTTGAAATGCTTGATTGCTTTCACCACTACATATGCATGTTTTTCCATAGATGATTACTTAAGATCATGAGCCTTTAAAGGAAAAATCATGAATGCTATAGGAGATTAAATCCCCTCTTCATTTGGTTATACTAAGATTTTGGATAAGGTATGCTCAGAAGCATAACTATACATAATGAAGTTCTTGGTATAATCAGGGAAAACTAGGATAGGAACAAGTGCAATGGCTTCCTTTATCTCATAGAATCATTTATTCCTTCCACATTCCAACTAAAATTTGATCTTTATCTCATCATATCAACAATGTGGCGAGTCTTTTTAGCAAAATCATGAACAAATCTTTGCAAAAAATTTACCTTCCCTAAGAAAGAATGCACTCCCTTCTTACTTGATGGCAAAGTAAGATTTTGAATTTAATTAACCTGATTTGGATAAATTTTGATTCCTTACTTGGATACAATATGTCCAAGGATTTTTCTTTTTGTAACCCCAAATATAGACTTCTTGGGATTAAAAGATATCTCATGTTCACGACATCTTGACACTTTTTTGAGTAAATGGTTAGATCATCAAGGTAGACTACAATGAACTTACTGATTATATCCAAAAATCTAAATCCATAGCCCTCTAGAAAGTAGCACTAGTATTGATTAATCCAAAAGGCATTCTATGATATGCAAAAGTACCCCAGGGAGTAGTGAAGGTTGTCTTATGTTGATCTTCATCATGAATGTCCACTTGATTATATCTTTAGAAATTATCTAGCATAGACAACATCTCTAAACTAGTCACAGTTTGCAATACTTGATCCATTATTGGGAGTGGTTAATTATCCTTAAGTGATAATTGATTCAAATTCTGGAAGTTAACACAAATGTGGATCTCTCCAATCTTTTCCTTATAGGAATAATATTTTCTATTCATGTGGAGTGATGTATGGGAAATATAAGGCAAGCATTCAACATATTTTGAATTTTAGTGAGGATAGTGCCTGATATTTTGGGATTATATTGCCACTATTTTTGCTTACGAGGCTAAGATCCTAGCTTGAGAGGAATATCATGTTGCACTTCCTTAGGTTGAAAATATTTTAGATCAACATATGAATATGTTAATACATCAATGTACTGATGTAGAAGAGTCACCAACCTTTCTCTTTCCTCTGATAAACAACATTTCCCAAAATTTAACATTTTGGGGTCACTTTCTATTCCTATATTAACTTGTTCAATTTTTATAGATGATTCAAAATCTGATTATTGATATTTTATGAATCAATCATGCTTATCAAAAATTCTTTCCAAAGATACCAACCCTTTGGGAATCTTATTCCCTTTTAGTTGTAAAATTTCAACGCTAGTTTCCTCATTAACTTTAGAAATTGATTCTTGAGGAGTAGAATCACTTCCTTCAAAATACAACTCACTAAAATTTTCCACCCTCTCCAAGAATTAGATGACTTGCTCATCATTATTAAAAACTTTCCAATGATTAACATTGTTGGGAACACTGGGTCAAGAAACCAACTCAATGGTATACTTATTTCCTTGAAAATCTTTGTGAGGAATTAGGAGAGTGGTTGAAACAACTAATGAATCGGCTCTATCATTATATTCTCTTAAAACTGCTGATATATTAAATGCATCAAAACTTTCTATGCAATTGCAAACTCGATTGTGATAATGCCTTAGTCTTTCATTCTTCATTTGATATAAGTCCTTAAATTGAAAAATGATTAACTCAGCATCAGCTTGTGCATGAAGATTTTTGACTCCTTTCTTTCATCCAACTTCCATTCCTAACAACAAGGCCTCATACTCAACAAGATTATTAGTATTATCAAACTTTAACTTAAAAGAGAAATGGAAGACTTTTTATTTTGGGCATATGAGAAATATTCCATCTCTAGATCTAGTTGAAGATTAACTGTTGTTAAATTCCAATGTCCAAACATCATTTAAACTCTCAAACTTAATAGTGTCAAAATCTAAAATCTCTTCATTTGAAGATGGAAACTCTTCTATTTTCTAATATTTTTCTAAAATATCATTTGAAGATATTGGATCTTAATTTGTAGTCAAGAAATACATACCCATTCTAGAGGTTTCAAAGAGAATCTGAGCTTTTGGGTCTTCAGTCTTTGTTACAGTGTGCTTCACTTGCTTTTCTGGGTGAAGTTTTTACATAACACCCTTAATAGGTATCGTAGCCTCAAACCAATCCATATTGATTTCTCCTCTAACATCTTTGTAAAAGTTACGTCCCAATAGAACTCCGTATGAGGCCATAACATCAGCCACTAGAACTGTCATTTTGATCTTTTTCTATAGAAATGTAGAAAATGAAAATTGTGCATCCTTGATTTGGCCTATGAGAAGTACCTATTTGGTTTCCATTGAGAAGCAAAAACTAAAATTCTTTGTCAAAGTTAACCCCAAGGCAATAGCCACTTTGGCAGGAATCACATTATCAAAATCACCCAAATCAATAACACAATTACTGAGCTTATAACCATTGAAAAATAAGGAAATATATAAAGTTTCTATTTTTCCAAAATTAGGTGCAGGAGTTACAACCAAGATATTTTTCTTTGATTTTGGCTTAGGGTCAATTGGTACACTCTTAGCTAAAGTTTGATTAGAATTGATCCGTTTGCTTTTTACAAATTTTGCCAATATTTCAAATCGATCAGGGTTTGATTGGAGGTACTCTACCTCTGACATTTAGATTTTAGTCTTCTTGGCATGATCAATGATATCAAAATTTGGATATATGGTAGCTGAGGAAGATAAAACATTTTCATTTTAAGGTTTCAAGTTTTGGGCACTAGATCTAGACTTTGAAAGAGAAGAGGTAGAATTATGAGTACTTACTTGTTTATCTGCCACCCTATCCTTTGGTTGAACTGGAAAAGGAGTTCCTCTTTTGGAAATTGTAAACTCCTTTCATGGTTCATCTTTGGATTTTGTTTTATCAACCTTTTGTTGTTGATTCAGCTGAATTTGAGAATAGGTGAAAATGGCATAAGAATCTTCTTTTGTATCTTCCTCTTGTTCAACTTCTTCTTCTTCAAAATTTGAAAACTTGATATTAGAGTTGCTAGCTTCTCCTTCTTCATTTTTGATGAAAGGATTCACATCTTCTTCTAGAATATATTCCAATTCTAGAACATCATCATTTTCAGGTCCCAACCAATTGACTGTTGCATCATCTGGAGGTGCCTCTAATGCAAGCCTTGCTTGTGTTGGAGGAAGCTTATTCAGATTTTGATTCCTAGAAACATTGTTAGAATAGTTCAGATATGTTCTCCTAGGAACATCTTTGTATGAAGGAAAAGACATGTTTTGAGACATTTATTTTTTAAGTGCAATCAATTCATTTGCTAAATTTTGAATCATGGGATCCATGGTGTTAGTAGAAGATAAAGTGGGGGAAGGCTACCCTCTAGGCTTGATTGAATTATTTCTCACCTTTCCTTCTAGGATTAAATCATTTTCTACTTCGGTGGCTAAACTTTGAGCAGCATCAAGATTAGCTGGATTTGTGCTTCATAAAATAAAACTCAATTCTGGCAGTTGAGAATTGATGAAGAAGCACTTCAAATTCTCAGGTTTAGGTTGAGAAACCATCAGAATCCTATTCCTCAACTTATTAAACTTTTCCATGAACTCAATCATAGGCTCATGTGTTTCCTTCTTCATTTGTGTAATCTGAGCTAACAAGGCATGAGCATCTTCTATGGGCTTGAATCTTACTTCAAATTTTGTCTTGAGCATAGCCCAATTTGTGATAGTACCAGTTGTAAGATAATAGAATTAATCAGTAGAAACACCTTGGAGTGTTTCTACAAATAATATTATATAAAAATATTCATGTTCCACTCCAAGAACTCTACATGCAATGTAGAATGCAGCAATATGTTCATCTAGACGTTGCTTGCTATCACCATAAAACTTAGGAAAAAAAATTCAAGAGCCATGAGGTAGTTCATGAGATGGTGCCAAATTCAATGGACCAAATGCATTACCCCATGGACCTTGAGCTGCCATCCTTTATGGATTATATAAAGGTATTACAAACCTTTGCAAAGGTAAAATAGGCAAAACCCTATGAATGTTGGAAGCTTCTCCTAGTATAGGAGATCTTGTATTTGTAGGTGGAAAACTTCTTGTACGTTGAAGAGGTGATCTTGCATGTGTCGACAAGAAATCAAAATTATGTTCTTGCAATAACTCGAATGTTGGATCAATAAATCCTACTTCCCTTCTACCATGAGTGTAGCTTTGTTCTACTAGAATGTGAAAGTACTTAGAAAGAGATTAACTACAATAAAATAGTAGAAAACAATAAGGTGCATTTATGGGTGTTTCTTAATAATTTGCTCTGAGTATTGACTCCTTGTCCCAATAGATTGGCACCTAGTCTTACGTTTTAGTGTTCTTTACACACCCATAGGGGGTGTACATCCCTAGGAAAGAGCCATTGTTAGTGCCCAAAATTGCACTGAAGAAATTGAGCCCTTATTAAGCATAGATGCCTAATTGATTTATCCCACTTCCTATTTTCAAGTGTTCATCAAAGGTCAAGTATCTTGTTAATTCAGTTTTTACTAACCTTTGGTCTATCAAAAGCCAAGTTGAAATCATGTCTGAGCATCCCAAAACCCTTGTTCTAATTTTCCTAGCTTAGGCCCTTTGATTTAAAATTTAAATTGGTGGGAGTAATTTATGTGGGAATGCTTTAAATATGACATGAACTTAGTTTAAATTTTATACAAAGGTTTAGTCATGTTTATTAACATAACCAAACCTTAGTCTAAAGTTTGTATTTGGTCCCTTTTATGTCCCACGGCCCTTGGTCCTTTTATCTAATTTGTCTAGCTAATGCTCGGTCCCTTTGTTATAAACTTAGTTCAAAGTCCTCTCCTAAAGCTCCTATCATATTTATTAATAAAAAAAAAACTTAAGCCAAGACTTTATACTAAGTTTTTTATTTCCTCGAACTCTGAATTAATTATTTTTATGTTAATTTGGAGCCAATCACATCTGACCCAATGGATTTGAATCAAATGGTGCATGTTAAATAAAGGAGATTTGATCCAATGGTGTGTGATCAGAGATGAAAATTCAAAGAGACCTAGGATAAGCACATAGGCGATAATTGTCAAGCTTGTGGTGCATGGTTTTAAGCTTGAGCATGTTCTCATGAATCAATGGTATGCAGCAAAGCATATAGATCTCAATTGATGGTGAGAAATAGGTCAAGATTTCATTAAAGCTCAAGGTGAATGCAAAAATGACAAGTGGCATAACTACTGCCACAAATTAAAGCTTTGGCACCTATCTTAAGATCAACAAAGTGCATTGATACATATACGTTATGATCAATAGAGTGTAGTGAGTAAATAATATTCAATGAAGCTACACATAAATGTGAGATCACCACGTAACAAAAGTGCATTAACCCAATATGAGTGCAAAAGGCCTATGAGACTACCAAGTGGTATGACCTTGGGGCCAAGTACAGATAGCAATCTATGGCATTCCACCCCTCAGATCATGATATGATAGAGCGCGTTCACTCTCCCAAACAAGATCTGATAAAGAGAGATAGATGTGGAATTTTCAACAAAGTTGAGATGAATGCGATGATGATAAGTGTCACAACTATAGGAAATATTGAAAGATAGCCAATGGCATTTGATACTTCAGATCTAGATCAATAGTCTACAACGATCTATGTAGGGATAATTGGACAACATGAAATGAAAGAAGGATTTTTAAAGGGCAATGGTCAATTTTTTAAAATATTGATAAACAAATGTAACATGGCATTGTGACATAGGCAGAAAACTCACATTGAATATTCCTTTGTAAAGACATATGCATCTTATAGAGAACATGCCCTGTAGGTGAGTCACATTTGAACAAGGTCAATGGTCAACATTTGATCCTAGGTTTAAAGGATCAACAAAACACATTTGATATGAGAAAATGAGATCACTAGTGCTATTTAAAGGTGGGAATTTCAATGGAGCTCAAGGCAATTATAGAAATGACATGTGTCTAGATTGGAGCCAAGTAAGCGGCTTAGTCACTTTTAAGCCCCACAAATGTTTAGATGGATCCAATATGGTGTGACACATATTAATATGTGGTAATATTTGGCTTAAGAATTGAAATTGATAGTTCTTTCATGGATGAGCTAGAATTTGAAGAATAGAAGAAGGTCTGTAGGCCATTCCAAAGCATATTTCTTAACACAAATCATTTTTTTACTTTATGATAGCTAGAGCATATCAATGCCATCATTTTAAGAGCAGGTTATTCCATGGCATTGTAAACATGTTTACCTTGTTGAAGATGTAAATTCATCAAAGGATCTATCTAGAAGAATCCCCTATGATGGAAGGAAGACTTTTGTTAAGATAAGCTCTAAGGGGTGGATAATATCTTGGAGAAGAGAGCTATGTTTAACAGGACTGTTAAGGTAGGATTAGCATCAAAACCAAGCCATAAAGAGACCAATAATGAAAGGGGATTAGCATAAAATCCACATGATAGAGTCTTAGAAGATAGACGATGAGAAGTAGGAGAGAATAAGGCCTTTAGGCCTGTGTGTATAATCTACAGGATTGCATGTATATATGCAAAGCTTGAACAATAATAAAAGAATATTTGTATTTGAAGGTCGTGGGTTGAGATACTTGTTCTCGGTGATTTACAATTTCAATAAGAAAGCGTCATTGAAATCGTAAGAATTTTGTATTGATCCTGAGATTTTTATAGTTAAATCCCACAAACCAAAAAAAAAAAAAAAAAAAAATTAAATTCACATACACAGTCATACATAGTCATTTTGAAAAGTAAATGATCATTTCAAAGGTAATGTATGACGGTACTTCTTCTATCTGGGTAATTAGCTGATTAAATCTTGAAATAGCCTTGATATAATACTAAAGAAAAGCCCGCCCAAATGTAGGAGGAAAAGATAATAACATGTTATTTAGTTTGATTGAACCATCGATTTGTTTTTGGGGAATGATGTTAATGTTTCACAGTTGTATTTGGAAATTACAATGTTATATTGCTCCATACAAGCATTAAGATATTATACAGTGGTAATCAAGTTGTTCTTTGTCAATTTGAGTTATTCATTGGCTGTTGGTAGTATTAGGTATCGCCTGCCTTTCCAATTGGTCTTGTGAAAGACCAATACTAAATCAAATACAAATTGAAACTACTAAAATCACAATGGTTATGATATTCATTTCATTGCCCCATTTAATAACATGACCCGAAAACAAGTATTTTCATACATAATGCAGAAATTGCACGATCGATTTGCTCTTAAACTGAAGTAATTGGTTCTGGCACTTACGTATATATCTGACAGGGTTAGATTGTGATTGAAAAGTATCTCCAAAACAAAAGAAATGCTGTTGATTTACTTGTGTTGTTAATAGCGCATTTTTTTGGGTAAAACTTTGTAATAAACAACAGATTATATATGACAGGTCTCTGACAAGACAGTGTACTCCGGGATTAAGTAACTAGAGAGCCCATGTTTTCAAATAACGATTGCTAAAAATATTGAAGACTCTTTGAAGGCGTGGCAGTGTTAGAACCATTTTTGGGTTTGATAATTTAATTACAAGGAATATATAATAAAGGAATTTTAAGGACTGTGTATTGATAAGACATTAGGGTTAAGGCATTTAATTGGGTTATTGACACAAAAAGATATGTGATTTATTGTTTATGATTGATAAGATAGAATCGAAAGAAAACTTCAGAAAGAAGGGATACCAAACTAGAAGTATGCAATGAACAAAATCATTGCATTGAAAATAAAACTATAATCGAATGGGCAAACGTTGAGTATAGATTGAATCAGACCAAATTCTTCAATAACAAAGGGAATAAAATAGTAAGTTGATTTAGAATTGGTCATTGGCAAGATGTATATGTGTTAAGAATGGATCTTAGAAAAAATATACCAAATTAGTCCTAATAGAGTCAGAACTGATCTTGACTTGTACAGGTAATTATGGATTGTCATCGCTCCATATCTGCATTATTCAAAATTCTCGTGTGCCATCACTATTGCTAAGGAAATAAAACCCAACATGAATATGTTCCTCCACTAAGGGTTTGGGGTCAATTACCACTATCTTTGGCCTTACCACTTATGTTGGTACCACTTAATAAGGCCTTACCACTTATGTTGATTTTTTTAGGCTTAAGAGCATAGAAGGTATTTCAAAAGTTGCATCCTTAGACTTTATTCAATTTTAAATTGAAATATGTGTGGATTTAAGGTTAATAATTTAGAGTGTTTTAGGGTACAAGGGTGATAGACTATTTTTATAGTAGATTAATTAATTAAAAAATTAGATAAATAATATTTTAAATTTATATAATTGAAATTGTTAAAAAAATAAAGTATAACTATTGATAGATATTGCAATAAAATAAAAATAATTATACTTAGTTTACTGTGTACATGTAGGCCTAAGCAGGAATATGCAGGAAGGAGATTGGATGATGATTCTAAAATAATCATCATTTTCTAGAAATATATTTTTTGTAGCCTCATACACTTGTGTTAGATCTGGATTGTTGTGTCAATGCAGGTGTCTGACTCTATCGTAGGTGTCCTATATGAAATATTAACTTGAGCTAGATGTGACCATATGTATCCATTTGGGTTTTTTTCCTTTCTTCTAATGTCTTCAAATCGTGCATAAAAGTTTTTGTGCTTTGTCAAATGATCAAAACCCTAACTCTTCATCCTTGAAGTGACTATGGAAAGATGGGTTAGTGGGATCATAGTGTCAAGCTAACCCCAAAGACCCTTCTATCAATAGGCACTTCCTACATAGCCACTATTGTGAAGAGGGCCTAATACTGATGTATTTATCCCATATGTGTTCACTTGTGTGTGCATAAGGGTGCAACATGTGATAAGCAAAGACATGCAATAACCTAGCGTGTAACTTGAAAAATATCATTCATAGGGTGTTCTTTGAATACTTCAAACATGTAAAAATATTGTTCCTATGACTGATATGGAAATATGAATAAATAAGATAGATTTGCTCACTAGAATGTTTCATTAAGTGTTTCTTGGTATATTATCTTGAGAGTTATATGTGACTGTTAGGTGAGGAATGAATGAGGGTTGATCGTATATATATACCAGTCCTTTTTGGAAATATATCACATTAAATCACTTAGGTTGACCTTTTAGATATGTTTTTTTTTTTAAATTAGATGAATTTTGGGCATTGGACACTTTGTTAGAAAAATAAATAGCTGCATCAATGCATGTGTCCTCCTAGGATGCAACTATTAGGGAGCTAGAAAATAGGTGCATGTCCAAAACTAGTAGTGAAGGATAATAATCAGGTTTAGATATTTTTTCACCATATGAAGGCTCGGATCATTAGATTAAAAAATCTTAGATTAAGATATAAGTAATTTGGCATAAAAAGATAAGGAACATGAGTCTTTTGGAATTGATAATGTCTGTAACTAGAATTTATAACCATAATAGGTATTTTCCAAGTGTTCAATATTAAGGTACTATACCAATCATATTTTAGTATCTACTGTAGACATCCAATTTCTAACACCATTGTGTTGAAATTATTGATCTTTCTCAAAAAAATTGAAATCACATAAATAGGACTAAAATCACTTAAACACACTAAATGGTTTGATCTTGTCATTTACAGGTGCCAATTTAGGCTAATGTATCCCTAAATAGGGTAATGCATTTTATGTGATTATTAACTTTCTAAAATCATTTCAAGTCAAAATGATGAAAACATAATTTGACACTCTAAATCATTGAATTCTTCTAATTTAGAATCACATGACACATGCATGTGTTATTTTGTGTTGACAAAGCCCTTAATAGAATATTGGTCTATGCGTAACTAACACCTTCTTCTAATTCCACTCTAGTCAAATTATAACCTAGTAATATGACATTCTAATTAGTTTGATTTATAACATGCAACCAATTTCCAAAGAATTACATAAAATTTGACTAATCTCACTTAGGAAAATTAATCCAAATTAAGAGATTAAGTGGAAAATTTATGGAAGTTATTGAATATCTTTTAATTAGAAATTGATTCTTAATATCTACATCATCAAATGACATCTGTTGTGGGGTGGCATCTGTAAGCTATAAATATAACAAATATCAGGTTTAAGGCCTCACATGTCTCTTTAATGACCCTTCCTTCTAAATATTAATGAGGGTATTTATGGATTAATTCTTCAAAATTAGATTAATCCATGACCACACATCTTGATCTCAAGATGGACAATCATGATTGATTTTGATCAAATTCAAAATTTTGATAAATAAGAGGGCTAAGACCACCATTTTAAAGATTCATTTGTGTAAACTTGTTATCCAAAATTATCTCCACAACCTTCTTTATGTAGTGTTATTATGCTTAATTTGAAATAGGATAGCTTCATTGATAGGCATAGATTTGATTTCATATCATGAACCTAATTTCATTGGTGCATAAGAGATGATGGAGGAGCTTTGCATTGCATCATTGCTAAAGACTTAAGCACCAAATCAAGGGGAAACTCATATTTTGAGTCGCATTTGGGTGATGGAATGCTCTTGGTAAGGTATTGTATATGTGCTTTCTTTTGTAAACTTTTAAATGTCATTTGTCAAACCCCATCAAAGGATTTAGCTTAGCTAGTTATATTCTTATGCATTTTTGTTGAGTTTTCTTGACTAATTCTTGATCTAACTATCTTTGGATTCCATCTCTATATATTAGCACACCCGGTGGGACCATGCATCCCATTCAAGTAAGGAGAATACTTCGGCTGTCTTAAAAAATCTAAAAAGTGCATAAAATCCTTTAAATTTTATTTTTTATCATTATTTTCCCATATTTTTGATCTTTTATTGACACAGTTTACATAATGACTGGTATTAGTTCTCTGTAATTGACATTGGTCCTATCTAACTGGCATCGATTCTGGTGCAAAGCATAACACAGTAAGAAAATTAGATTTTTAGTATTTTTTAAAGATTACAAGTTGATATTAACTCTCTATCTAAATTTTTTATTACATGATCTAGATCTTTACTAGAGATTTTATACTAACCTTGGGCTAACAAAAGTTTTTTCATAAAATGTTTTTACCTAAGGGTTCATAGGTAATCGATATCAATTTTTATCAACTGACATTGGTTCTTTTATGACCAGCATCGATCTTATTATAATCAGAATCAGTCATTAGACCAACGTCAGTCTCTGTGTAAGAAAAATAGAGAACTTGAGAGTAAGTTTTCAAATCTTACTTGTTTCATTAACAATTGCGCTTCAAATCAGAAAGAAACCCTCTAACATTTTCATGACACATGCTTGGAAAAGTTTCAAATTTGAACTTGTTTAAGTCTTAAACTTCCTCTTCGATGTTTAAAAGGAACCTAGATGTTTTAAAGTTAAGTTGTTTTATGAAAGTTTTTCAAAGTTTACAACTAAGGCCAAGGGGCCAAAAACTTCATCAAAAACTTAAATTTTGATGCATAAAATTTGCACTCACTTAAAATATAATTTTTAAAAAGTGTTTTATTTTATGCAAGATCATTTATTACTCATTTTGTTTTATGCAAAATGAAGAGTAAATATATGTTCTCCCCCCATCCCCTTTAGGGAACTTGGGTGACCAAAAGTGTCTTCTCCTTGTAATTGTGCCTTTATCCAAGGCATGAAAAGAATGTTGTCAAGGCTCTCCCTAAAACCTATATGATTTGGGTGATCTAAAATAAACCTCTAAAGTATTTTCACTTAGTTTTATTTTATGCAACTTGGTTTATGAGGGGGAGTTCATAGCTTCTTCATAATTTCTTAGAACTCTTAGAACTCTAAGAACTCTAAGTGAAGGAAAGATAATCTTAGAACTCTAAGTGCATTTCTCCATTGGGCTATGGAGTCAAGAAAAATATGAGACTAACACAAAAATAAATAAGAATATACATATATTTACAAATTTTACAAACTTATCTAGAACTTCTTTAAGTGAAAAGCTTCAAATGTTTCCCATTATAGGGCAGTGGTAATGGTGTCCCATCTAGATATGCCAAGAAGAAACTATGTTATCCACTAAATTTTTGAATGAGAAAATTACCCTTCCACAGAGAACCAAATTTTCCATGCATTCATTTTGGCTCTCTTCTTTTGTCCCATGAAAGGACTAGATCCCCAACTCAAAATTCTCACGATTTAGCTTTCTTGTTGAAAAGTTCCTTAGCGTGACCTTGATGCTCTGTAATATGTTCCGTTACCTTTATACATTGCTCCTCTATTTTAGCAAGGTACATAATATACTCATCCAAGGAGCTTTCAAATGTTTCATCTTCAATCGCTTTAGCCAATTTGAGAGATGGCTACTCTAATGTCATGAAGAAAGAAGAAATAGTATTTTGGCATTTAATCTGTACAAAATTTGAAAAGGAGACATACTAATTGCTCATTTGGGAGTAATAAAATCATCCCACAAAGCATCATACAATGCTTTCTGCTATGTCCTATGATTATCTTCTACCAACTTCCTAATGATAATTACCAAATTCTTATTATTTTTCACTTAGTTTTATTTTATGCAACTTGGTTTATGAGGGGAATTTCATATCTTCTTCATAATTTCTTTAAGAAAGTTTTGACCTGGGGTTTTATTTTCCAACATTACTTCAACCCCACACCATAACAGGTTATATAAATCATGGAGCATATACTAGATTTTTAGGGGGTTGAGCAGTTAACCTCTCCAATCATAATAAAAACCCAAGTTAGATTTAGTTAACTAGGGGATTCCACTAAGCAGTACACAGATGAAATCATTATGCAAATGAATAGACCCTTGCATAGTAAGTCAATCGATATGAACATAATTGATGTGAGGCATATCTACTATTAATCATATTTGGGACCATCTAAATGGTCAAAAATTTAAGTTTTATAATAACCCCACTTGTCTTGAACATATTATTGCTGCAAGATGAGTAGCTTTAAGGCCCATGTCATCATACAATCTCTTGGGATAAGGGGGGTTTAAAAACCCTACTACTTCATGTGCTTTTATTTTTTGATAAACACTTAAAATCCTCCATAGAACATGTATATAGATGGATTTCAACAATGTTGGGTGAATATTTTGTTACCGATACAATGGTAGTAAAATAGTGATTTCAGCTAAAGTATGATGAGACAAAATCTCTTTTCTATGAAAGGGGAGGCTCCCTTTTATTTCTAACTAACACAACACTTAATTATTTATACTTATTTACAATAATTTTCTCATAGTGGGTGTTATCATATCATCCAATTCTCTTTTTCAGAATTGATGTTCAATCACAAACTTCTTTTCATTCTTTGTGATATACATTTAAAATCTAAAATCACTTTATGAATCAAATATTACTAATATTCAAATTTTTTAGTCAAAGATTAACAAAAATAATACCAATAGAATTAACTTAAGAGATATAATAAAGTGCATCCCAAAGTCTTCACACTGCATTTCAATTAATTACACAATAAAATGTAATTGAAAAAACATAAGAACATCTCCAATACAACACAAATTTATTTCAACTCAAAGATTGAAAGTTCACATGCTTACTCATTTAGTGATTGACAAAAAATTCAAAGTTTCAATATTGCTTATCAATTTTGGCAGAACTTCACTTCTATAGCAATTGGTGATCCTTTTTACAAAGAGCATCCTCCTATTTATAAAGAGGAGCTGTGAATAAAATTTTAAAAAAAACATAAATACATCAACTTATTCATTGACAGAGTCCAATTTGACTCAGGATTGTGTACTTTTCCTACGTGCAAAATGCACCAAATAAAATTACACGTGAAAATTACAAACGTAAACTAAGTGTCCTTAGACAAAGAATTTATTTCATTTTATTCTTCTCTAAAAACTCCTCATATTTATTCAAGATAGCTTGGACTTCATAATAATATGGGCCAGATGTACTCTTGGATATGATAAGTACCCTTGTGATAGAATCTTCTAATTTAACTAGCAAAGTCTTATTCTTGTCCATGATTATTTATAATTTATTCAAGATGACTTGAAATTCAATTAATTTGTCAATGTAATCTAGCATGAAATTACCTATTTAAGTCTCTGTTTGGAGCAAATATGTAAATTCTTGAATAATAATCTCCACAAGAAAAATTTCTTAAGAATCATTTTTAACTTGACAGGGGAGTTTTCTAATTCTTTCTACAAAATCCAACATCTTATTATCACACATATCTTTAGCTTCTTTGATATATATAAGTAGATTCTTGAGAACTTCTCTTTTATTTTTCATAGCTTCCATGTATTTAATGAACATTTTTCTATTTGGAATGACCTTCTGCTCAACCAAAATCTCCAATTTGAATTTATGAAGTTGAGTCCATGTATCAATATCTTTTTCAGTCAAATTTAAATCTTGAGTGAGTGTTTTAATTATTTTTTGAATTTCTATTTTTATTTCACTCAAGTTCTTCAAAAATTCAATGGTAGAACACAACATTTGAGTACCTTGTGTTATTGATCTCTCAATCCAAGCATTAACTGCATGACCCTGAGATCCATTTTTTTCTATAAGTAGAATAACTTTGTCAATATTTTCATGCACAACAAGATCAATGGACTCAAAAGGTTGAGTGATTTTTAGTAAAATAGAAGTCAGCTATTCCACTTATATTTTGAGTTGATCTTTGACTTTCTTGTCTTTATCATATCTCTCGATCAAGGAAGCCATTGCTTCTTATAAATCTTCCTTTGCACCTTCATGAATTTGTTTTCTAAGATTAATCCATCTTGCTATATATTCAGATGCTTGAATATCTTCAATGTTTCTATCTTTGAGAGGTACTGCAACTTTAGCATATTTATGCCCAGATTCAAAAATTACCCTTGACATACTTTTGGCCTTATTTGTCATTTTGGGCTTTACTGGGACAAGTTGACTAAAGTCAAAATCATAAGGTTAAATAGTGTGTTTCTTCCTTTTAGGTGTTTGGAAAATTAACCATGGGGAAAAGAGGAGATGAATCTCCTTGAGGAGAAGAAACTAAAGATTGTGATGTTTGAGGATGGATAATGGTTTGTGAAGTGGGTGGAATGGAAAGTAGAAAGGCAGAGGTATCAAATATTGGGGTTGACACTATTGGAATAGTGGTTATTATTAGTGGGGTTTGGGTTGGCATGAATGTTACTTTTGAGTCTCATAATGTTTTGGACACTGGGATGATAGGAGCTTGAGTTGTCACTTTAATAAAAGATGTGGACATGAATTTTTCCATAGCTTGTTTCAAAATATTTTAATTTAATACCCTTAGATTCCAACCAGGCATTAGTTCTTGTAAGGATGGGTTGAAATCTCTCTTTGATAGATGTGCATTCTTTTATAGACCATTTGATTGAAGGAATAGGAGTAGAAGCAACTTGATTTCCTTCATATGAAGGATCCAATATATTCTCATCATCAGAGAGGTTAACTGGAATGTTGGCTAATTGTATCTCTTGAATTTTATCAACATTAAGATGACTGTAATCAAGTCTCCTTACATCTTCTTTAGTTTTGTATTCTGCCCATGTATCCTCAATCTTGTGCACGTGAACATAATTTCCTTTCAGCTTTTCCTTCATCATTCTATAATCAAAATATTTTATACTTTTATACCTTTTAAGGGTGATCCATTTCATCTCAGTTTCCATTGTCTTAGCCTTGGGAGTAGCTAAAATGGTGTACCATCCAATGCTTATAGGAAACTTGAATCCTCTTTTATGTGCATCTGATTGCTTCTTGTGTACGATCATCATTTGTCTATATAATTTCATTAAAATCAATTTATCACCTAGGTATTTAGAGAGCATGTAAGGTTGTTTTTTTAAATCCAACTACCTTGATATAGGTGAAACTTGGGAATTGAAGGAAAATACAACCAATCCTGTTTAGTATTACCCATGCCTAATATGAAACCCTTTTCTTCACCATTTATTTTTCAAAAATACAAATGAATTGGTATAAGAATGCATCATCAACTCTTCTTGAATGTTTGATACCTTCTTTGAGAATTGACTGTGGATAATAATCATAAATAAGAACTTTATTCCATTCACCAACACTAGTCAGTCTTGGAAAACTCCTCGTGTAGGCTATGATATATATTAGATAAGAAGTCATATAAAACTTGAGAGAACTTACTTCAGAAAGCTGGTGACATATGGCATCACTTATCTAACTTTCCCAATAGATCCTCTACTTATTCTTCTTGATGATAAAAATGTAGTGATATATCCATTCTTGAAAGATATTGGATGTAGGAAGACCTTTGACCTTAATGAGGAAAGTGAATAAATCTCTTATTTCCTCCATAAATTCACTTTGGTAAAAGCTCTTTATCCATCTTGCAATTGTATGCATTGGTGTCCTCAGCCAATTTACATTAATGTACCTCTTGTATTTCTCAAGATTATTGTCATAGTATTCTTGGGTTGTTGTCACACTTATATCTAAATATTTCTCAATGTCTAAAAGATGAAAAAATTTATCAAAATGTTCTGCATTCAGTCTAATTACTACTTCTCCACTGGCATCCTTGACTGATCTAGTTTCCTTATTAAAGTGAGAAGCAGTTGTTAAGATGAACTCTAGATCTTGAGATGAAATAGGAAATGCAGTTGCTATATATATATATATATATATATATATATATATATATATATATATATCTCATTTTTAATAATAGGCTACATATGTGGGCCAATGGGATCTCTTCCCAACCTTTGTATGAATTTAGCCATGTCAACATGTGCAATCTCTATATCTCCAATTTGATCTACATTAGAATCTACTACAAATGCTAGAAATATGCCTTGAATTTTATACTTTATTATCCTCTTAGCTGGGGAATCTTCTAACATTGATCAAGTATCTGCAAAAAAGAATTTTGATTTCTCTAGAGTTAACATTTTTTCTTATTTTTGGTAAAAAGTGTAGTTTAGAGAAAATTCTCTGAACTGCACCAAGTGTTGGTTTTGGTGTAGTTCGAAGAAAATTCTTTGAACTGCACCAGAAATGGGGATAACATACACTTCATAGAATTTTCTCTAAAGTGCACTTCATATAAAATTATCCGAAGTGCACCAGAAGGTGTGTAATATGCACTTTAGACAATTTTCTCTGAACTGCATTGGACTACATGTACTTCAAATAAAATTCTCTAAAGTGCACCGAAAAGGTGAACAATCATGTACTTCAAAGAATTTTCTCTGAAGTACACTGAGATGATGATCTATGCACTTCAAAAAAAAATCTCTAAAGTGCATCAGATGAAGAAATGTGCACTTCAGATAATTTTCTTTGAAGTGCACCCAATTTTGAAATGTATACAAAAAATGTCCTTTGGTAGCTTTCGGAGAAAATTCTTCAAAATCAACTGAGAGAGTTAGGGTTTTTGAGGAAAGAATGAAAATCTTGAAAGAAGACATGAAGAAGTAAGAAATAACAAGGAACAAAAATTAACAAAAACAATAATAAAAATAAAAAATTACCTAAGATGCCATGAAAATGGATTATGATGAAGAACCGTAGGGCACAAAGAATCGATGAAAACAACAAATCGAGGATAATGAGAAGAAGTGCAATCAAGATCAAAAATGGTGGTAAAGGATGTATTTATGCTTGAAAATGATGAAGATGAATGGTAAAAATAAATTTACATGGGTTAAAATATATATAAGAGTGTAATTAATGTGAAATTAATTATCGATGCAGTGGTGGGCCCGGGTGCAGGAGTGGAGAAAAACTCTAAACATGCATGTGCAAAGTCAAAGAAAAATAGTGATCCTACACTAGAAAAATAGATTGTGTAATATCAGAGAATTTTTTTGCTAGTACACCCCATGGTGTAGTTTGGATAAAATTCTCTAATTCACACCAAATTGGAAAAAGTGTAGTTTAGAGAATTTTCTTCAAACTGCACCTATGAGAGAGCTTACTTCAAAGAACTACTTCAGAAAGCTGGTGACATATGGCATCACTTATCTGACTTTCCCAATAGATCCTCTACTTATTCTTCTTGATGATAAAAATGTAGTGATATATCCATTCTTGAAAGATATTGGATGTAGGAAGACCTTTGACCTTAATGAGGAGAGTGAATAAATCTCTTATTTCCTCCATAAATTCACTTCGGTAAAATCTCTTTAGCCATCTTGCAATTGTATGCCTTGGCATCCTCAGCCAATTTACATTAATGTGCCTCTTGTATTTCTCAAGATTCCTATCATAGTATTCTTGGGTTGTTGTCACACTTATATCTGAATATTTCTCAATGTCTAAAAGATGAAAAAAATTATCAAAATGTTCTGCATTCAGTCTAATTACTACTTTTCCACTGTCATCCTTGACTGATCTAGTTTCCTTATTAAAGTGAGAAGCAGTTGTTAAGATGAAATCTAGATCTTGAGATGAAATAGGAAATGCAGCTGCTATATATATCTCATTGTTAAGAATAGGCTGCATATGTGGGCCAATGGGGTCTCTTCCCAACCTTTGTATGAATTTAGCCATGTCAACATGTGCAATCTCTATATCTCCAATTTGATCTACATTAGAATCTACTACAAATGCTAGAAATATGCCTTGAATTTTATACTTTATTATCCTCTTCACTGGGGAATCTTCTAACATTGATCAAGTATCTACAAAAAAGAATTTTGATTTCTCTAGAGTTAACATTTTTTCTTATTTTTGGTAAAAAGTGTAGTTTAGAGAAAATTCTCTAAACTGCACCAAGTGTTGGTTTTGGTGTAGTTCGAAGAAAATTCTTTGAACTGCACCAGAAATGGGGATAACATACACTTCATAGAATTTTCTCTAAAGTGCACTTCATATAAAGTGCATTATCCGAAGTGCACCAGAAGGTGTGTAATATGCACTTTAGACAATTTTCTCTGAACTGCATTGGACTACATGTACTTCAAAGAAAATTCTCTAAAGTGCACCGAAAAGGTGAACAATCATGTACTTCAAAGAATTTTCTCTGAAGTACACTAAGATGATGATCTATGCACTTCAAAAAAAATTCTCTAAAGTGCATCAGATGAAGAAATGTGCACTTCAGATAATTTTCTTTGAAGTGCACCCAATTTTGAAATGTATACGAAAAATGTCCTTTGGTACCTTTCAGAGAAAATTCTTCAAAATCAACTGAGAGAGTTAGGGTTTTTGAGAAAAGAATGAAAATCTTGAAAGAAGACATGAAGAAAGAAGAAATAACAAGGAATAAAAATTAACAAAAACAATAAGAAAAATAAAAATTTACCTAAGATGCCATGAAAATGGATTATGATGAAGAACCGTAGGGCACGAAGAATCGATGAAAACAACAAATCGAGGATAATGAGAAGAAGTGCAATCAAGATCAAAAATGGTGGTAAAGGATGTATTTATGCTTGAAAATGATGAAGATGAATGGTAAAAATAAATTTACATGGGTTAAAATATATATATAAGAGCGTAATTAATGTGAAATTAATTATCGATGCAGTGGTGGGCCCGGGTGTAGGAGTGGAGAAAAACTCTAAACATGCATGTGCAAAGTCAAAGAAAAATAGTGATCCTACACTAGAAAAATAGATTGTGTAATATCAGAGAATTTTTTTGCTAGTACACCCCATGGTGCAGTTTGGATAAAATTCTCTAATTCACACCAAATTGGAAAAAGTGTAGTTTAGAGAATTTTCTTCAAACTGCATCTTAAAATAAACTTCTCTAAAAAAATAACTTTGAAAGGAAAAAAAAACACAAAGAGGCAATGATTAGCCTCATTTTGCATTCTTAGAGCTCATGGGCTATGAAATGATCAAGTTTTGTAGGGGTTATCCAATGAATTGAGCCTACTAAATTCAAGGATAATAGTTGGCTCTGACTGGAGAATTTTATTCAAGTATTCTTTGAAACACTTGAAGGAAAGATAATCTCAGAACTCTAAGTGCATTTCTCCATTGGGCTATGGAGTCAAGAAAAATATGAGACTAACACAAAAATAAATAAGAATATACATATATTTACAAATTTTACAAACTTATCTAGAACTTCTTTAAGTGAAAAGCTTCAAATGTTTCCCATTATAGGGCAGTGGTAATGGTGTCCCATCTAGATATGCCAAGAAGAAACTATGTCATCCACTAAATTTTTGAATGAAAAAATTACCCTTCCACAGAGAACCAAATTTTCCATGCATTCATTTTGGCTCTCTTCTTTTGTCCCATGAAAGGACTAGATCCCCAACTCAAAATTCTCACGATTTAGCTTTCTTGTCGAAAAGTTCCTTAGTGTGACCTTGATGCTCTGTAATATGTTTCGTTACCTTTATACATTGCTCCTCTATCTTAGCAAGGTACATAATATACTCATCCAAGGAGCTTTCAAATGTTTCGTCTTCAATCACCTTAGCCAATTTAAGAGCTGGTAACTCTAATGTCATTAGTATTTTGGCATTTAATCTGTACAAAAGTTGAAAAGGAGACATACTAATTGCTCATTTGGGGGTAATAAAATCATCCCACAAAGCATCATACAATGCTTTATGCCATGTCCTATGATTATCTTCTATCCACTTCCTGATGATAATTACCAAATTCTTATTACTCGACTTGGCTTGACTATTCTCTTGAGGAAAATAGTTAGAAGAATGAAACAAAATAATCCCATATTTAAAGCAAAATTGAGTCACCTCATGGGATTTGAAATAAGTGTCATTATCATTTATAAATTTATTTGGGACACCAAACCTTTTAATGATATTCTCTTTGATGAAATTGCAAATAACCTTTGAAGTGGCATGTTTTGTTAGAATTGCTTCCACCCACTTGGTAAAGTAATCTATAGCTATGAGAATATAACTATAGACCTTTGCTTGACAATGGATTCACTGCACCAATAAAATAAATACCCCATTCTTGAAAAGGTTCTTCAATGACTAATGGCTTAAGAGGTAAGGCTGCTAACTTAGGTTTCCCCACAAACTATTGGCACTTCTCACATTTATGCACCTATACGTATGTATCCTAAAAAAGTGTTGGCAAATAATATCTATCCTCAAAGATCTTATGAGCTATGACAAGGGCTGAAAAATTTCCTCCACATGATAAATCAAGGAAAGACTATAATAACTTTCTTTGTTATTTGTCTACACATCTTATAAAGATTCCATCAATGTTCTGCATGTACAAACCGTTATCCCAAAGGAGAAAAGTTTTAGCCTTGAGCTTGATTGTCCTCTTCTCTTTGTAGGACAAATGTTCTAGACACTCTCTATATGTGAGGAATTAAGTAATATCATAATACCATTCATCCATAATACTTATAAGCAAGATCATGGGTAGTTCTTCTATATCTCTTTCATTACTGGGTGTTTCTTATGAATTGGTCTCTGCTTTAAGTTCACACAAACCTTTTCTGTGCACATGTTTGGTAGGTTTGATCTCCATATCATATTCTTTGATTTTATCAATCCAATTACCTCTTTTACCTCCAAACTCTTGTTGAGTTAAAATATATTTAATAGTAGAATATGGTACTAATGTAATGGCATGAGAATTGAGGATGGATTAATTTAAATGCTTGATTGCTTTCACCACTGCATACGCATGTTTTTCCATGGATGATTACTTAATATCATGAGCCTTTAAAGGGTAGATCATGAATGCTATAGGAGATTCAATCCCCTATTCATTTGTTTGTACAAAGATTATGGATAAGGTATGCTCAGAAGCATAACTATACATAATGAAGTTCTTGGTATAATCAGAGCAAACTAGGATAAGAGAAAGTGCAATGGCTTCCTTTATCTCATGAAAATTATTTCTTCCTTCCACATTCCAACTAAAATTTGATATTCATTTCATCATATCAAAAATGTGGCAAGTCTTTTTAGCAAAATCAGGAACAAATCTTTGCAAAAAATTAGCCTTCCCAAAGAAAGAATGCACTCCTTTCTTACTTGATGGCAAAGTAAGATTTTGAATTGACTTAACCTGATTTGGATCAATTTTGATTCCTTCCTTGGATACAATATTTCCAAGGAGTTTTATTTCTGTAACCCCAAATATGGACTTCTTAGGATTAAAAGATATCTCATGTTCACGACATCTTTCAAGTACTCACTATAAATGGTCGTAATGATCTTGACGCTTTTTTGAGAAAATAGTTAGATCATCAAAGTAGACTACAATAAACTTACCAATTGTATCTCAAAAATCCAAATCCATAGAGCTCTAGAAAGTATCTATAGTATTGATTAATCCAAAAGTCATTCTGTGATTTGCAAAAGTACCCCAGGGAGTAGTGAAGGTTGTCTTATGTTAATCTTCATCACGAATGTCCACTTGATTGTATCTTGAGAAATTGTCTAGAAAGATAACATCTCTGAACCAGTCACATTTTGCAATACTTGATCCATTATTGGGAGTGTGTAATTATCCTTAAGTGATAATTGATTCAAATTCTAGAAGTCAACACAAATGTGGATCTCTCCATTCTTTTTCCTTATATGAATAATATTTTCTATCCATGTGGAGTGATGTATGGGAAATATAATGCGAGCATTCAACATATTTTGAATTTTAGTGAGGATAGTGCCTGATATTTTGGGATTATATTGCCACTATTTTTTCTTATGAGGTTGAGATACTAGCTTGAGAGGAATATCATGTTGTACTTCCTTAGGTTGAAAATATTTTAGATCAACATATGAATATGTTAATACATCAATGTACTGATGTAAAAGAGTCACCAACTTTTCTCTTTCCTCTGATGAGCAACATTTCCCAATATTTATCATTTTGGGGTCACTTTATATTCCTATATTAACTTGTTCAATTATTATAGATGAATTAGATTTCTGATTATAGATATTTGATAAATTGATCGTGCTTATCAAAAAGTCTTTCCAAAGATACCAACCCTGTGGGAATCTTATTCCCTTTTAGTTGCAAGATTTCTTTGCCAATTTCCTCATTAACTTCAAAAATTGATTCTTGAGGAGTGGAATCACTTCCTTCAAAATATAACTCACTAAAATTATCCACCCTCTCCAAGAATGAGATGACTTTCTCATCATTATTAAAAACCTGCCAATGATTAACATTGTTGGGAACACTGGGTCAAGAAACCAACTCAATGGTATACTTGTTTCCTTGAAAATCTATGTGAGGAATTAGGAGAGTTTCAGAAATAGCCAATGAATCAAATCTATCATTATATTCTCTTAGAACCACTGATATATTGAATGCAACAAAACTTTCTATGCAATCTCAAACTCGATTGTGATAATGCCTTAGTCTTTCATTCTCATTTGATATAAGTTCTTAACTTGGAAAATGATTAACTTAGCATCACCTTGTGCATGAATATTTTTTATTCCTTTCTTTCGTGGAACTTACATTCCTAACAACAAGGCCTCATACTCAACAATATTATTAGTATTATCAAACTGTAACTTAAAAGAGAAAGGGAAGAATTTTTCTTTTGGGCATATGACAACTATCCCATCTCTAGATCTAGTTGAAGAGTAACTATCATCAAATTCCAAAGTCCAAACATCATTTGAACTCTCAACATTAATAGTGTCAAAATCCAAAATATCTTCATCTGAAGAGGGAAACTCTTCTATTTTCTAATCTTTTTCTAAAATATCATTTGAAGATATTGGATCTTCATTTGTAGTCAAGAAATACATACCCATTATAGAGGTTTTCAAAGAGAATCTGAGCTTTTGGGTCTTCAGTCTATATTACATTATGATTCACTTGCTTCTTTGGGTGAATTTTTTGCATAACACCCTTAATAGATATCAGCCTCAGACCAATCCATATTGATTTCTCCTCTAAAATCTTTGTAAAAGTTGTCCTAATAGAACTCCATATGATGTCATAATATCAGCCACTAGAACTATCATTTTGATCTTTTTCTCTAGAAACATAGCAAATGCAAATTGTGCATCCTTGATTTGGCCTATGAGAAGTACTAGTTTGGTTTCCATTGAGAAGCAACAACCAAAAGTCTTTGTCAAGGTTAACCCCAAGGCAATAGCCACCTTGGCAGGCATCACATTATCAAATGCACCTGAATCAATAACACAATTACTGAGCTTATAACCATTGAAAAACAAGAAAATATAGAAAGGTTCTATTTTTCCAAAATTAGGTGTAGGAGTTAAAACCAAGTTATTTTTATTTGATTTTGGCTTAGGGTCAATTGGTACACTCTTAGCTAAAGTTTGATCATAATTTATCCCTTTGCTTTTTACAAATTTTGCCAATATTTCAAATTGATCAGGGTTTAATTGGAGGTACTCTGCCTCTGACATTTGGATTTTAGTCTTCTTGGCATGATCAATGATATTAAAATTTGGATATTGGGTAGCTGCGGAAGACAAAACATTTTCATTTTCAAGTGTCAAGTTTTGGGCACTAGATCTAGACTTTGAAGGAGAAGAGGTAGAATTATGAGGAGTAATTACTTGTTTATCTGCCACCCTATCCTTTGGTTGAATTGGCAAAGGAGTTCCTCTTTTGAAAATTATAACCTCCTTTCATGTTTCATCTTTGGATTTTATTTTATCAACCTTTTGTTGTTGATTCAACTGTCTTTGAGAATAGGTGAAAATGGCATAAGACTCGCCTTATGTATCTTCCTCTTGTTCAACTTCTTCTTCTTCAAAATTCAAAAACCTGATATTAGAGTCACCAACTTCTCCTTCTTCATTTTTGGTGAAAGGAATCACATCTTCTTATAGAATATATTCTAATTATGAAACATCATCATTTTCAGGTTCCAACCAATTGACTGTTGCATCATTTGGAAGTTCTTCTAATGCAAGCATTGCTTGTGTTGGAGGAAGCTTATTCATATTTTGATTCCTAGCAGCATTGGTAGAATAGTTTAGATATGTTCTCCTAGGAACATCTTTGTATGAATGAAAAGACATGTTTTGAGACATTTATTTTTTAAGTGCAAGTAATTCATTTGCTAAATTTTAAATCATGGGATCCATGGTGTTAGTATAAGATAAAGTGGGGGAAGACTACCCTCTAGGCTTGATTTAATTATTTCTCACCTTTCCTGCTAGGATTAAATCATCTTCTACTTTGGTGGCTAAACTTTGAGTAGTATCAAGATTAGCTAGATTTGCTCTTTGTAAAAAAAAACTCACTTCTGGAAATTGAGAATTGATGAATAAGCACTTAAAATTATTAGGTGTAGGTTGAGCAACCATTGTAATCATATTCCTCAACTTATTAAACTTTTCTATGAACTCACACATAGGCTCATGTGATTCCTTATTAATTTGTGTAATCTGAGCCAACAAGGCATGAGCATCTTCTGCGGGCTTGAATCTTCTTCAAATTTTTTCTTTAGTATAGCCCAATTTGTGATAGTACCAGTTGTAAGATGATAGAACTAATCAGTAGAAATGGCTTGGAGTGTTTCTACAAATAATCTTATATAAAAATTTGCATGTTCCACTCCAAGAACTCCACATGTAATGTAGAATGCAGCAATATGTTCATCTGGATGTTGCTTGCTATCACCATAATACTTAGGAAAAAAATTTCATGAGCCATGAGGTAGTTCATGAGATGGTGGTGCCAAATTCAATGGGCCAAATGCATTATCCCATGGACCTTGAGCTGACATCCTTTATGGATTATATGGAGTTATTAAAAACCTTTGCAAAGGTAAAATAGGCAAAACTCTATGAATGTTGGAAGCTTCTCATAGTATAGGAGATCTTGTATTTGTAGGAGGAAAACTTCTTATACATTGAAGAGGTGATCTTGCATGTGTCGACAAGAAATCAAAATTATGTTCTTGTAATAACTCGAATGTTGGATTAGTAAATCCTACTTCCCTTCTACCACGAGTGTAGCTTTGTTCTACCAGAATGTGAAAGTACTTGATAAGAGATTAACTACAATAAAATAGTAGCAAACAATAAGGTGCTAGTCTATTTTAACCAAATGAGTGTAGAGCTTGGTTTACTGATCAAAATCCTCAGCGGCATCACCAAAAATTGCTAGGTGAATATTTTATTACTGATGCAATGGTAGAAAAATAGTGATTTTAGCCATAGTATGATGAGATAAAATCTCTCCTCTATGAAAGGGGAGGCTCCCTTTTATTACTAACACAACACTTAATTATTTACACTTATTTATAATAATTTTATCATAGTGGGTGTTTTCATATGATCCAATTCTATTTTTTTATAATTTATGTTCAATCATAAACTTCCTTTCATTTTTTGTGATATATTTTTAAAATCTAAAATCACTTTATGAATCAAATATTACTGATATTCAAATTTGTTAGTCAAATATTAACAAGAGGAGTACTAGTAGAGTGAACTTAGGAGATAAGATAAAGTTCAGCTCTAATTCTTCACCTTATTTCCAATAAATATTAAAATTATCTAAGTTGAATAACTGGCAGCCCAAAGTCTCCTCAGCAATTCACTTTCAATGAGAACAAAAATCTAGTAACTAAAAGGTAGGTCAAAGACTCCAAAATCAGCTTACTGTCACCTTCTGACTTATATAAATTCACATCATGTTTCAATTAATTACACAAGAAAATGTAATGGAAAATACATATGAACATATCCAATACAACACAAATTTATTTCAACTCAAATATTGAAAGTTCACTTGCTTTCTCATATATTGATTAACAAAAGATTTACAATTAGAATTCAAAGTTTCAATATTGCTTATCAATTTTGGTAGCACTTTGCTTCTATAGAAATTGGTGATCCTTTTTACAAAGAGAATCCTCCTATTTATAGAGAGGATCTATGAACAAAAATAGAAAAAAACATAAATACATTGACTTATTCATTAACAGAGTCCAATTTGACTTAGGACTGTGCACTTTTTCTACATCCAAAATGCACCAAAGAAAATTACACATGAAAAATTACAAAAACAAACTAAGTGTCCTTAGACATAAGAATTTTTTCCTTTTTATTCTTCTATAAAAACTCCTCATATTTATTTAAGATAGCTTGGACTTCATTGTTATCTGGGCTGGATGTACTCTAGGAGATGACAAGTACCCTTGTGATAGAATCTTCTAGGTTAACTGGGAAAGCCTTGCTCTTTTCCATGATTCTTTGTAGTTTATTCAAGATGACATGAAATTCAATTAATTTTTCGATGGAATCTAGAGTGAAATTACCTTTTTAAGTCTTTGTTTGGAGCAAAGATGTAAATTCTTGAATAATAATCTCCACAGGAAGAATTTCTTGAGAATTATTTTTAACTTGGCAGGGGAGTTTTCCAATTCTTTCTGCAAGATCTAACATCTTAATATCACACATATCTTTAGCTTCTTTGAGATCTTTAACTAGATTCTTGATAACTTCTCTTTTATTATTCATAGCTTCCATTTTGTCAATGAACATTTTTCTATCTGGAATGACCTTCTGCTCAACTAAAATTTCCAGTTTGAATTTGTGAAGTTGAGTCCATGTATCAATATATTTTTTAGTCAATTCCAAATCTTGAGTGAGTGTTTTAATTGTTTTCTAAATTTCTCTTTTCATGTCACTCAAGTTCTTCAAAAATCCAATAGTAGAACATAACATTTGAGTACCTGATGTTATTAATCTCTCAATCCAAGCATTAAATGTATGACCTTGAGATCCAATTTTTTATGTAAGTAGAATAGATCTTTTAGTATTTTCATGCACAACAAAATCAATGGACTTATAAGGTTGAGTGATTTTCAGTAAAATAGAAGTCAGTTGTTCCACTTGTATTTTGAGTTGATCTTTGACTTTCTTGTCATTATCATATCTCTCGATCAAGGAATCCATTGTTGCTTATAAATATTCCTTTGCACCTTTATGAGTTTTTTTTTCCTAAGATATATCCATCCTACTGCATATTCGAATGCTTTAATATATTCAATATTTCTATCTTCAGGAGGCACTACAACTTTAGCATACTTATACCTAAATTCAAAAATTACCCTTAACATAGTTTTGGCCTTCTTTGTCATTTTGGGCTTTACTAGGACAAGTCGACTAATTCCAAAATCATTATGTAAAATAACATGTTTCTTCCTTTTAGGTGTTTGGGAAATTAACCATGGGGGAAGAGGAGATGAATCTCCTTGAGCAGAAGAAACCAAAGACTATGATGTTTGAGGAGGGACAATGGTTTGTGAAGTGGGTAGAATGGAAAGTGGAATGGCAGAGCTATCTGATAATGGGTTTGAAACTAATGGAATAGTGGTTATTATTGGTGGGGTTTGGGTTGGCATGAAAATTACTTTTAGGTCTAACAATGTTTTGGACACTAGGGTGATAGGAGCTTAAGGCATCACTTTAATAGAAGATGTGGAGATGAATTTTTCCATATCATGTTGAGCGAAGTACAGATTGGTTAGGGATCCCAATGACTTTTTAGTACTAAGTAGATTGGACAAAGAATTAAAAACTTGATCCAGAGTGCCCGAAAAAGGGACTTAAAAAAGTGTGGCACTAGGAGAAGTTGGAGCCAAGAGAATAGTTTGAGAAAAAATAGAGATAATTGGTGCAGATGTACTAATAGAAGGAATTATAGAGAATGCCACCTGGGAAACTATTGGTTGAGAGACCTTGACTACAAGAACTTCTGATTGTGTAAACTTAATTTATGGAGATTGTTGAGCCAGAGGTTGAACAACTGTTGATTGAGGAGGTACCTCACTCACACTTAGTTTTTCTTATGTCTCTATTTGCACACTTTTTTCAACACTAGCTTATTTTTTCTTCTTTCCTTTACTTACAAATACAAATCTTGGTTTTTGAGTGGACGTGGAGGCCTCTTCTTTATTTTTCATCCTTAACTCCTCATGTTTCCTTGTAGTATCTTCATCATATTCTTCCCCTGACCCTAATTTGAAATATTTTAATTTAATACCCTTATATTCCAACCAGGCATTAGTTCTTGCAAGAATGGGTTAAAATCTCTCTCTGATAGATGTGCATTATTTTATAGACCATTCGATTGAAGGAATAGGAGTAGAATCAACTTGATTTCCTTCATATGAAGGATCCAATATATCCTCATTGTTAGAGAGGTTAGCTAGAATGTTGGCTAATTACAGATCTTAAATTTGATCAGTAGTAAGATGACTATAATCAATTTTCCTTACATCTTCTTCATTTCTACATTCTACCCAAATATCCTCAATCCTGTGCACATGAACAAAATTGCCTTTCACCTTTTCCTTCATCATTTTATAATCAAAATATTTTTTTGTTTTATACCTTTTAAGGGTGATCCATTGCATCTCATTTTTCATTGTCTTAGCCTTTAGAGTAGTTAAAATGGTGTACCATCCAATGTTTATAAGAAATTTGAATCCTCTTTTATGTGTATCTGATTGCTTCTTGTGTATGTCATCATTTGTCTGCACATATCTATTAAAATCAATTTATCACCTAGGTATTTAGGTAGCATGTAAGATTGTTCATTAAATTCACCTACCCTAATGTAAGTGAAAGTTGGGAACTAAAGGAAAATGCAACCAATCATGTTCATTGTTGCCCATGCCTGATCTGAAACCCTTTTCTTCTCTAATTCTTTTTCAAAAATACAAATGAATTTTTAGAAGAATGCATCATTAACTCTTCTAAAATGTTTAATACCTTCTTTGAGGGTTAACTATGGATAATACTCATAAACATGAACTTTATTCCTTTCACCAACATTGGTCAGTCCTAGAAAAGTCCTCATGTAGGCTGCAACATATACCAAATAAGAAGTCATATAGAACTTGATAGAAGAACTTACTTCTAAAAGCTGGTGACATCTAGCATCACTTATTTGACTTCCCTAATAAATCCTCTACTTATTCTTCTTGTTGATAAAAATGTAGTGATACATCCATTATTGGAAGATACTAGATGTAGGAAGACCTTTGACCCTACTTAGGAGAGTGATTAAATCTCCTATTTCCTCCATAAATTCACTTCAGTAAAAGCTCTTTGGCCATCTTATAATTTTATGCCTTGGTGTCTTCAGTGAATTTGTATTAATGTGCCTCTTGCATTTCTCAAGATTCTTGTCATAGTATTCTTGCATTATTGTCACACTTATATTTGAATATTCCTCAATGTCTGAAAGATGTAAAAATTTATCAAAATATTTTGCATCTAGTCCAATTACTACTTTTTCATTGACATCCTTGAATAATTTAGTTTCCTTGTCAAGGTGGGAAACAACTATTAAGATGAACTCCAAATATTGAGCTGACACAGGAAATGTAGTTGCTTATGTATCTCACTGTTAAGAATAGGCTGCATATGTGGGACAATGGGTTCTCTTCCCAACCTTTGTAAGAATTTAGTCATGTCAACATGCCCAATCTCTGTATCTCTAATTTGATCTACATTAGAATCTATTGTAGATGCTTGAAATACGCCTTGAAATTTATACTTCATTATCCTCTTAGCTAGGGAATATTTTGACATTGATCAAGTATCTACAAAAAATAATTTTGATTTCTCTAGAGTTAACATTTTCTCTCATTTTTAGTAAAAAGTGTAGTTCAATGAAAATTCTCTGAACTACACCAAAAATGGGGATAACATGCACTTTAGAGAATTTTCCCTAAAGTAAACCAAATAAAGTGCACTTTAGAGAAAATTATCTCAAGTGCACCAGAAGGTGTGTAATTTCACTTTGGAGAATTTTTTTTGAAGTGCACCAAACTACATGTACTTTAGATAAAATTCTCTGAAGTGCACCGAAAAGGTGAACAATCATGCACTTCAAATAATTTTCTCTGGAGGACACCAAGATGACAATTTATGCACTTTGAATGATGAAATGTGCACTTCAAAGAATTTTCTCTAAAGTGTACCCAATGATGAAATGTATATGAAAAATGCCCCTTGGTGCTTTTTAGAGAAAATTATCCAAAATGAACCAAGAGAGTTAGGGTTTTTGAGGGAAAAATAAAAATCTTAAAATAAGACATGAAGAAAGAAGAAAGAAAAAGGAATAAAAATTACCAAAAATAATAAGAAAAACAAAAATATACCTGAGATGCCACGAAAATGGATGATGACGAAGAACCCTAGGGCACGAAGAAAAGATGAAAATAGCAAATCGAGGATAATGAGAATAAATGCAATCAATCTCAAAAATGGTGGCAAAGGATGTATTCATGCTTGAAAATGGTGAAGACAAATGGTAAAAATGAATTTACATGGGTTAAAATATATATAAGAGGGTAATTAATATGAAATTAATTACCAACATATTGGTGGGCCAGAGTGTAGGAGTGGAGAAAAAATCTAAACTTGCATGTGCAAAGTCAGACAAAAATAGCACTCCTACACCATAAAAATAGATTGTATAATATCAAAGAATTTTTTTGTTGGTACACTCCATGGTGCAGTTCAAAGAAAATTCTCTGATTCGTACCAAACTGGAAAAAGTGTAGTTTAGAGAATTTTCTTTGAACTGCACCAAAAAGAAACTTCACTAAAAAACTAACATTGAAAGGAAAAACAAACACAAAGATGCAATGATTAGCCTCATTTTTCATGCTTAGAGCTCATGGGCTATGAAATAGACAAGTTTCATAGGGGATATCCCATTAATTGAGCCTACTAAATTCAAGGATAACAAACAATATGAATCAACCTTGTAAGTTTAGGACTTAGGGCATTATACTTAGTCGTATTTGTCTTTTCCTTTACTTTCTTGGTCTTAATTTGAGTCTAAAACTAGTTGGAAAATAACACATCATAACCAAACACAATTTTTGTCCACTATTTTATTTAAACAAGGAGGCATTATGCTGGTCAAATCAAAATCATATTTTACCTTGTTTAAATTGTCATTCTAAACATTATTTTTCTATTTATTTAAACAACATTTTTATGTTTTTCATTTGAGTCTAAACCATTTTCCAAAAGTCTTTAAGTCCTTCACTTTTGTATTCAATTTCAGAATCTCACCTTTATAAATTTTGGGCCAAGGTGTTAATTGGTTTGCCATTTACACTTAGTTTGAATTAACTTGGTTATGATTTCCCATTTGGGTTGAAGGTCATTTATAGACTCATCATCATTTAATCATTTTGTACTTAGGTAATCTAGTGTATCGCTCACACTCTAAGATCTAGAACACATTTTATTCTACCTCCTATTACCATGTGATGGCATTGTGTTGCCCGTTTGGTTTTAGTTTTATACTTAGGATATCTTGCATGTTTTCACATCTTGATTTTCTTAGTTTGCATTGTTACTTTCATCATTAGAAATACTCTCTTATATTTTTCTAGTAAAAACTCATCAAATTTGAACTAGCTTTTATGGTATTGATGGGTCTCTAAACCTATGTTTGGTGTACTAGTTTACACTATAGGTTTTTGAGTTATCTTACCCTCTTCTAATTTAATGATTTCAACCCATCAAAGTTGATTAATTTCATGAACCATTTCTTCTAATTTTTTGGTACTACACTACCTCCTTTCTATTATAGTCTCTTTATTACCTTGTCATGTGTTTGGAGAAAAATTAAAAAACACCTTGTTGACATTTTTAAAACATTTTCCAAATGAAGAGGACAACTTCCTAGACATGATGCAAAGGTACACTCGTATTGGGGTCCCTTATGGCCCTAGATATGATTAAGTGAACTTTTATGATGGACAAGATAATTTTATGCTATTTGATGACATTCACATGACTGTAGGATCTAAGGAAGACTATTTTGAACATCAACCCCTAGAGGATAAAGATGAAGCACTCCTAAGGTTGAATGAATCAGATGCTATATTGCCACAAGTATTTCTTATTTAATAATTTCATACCTTGATTAGGATAGAATAATAACAATGAGAGCAATCCTTCACTCACATTGCAAAAATAAATATTGCATTTCCTATCAAAGGAAAGGAAGTTTTCATAGAGTTAACACCTAATGATCAAGATCTTATTACCAAGATCAAAAATATAAGTCAATGATATGTTTACCAACTTATCATGGACTTGACCAACTCTTTAGTTTCCACTTCTATACATATTGATGCTTCTAATGAGCAAGGGAATGTGGTAGAACCAACATAGCACACTTTAGTTAATAACACACCTATGATGGATTAAGATGTCTCAATTGAATAACCCAAGTCTCAAGAGGTTTCGTAACATGCTTTGACAGACATAGATTATACATTTTTCAATCATCAAGAACCTCTTGTTCCTTTACAAAATCAAGGATCAAAACCTTCAATGTATATTGAGGAAATTATGCAAAATAATTTGGCTATTTCATCTTGATTAACGTGTACTTTGGTGAATAGACCACAGCCTCCCCAAAATCAATAGAACACTTATTCAAGGTGGTCAACTTCTAGGAATATTAATCAACCCAAGAATAAAAAGCTTACTTAATCGATTCAAGGAGAGAACTAAAATAAATTTATAGATCAGAAGGTGTTTATCCCTAATAAATCCACACAATAGGTTTATATGCCACCCCAATAGAATTATATTCCCCTTACCAATGCACCAAACATGTAAGAGTGTAATTCTATGAAATAAATTATGTCATGATTGGAGACAGAAAACATAATCAAGAAGTAAAAATTTGATGAGATATGTCCATATCCATTTGATTTGAGTATTCTCCAAGTCCCCTTTCCACCTCATTTTGAGGCACCCAAATTCGATAAATACAAATTAAAGGGTCATCCTTGTGAGCACATTCAATAATTTTTTATGTTAATCTAGGAGGTAGCTTATAGCAGCATTTATTTGCTTCACTTGTTTCTGTGAAGTTTAATGGCATAAGCTTTAGACTAGATTGTTAAGTTACCCAAGGGATTAGTTGCAGATTGGAATGATATATCTAAAAACTTTGTCAACCACTTCTCATAAAACATTGAGCATGAATTGACCCTTGTTTACTTGTGCAAATCCAAACAACAAGATGGGGAAAGCTTCACAGCCTACCTAAAATGATGGAGAGCATTAACTAGATGCTTTCGACATAATTTTCTAGACAAACAGTTGGCCAACATATTTTCACATAATTTAAACATTGAGGTGGCGTACAATCTATGGCTTGCTTGCATAAACACATTTGAATAAATTACAGACAAGGGTGTATAGATTGAGAAGGCACTTATCATGAAAGGCCTTGTCAAAATTTATTCATAGGTTCAAAAAAAAATTATACCTAATCTCCTAGTCAAAAAATTACAACAAAGAAACCTAAGGGACTCAATAAGAATAAGAACATGGTCTAAAATGGAGTAATTGAATCAAGACATTTACAAGTGGTACAAGCTCTACCAGCTCCAAATGTGCAGTTAGCTTCACCTAATCCACCAAACACTTTACAAAGAGTCCTTCCCTAAAGGGTATACAATAACAACTTTAGAGTCTTTAAAAAACTAGGAGAGCATATTGAGGTAGTGTTCCAAAAGCTCGTGGTGGTTAATTTTATTGTATAGCCTATACCAAGACCATTTCTTGAAGATCAACCCAAACCTAATTGGTATCAGGTAAATTAATTTTTTAACTTTCATCATGTTTTTATTCATGATGCTTATCATTATGTTCAGTTGTGACACCTCATTAAATATTTGATCGAGCATGGTGAAGTTGAGATCAAACTTGATCCACAGGACACTAATCAAGATATGGGTATCTACAAAGACCCATTTCCTTGACATAATCAACAACTACCAAGGAAAAATCAAAACCAAGGATAGAATCAATGATAAAATCAATATCAAGGATAAAATCATAACCAACATGATCATAATCAAGATCATAATACTCATGTTAACAAACTGGGTTACAATAACATGCCTTACGATTATAACAATACCATGGTATGCATTTCTACAAACCATATTGCAACTATCACTATTAAATCCCATGAACCATCCCATATTCTTCATAGTATTAGAGCCATTTTTATAGGTTCAACACCCTCTCCCTCAAGTAATTCCACATCGATTTTATGTAATTCTATTGTGCCTCTATTTTTATGGGTAACTATTTTTGGACCTCACATTTCCTCTAATTATAATAGCTCCTTGTTGACTCAAAATTTCTCAAATGTAACTAGACTCCCACAAGTTACCCTCCAAGGCCCTTTTCCTTCATCTTCTAATTATATTGTCTCTTTTCCACCTTTAGATTGTGTAATCACAAATAAATGCTCACAAGTTACACTTCAGGGCCCTTTGCCCTCTTTTTCTACCACTGAACCTGATGTGAACATTATGCCTTTGGATCCATAGTCAAACACTATGCTAGCCAAGGCTAAACCATCTCCTCCTACTATTTAAAATCCTTATATTATATTAGACCAACTAAGTAAAACCCCTTCATAGGTTTTTATTTTATATCTCTTGTGTACAACCAAAGTCCACAAAACTATTTCGAATGACCTTTTGTAATAATCCACTATTCCCCATGATATTAATCCTAAACAATTCCCAACATTTGTAGGCCATTTATATTAATTTCAATATCTCACATTTGTTCAAAACTACATGTCCACTCTTGGTCTGATCCATAATAACCCCTTGTATATTGATGTAGTTATTAAAAACCATAATATCAAGTGGGTTCTTATAGATAATGGTTCAACATTGAATATAGTATCCCTCAAAATGGTACAAATATTGGGTTACACTATAAAGGACATTCAACCAGAGACAATCACCATAAAGGCTTATGATAATACTGAGAGGGAATCTTCTAGTACATTTATTTTCCAATCATTGTTAGGTCTATGTCCCATCACACATTGTTACATATTGTGGATATTGAGTTGTCTTATAACATACTTCTTGGTCTTGGTCATCCTTTGATCCATGAAGTATAGGCCATTCCATTCACCTTGCATCAATGCCTTAAGTTTCCCCACAATGGGATCAAGGTCACCATTCTTATTGATTTATAGCCTTATTAGTATTTCAAACATTTAGAGGTTGAATATCATAATTATAACTATTATCCTAGTTTTAAATTTGTTGTAAAAAAGAACAAGGAGATAGTTTCACATCCACCAAAATCCAATTATATCAACCCTAGTGACCTTGTATCCACTTTGGCTGATCTATTTCCTATAACTCTTGTAAAATAGGTTGTTATAGAAGATGTGTGCATTTCCATGTATTTTCTTAAGGATTCCTTCCATGTTGCTAAGGTTTTGAAGTATCCCAAAAAATTTAGTAAATCCAAACCTTCCAAAATCCCTAATATACCCAACATGATTTGGAAATAGAAGAAAGAAACATAGAAACCACCAATAGTATTTATACCTGCTACTTTGCGAAAATAAGATTGAGAGGCTTTCACTGAAGGAGACTGGTTATATTATGATGGCATTGCTGATTGTTTTCAAAATACAAAATATCCTAACCCTAATCAAATTATGGATAATTTTTATTATACAAGAAGAGGCCTTGGACCATAATCATAAGGAATCTTGGAACCTTTATCAGATAGAAAACCTATTTTGAATCAAGGTCTTAGATTTATACTGCTTAGGGGTGACCTCATGAATTTTGATAGTGATTCCTCTAAATTGACTAGTGATGAGACTCATGTCAATTATATATCATCCCATTATAGCCTTTTTGAAAAACTTGTTGACATGGAATTATTTTATTCTAATGCCATTATGACCTTAACACCCCATTATTCCTTATGCCTTTATCATCCTAAACTCATTAATTAGGACCAATAAAATTTGGTCATATGCCTTGATGAATACTAGAATGAAGAATCAATTATAAAATATATGGGTGTATAAGAGATGGATTATCCATTGGTGATCATAAATAAGGATTTATTTTTATTTTGATCCTTCTTCATACTTTGGAGAGTAAGCAAACTTTTCATGTCATAACAAAGATAAAACATTGAGATCTTTAGGTGAAAACCTTTTTGAGGCACTCATTGGTCAAGGAAAAAGTAAACAAAAAAATAATCCATTGAGTGAAAACCTATTTCAAGAGCTCTTAGATGGGAAAGTTTGCTCATCCCCAAAGGACACACAAGGTCCATCAAGTCCTAGTTCTACAGCCAGTACTAGCATCACGTCATAATAATAAGTCTTTAAGCATCTTACTCTTGACTTTCCTATGATTTTTTCTAGTTGGTCATTCCCTAATTTTGTGGATTAATATTTTTCACATTATCCAAAGATTTGGGAAGAACAACAAAAACATAGTAGTAGAAAAAGGTAATCATGATCACACATTGCCTACTATTCTTGAAGATGGTTCTACACTCCTTGTAGAAAACATTGTTAAAGTGAACTTAGGAACATGTGATGATCCCAAAATTGTTTACCTTGGAGATTCCCTTTCTGAAGCATAGTGATAGCACATTATATCCATTTATATGGATTTTATTAATATTTTTGCATGGGCATATTCTGACATGCTAGGTTTAAACCTTGAATTAGTTGTACATCACCTTGTTGTTCATCCTGATGCGAAGCTAGTCAAACAATAATTGAGGAAGATGCATCCACACATCACTCTTTTGATAAAATTTAAATTGGAGAAGTTATTGGAAGTAGGCTTTATTATACCAATGGACTATTTTGAATGTATATCAAACATAGTTTTGGTCAGCAAAAAGCCACAGGGCATATGTCTTTGTGTTGATTTCATATATATCAACAAAGCATACCCCAAATATGATTTTCCTTTGCCTAACATCAACATGATCATTGACTCTACTATTGGGTACAATATTTTTTCCCTCATGGATGGATTTTTTGGATACAATAAGATCAAGATATCCCAATAAGATCAACACAAGACTATGTTCACCACTCTATGGGGAACATTATGTTATCAAGTCATGCCATTTGGCTTGAAGAACACTATATCCACTTAACATGTTATGACTGTCATCTTCCATGACATGATGCATGATATTTTTGAGGAGTATGTTGATGAAATCCTAATAAATTTAGAACATGTGTTGGACATCCTGACGTTCTACATAGAATGTTTTAGAGAATTCATGAATATAAGGTCCATCTAAATCCTAAGAAGTATGTCTTTGGCATCACTTCAAGAAAATTTATAGGGTTTATTGTATCACAAAGAGGAATCTAAGTAAACTATGCCAAGGTCAAGGCCATTTTTGAAATGCTTCCACCTTCAAATCTTAAATAGCTATGAAGCCTGCAAGGAAAGATCCAGTCTATTCACAGGTTCATTTTTCAACTGCTAAATAAATGCCACCCATTTACACATCTCTTGAAGAAAGGGGTCAATTTTTAATGGGATCAATAATTATAATTAGCATTTACAAATATCATAACATATTTGGCCAATCTACCAGTTTTGAGACTACCAACACTTGGACAATCATTGCTTCTTTACATTGCAATAACTAAAAATGTGTTAGGGGCACTTTTGGCTCAATATGATTACCAAGGTAAAGAATATGTAGGTTATTATATAATTCATATACTAGTGGCTTATGAACATAATTATACACCTATTGAGAATGCATGTTTAGCTATGGTGTTTGCATCCTAAATGTTGAGACATTATATGTTGAACAACAAAACCATTATTATTGCTAAGGTGGATCCTCTCAAATTTTTATTATACAAAGCAGCTCTCATAGGAAACATGGCCAAATAGATCATGCTCTTAAGTGAGTCTGATGTTGAGTATTAAAATTAGAATACTATTAAGGGGTAGGGTATTTTTGATCAACATGCAAAGGCCCCTATTATAGACACTCAACTACTTAGATTTGACTTTTTAGATGATTCTATCATGATAATATAAGAAACGAAGCATGAACCTATACAATGGAAACTATATTTTGATGGTTCTTTGACTACACCATAAGGGGACTTGATTACCAAAGTGTTTCATATCAATTTTCGTTATACCAATAATATGGCTAAGTATGAGGCACTTATTATAGGACTGTCTTACAGTTAAGTAGGATATCAAGCACTTAATGGTCTATGTAAATCCCAATTGATTATAAACTAAAACACATATTAGTATCAAACCAAAGACGATAAGTTTTTATCTTACAAGAACATTTTGGATAATCTCAAAACTTATTTTAAATCTCTAGAGTTTGAACAAGTACTGAGGGCCAAGAATAGATCTGCCAATATAATGGAAACAATAAGCTCCATGATATAGATTGATACTAGTGCTAAAGAGTATCAATTTATCATTGATAATCTTCTATAACCTACTCATGTCTTACCAGATTCAAAAAATGGTATGGGTCATTTTTGGTCCCAATCCCCCACTTGAACTACTAACAAAGAGTTTGTTGTAATGAAGATAAAACTAAATAATCTAATTGTTCATATCCACTCAAACTAGTCCTTAGATGAACCAAACCTAACACAACTATAACTAAAGAGAGGTACAAGAGTTTGAGGGAAACCTTGACTAGGAGAAGGACAAAACATAACCACCATAAGACATGCACATAAATGATCACTAGGATCCAAAGTACTCAAAGCATCATGATATATCAGTTGATTAATCAAAATGGGATTCTCCACATTCATTCCTTCATATAATTTACTTGTAATACAACAAGCCTCAGAAAACTAATCTTTAGAGTAGGAAAATGTTGAATATAAATGGGCATGGCCTCACTATACTAAAATCAACTATTCCTTATTACAACATGGTGGTTGATCTTATATAAACCTCTAAGTTTAAGGAACTCATTCTTAAATTTTCCATCTCCCACTAATGGGGTAGCTACAAGTATTCATTGTTGAAAATCTCTTGGGGAATAAAACCCACTGGAACCTACAATTAGACTACTATCCTATAATAATAAAAAAAAAATAGACCATATATAAATGATTAAGGAACTACCATTCTTGGTTTTAGTGAGATTATAATCCCACAAGGAGCTTCTACACCTATCTAGTTGAGCTACAATGACAATCAAACTTTTAGTAAGTTTCACCTTGTAAGTAGGCTATAACCACCTTAGATGATGAGATGCCATAAAAACACCTATGAACACATCCACCTTTGCACTGATGTATTCAACACCTGATGATGGACGTTTGATTATCACTCTTTCCCTTTTCTCATACTCAAATAACAAGTGCACTAATCTACCAATAGAATTATGACTAACATGTCATACAAATAGTTCTCAATCTATTCTAATCTTCAACTCATCCTCAGGGTACTCTACCATTCCTTCAATACACAATCCACACACACAATCCTCTCTCAAATATCTCCCAAGTCTATTGCATACAAGTCTAGAGATCACCAACTTTGATTTCACTATTTATAGAACAATCTTGATAATCACTATTGTTGACCAAATTTGACCCTGAAGGTCAGATTGGGACCCTTATAGGTAAAAAATTTGGTTTTATCTATTTTTATGGGTCTAATGTTATTTTTTAAGGTTTATTATATGTCATTTAGTATTATTTCATGTTATATTAACCTTGGTCATTAGTCATTTTAGTCCTTATATCATTTTGAGTCATTTTGGGGTCAAAATAGGGCATTAAATGAGTTGTAAGGCCTCATAGGTAAGTGTGAGTGTGTAATAATGTTTATTTCACATGAAATGTGTCCTATTATGTCTTAATAAATTGTTTCTAACTGAAATTGGTAGGTACTTTAGAAGAAAGAATAATTTTCTTGGGAAAAGAGAAGAGTTTGGCACTTGTATAGCCCATGAGGGAAGGTGACACATGGGAATGAGGGAAGGTGACACATGCCAGAAGTTGATATAATGTCTTTTCATATTCCTCACACTCATATAAATTATTTAAATGCTTTAGAAGTGCTAAAAAATGCCCAAAACTATTATGATCCTTTCTTGCCCTTCTAGACATGCAAAAGTGATCAATAGGTTCATGCTTGGTACGTTTAGTTGGAGAAATTCTAGGTAAAAATACTTTGGGAGGTGAAATTAAACTCAAATATATTAATTTACATAAAAATATTTTGAATAATGGTGGATTTTTCTTTATGAACCATCCTCATTAAGTTGACTATATTTTTGTGCTTGCTACTTTGTGCACCCTACAAGTTTTGATCATGTTTGGATGATTATATATAATCCATTTGTTTATATTAATTAAAAATGAGTTTTAATCCCTTATATAATGTTATCATTTATTTTTTTGGTGTTTCAAGATGTTTGGATATGCAAATAATCTTGAGTTGTAAGTGGATGCACCATTCTATGTTACAAGTAGTTTTTCACCTTTTTCAAGTTTCTCATGTTTTGACAGTGATTCCAAGCGGTGAAAATAAGTAAATTATCATGTTTCCAATATTTTATTTATCTCCTTTCATTTAAATTTAATTATCTAAAGCAATGTTCCATGGGTGCACTCAATGCACTATGCGTATGCAGGTAGCTCCTTGAATATACAAGTTCTTAGAAGGATGCCATGATAAAAGGGGAGCTCTGATATGTGTTTCAAATATTTTGGATTTTAAATAGTGGATTTTTTCACTTGGTGAATATTTATAATGAATATCAATGATATATCTCTTATATATTGCCTATATCACTATCCACTACCTATGTACATAGTCTTCTACCATTAAAATGTACCTACAGGTGCCCTCATAGAGTTCTCACATTGAAAAGGAGTGTCTAAGTTGAGAAATGTTTTGATCATAGGAAGAGTCTATTTAAAAAAAATTTAAAAGGACCAAACTTCATTAAATCACATAAACCTTGTATACTGTCCAAGTTTGCCTCACTACTTCTATGTGAAAATACTCACCTACAAGAAGATGAAATTTGAGAAAAAAATGATTGAATGGTTTTTAACCCCTAAAATTTTTAAGTACACAATTTAATAGGTTATAATGGTCTTTTATAGTGATCAAATGGTCAAAAAAATGCTCACTTCCATCCTCATCTTAACTGCCTACAGACATGAGAATAACCACCTATAGGTTGCTTGACAGAGATATAAGAGGTACTCATACTGAGAATATTGGACAAGTTGAAACATTTTTGAAGTACTAATGTGTTATGAGGATCATGTCAGGACTTTTAGAAAGTTAGGTTGGAAGATATAAGTAGAGCCATGTTAAAAAATTCAAATGACTAAATTATGGGACATAATCCCTAAAAGTGCAAAATAAAGCACCTATGCTATTTTGGTAGGGTCATATGGCAGGGTTATCAATGGTTTTAATGCTTCTAAATGTGTTTTCCTAGTATTCCCTACATGGGATAATGACTATTCTAGGTTTTGGAGGTAGGTGATAAATGGAAGGTAGTTTTTGGGAAGCCTAAAAATACACTTTCATGCACTGATTTTGGGTAGTGAATAGGATTTTAAATTTTTTGGGCAACCTTGTTTTCCAATTGGATAAACTATACCATGACACTATGTTTGAATATTCCTAATAAGTTTGAAAATAACATAAATGACTTGGAATAAGCCTAAGGTGTAATGCCATGGTCAGATGTTCATTTATAGGTACAAAATAACCTGAAAAAGGCCACCTACAGCCTGCCTGTAGGTGTTCATAGAGTTCCTAAGCTGAAATTGGAGGATAATGAGACATATACTTAAAACCCTACCATGAAAGGTTTACTATATTTTTAAAAGGTTCTCAAAAATATCATAACACATTTTAAAATTGTAAAATCTTCACCTACAAGTCTTGAGACTCCCACACAATCAGTTGGAGGTGACTAAGATAGACAATGAAATGAAGCATGACATCTAAGTGTTTGTATTTCATGAACTAAAGGAAATTAATGAGTCCAATCAATGTTAAATGACTCTATATTCTTCAATAAAGTTTATATATATTTTCCTCAATCCCAAATAAGCATGGTCACCTACAGGTGCCCCTTCAATGCATAAAAATGTAGTCAGTTGCCTTGACTAGTTTTAAGAACAATCCAATATCAAGGTGAAATAATGAGTGATAAGTGTTTGAATGCATGATTAAAACCTAAAAAAATTTATTTATCACCATTTGACACTCCAATATCATAGAAATAGGGGGAAAAAGGGCTCCAAATCAAGCACACATAGTCTACTTAGGAGAGGCCTATACCCAGTTTGCCTATAACAATTTTATCTTGGGTCTTAAAGCATTTAGAAGGAAAAATACTCAGATAAAGGGATAAATATTTGTGCATAAAATTTTTATGGGTTGGATAATCCCCTAAAATATTCATTATTTTTTGAGGAAATAGGGGAATGCCCTATGTTTTGTCTCAGATAAAGGGTGCTCCCTTTATGAACAAAACATGCAACCTTGAAGAATGAGAGAAAAAGTTTATTTAAACTTTAGGAGAGGTATATAAAGTTTAATTACACCTATTAAAACATGAGTATCAATTAATAAAGAGTGAATCTCAACAGGGTATCTTAAACCCTCAATTATGTAGGCAGACCTAGTAGGCAAGGTTTAGGCCTAGAAGCCAAATGTGGGTCAACTTCCTTTCCATCCTTGGGTAAGAATTATAACCAGATATAAAATGTCAATAGGGTTACAAAATATGTGTTTAATATATTTTTATGTAGGGTAAAACCATCAAAAGTCATTTTGGGCTTTAAGGTGCAGACAGGCTTACTAAGCAAGTTTTTGGCCAAAGGTACAAATGAAAGGTTAGATAAAATTTTAGCATGAGGTGAGATTTATACTCTATTTAAATTTTTTTTAGGTAATTATATACATTTATAATATTTTATAATGTAGATAAACCCCTAAAAATTCACCTTTGGCTCAGAGACCTTTTAAGCATGCAAGAATTGAGAAAAGGAACTCGATAGGCCAAGTTGAAGTTCTCACATATATAATGAGAAATTTCATGGAGGAAAAATATTTTTATAGGTGTTATCAAGGGTCCTAAACAATATTATTGTGTAATTAATTTGAAAATCCAACATCCAATCTTCATGAACAAACCTTAAGAGTGAAAACAGGCTTAAAACCCTTGTTAAACCCTTACAAGGACCTGATTGGAGAAATGAGGATGGGAATATTATAAAATGGAATATTTTTTATATAAAAATAATTATATATTTTATAATAATCTCTCAATATCTTTCCCACCCTTTTGAGTTGTACGAAATTGTATGGATAGGGTACAAAATAGGGTAATTTTGACTATTTTATGTGTTTTGTAGGTTTTATGAAGATTCTAGAGATGAAATAAAATTTGGGAAAATGATTAGGAATTGGGATAAACCATAATTTAAATTTTATTATTTATAACATATCCTAATTATTAAAACAAAAAACTTCATCTCAGCCAGATAAAACTAGCATAGTGACCAAGCTAGTGAGAAGGGTGGAAAACTTCAAGTAATCTAATTTTAAGGTGTGTATTATGTCTCTAAGGACATGGAGGGTATTTAAACATGTAATTATATCCCTCAAATTTATTTACATAAAAAAATAATTCCTTTTTGGAGGCCAAGTGTGTAGGGTGCATGAAAGAGAAGTTTTCTTGATAAGAGGCAGTGATAACTCACTTCTTGGAGATTCTAGATGATCAAGAATACAACCAATGAATGGAGAGGCATGTCTAAAAGCCTTCCATATAATTTTAATCATTATACCTATCCTTATTTATTTTTTATTTTAAAATAGGGTTAATCATGAAATAAAATTTTTTGAGTCAGTTAAGGGAATTTCATGCCACTTTACAAGAGTTTGATGACTTGGAAAACCGTTTGTTCCTTTTAACTTTACATGGTCTATTTTATATTCCTTTAAAATTAATAATAACTTATTTTTTTAATATTTACAAGTGTCCTTGTTACCTTTTTAATTCTCCTCTTTCTCTCTCTCATGTTTTATAAGAACTAACCATTTTGGCCTTTATAACTCATGCTCCACCTGAGTATGGTGAAGCCCTGCTCATTTGCATACCATTTGATCAATAAGATTAGTGATTTTTACCTCTTCCATAACTATTCATATATATTTTTACTTAGATGATGGATATTTCTTAGTGATAACTATGATTTCTTTATCATGTTGTCTCATTCTTTCACCCTATTTACAATTGGAAAGCTTCTTCTTGCAGGTCATGTAAAGTGTTCTAGGAAATGTCAAGGATTGAGTGAGTTAGTATATTCACTAGATACATTAAAGGCCTCTTGTTTTGTCCTCATATCCTTTCATATTCATCCATAACCTTGAAATTAAACATTTATATGAGAAGGTTCAGATTGGAAAAGTGTATGTTTGGTTAGTCCTTTGTTCTCATGTATAAAATGTTGTTTGTTTGAATTCATCAACTTATTTAGTGTATCACCTACTTTAGGATAGTTTGATTTTATTTATCTCTCTCCCTTCATCCCCCACCCAAAAATTTAGGTGTATTAGTGATCTAAAGTGGTACATCAAGAGATATATCCCTATCTAGAGATTAAACTCATTCATAGGCTACCCACAAGCCTTGAGGTATTTTAGTTATGACACTTGGATGAGGAAAGCTAAGACATATTCTCAAAATGTGAAAATATAAGTGAAAAAAACTACCTTGGTTAGACATTAGTCATGCCTTATCCCTTAATTCATCTCTCATATGAAGACACAGCTCAATACAATCTTCATAGGTCAGACATAACATCTATGGGTCACCCTTAAGCAACTACACCTTTTAATAAGGCCCTTGTAGCTCTTATAGGTCTCATGGAGACTTATTCACCCATTTATCAAACCTTAAAGTAAAAAAATAACACAATACCACTTTAAAATACATGGTTCCACTCCTTATGTCCCCTTATAAATCTTAAAATGATCATATTCATCTTAGCTCACCTCTACATATGCTCAATCAACTCAAACAGAGACCTTATACACAAGAATACCATTACCAAATATACATTCAACTTCTTAATCATTTTTTTATTAAATATAGATTTATCATAGATTCAAAATCCATATATAACATCCTCATGAAATCTAAAACACTTCCCAAATAGCTAAGTCATCATTATACATTGAAATAACATCAATACAAACTCGAATATCCTTCTTAGGTCACTTACAAAACATATATGAAAACACAATGAAATTTAGATCACCATATCTTTGATATTACATAATTCTAAATATTTAAATCCATATTTATAGATGAGACTTGTAGTCCTCTACCACTTTCATTTTTACTGCATGAGCAAATTCATCCTAGATCAAAAGTTATAGCCCAAAAACTAGACACTATTTTTCCTTTGTAAATTCAAATATTCAAATACAAACATTCATAGTTAACCTTTATACACAATGCTTGCATCTCATGTCCTCTCAGATCAGATTGAATATGAAACATTTATCTTATTATATCTTTAACATGTAGACCTCGAATGCCAAACAATAAACCTCATTCACTTTGACCTCATCTTGTGAAATCTTGAAATGTTGACTCAACGCACTTCATCAATCTCTATAGATCAACCAAGTCTTTAACAAGCAATGCTCACTATTTGATCAAATTATATTAACACCCACTTGATATTTTATCCTTATCCCATACCTTTTCTCAATCGATAAACATCATGCACTTCTTTCCATCTTGCTCAACATGCACTATTGATCTTGATCTGTATGATCACTCGTGCATCATTGGATATTCATTTGGTCCTGAACTTTAACTCTACTAAATAGATGTCACATTGACCCATTTGACTCTATGGACACCATATATCTTCACTATATGAACTCCCATGAACCACTGGATCTCCACTAGTTCTATATCTTTAACATCTTGTAAATTGATTAAGTATGGGGACCAACTATAATATGCTTGGAAAGCCTACTTTGAACCTAATAACTCCTTCTACGCTTAGATGCATGATCTCAAATTTAGACCTCATAATCACCTTTTAAAGGAGAATCCATCTATATAAAAAACTACTCATAGAACCTTCATGCATGAAATATATAATGCCATTAAAATGCCTTCTCAATATCTTTTGTCACAAATCCAACTATGGTTAGAACATGTCTGGGAGACCAACTTTGAACATGTATATATTTTGACATGCTTTAGCACATGATCTTGAATTTATCACAAATCAACTATGCTCAAAATTGAAGAAACACATATGATCATTTTATCTTGACACCTTCACACGTGAAATATATAACACCATCAAAAATATCACTCAATTGTTCTCACCACATTGTAAAATTGTCTAGGTATGGAAAAACACAGTCAAATTGCCTGGGAGCCCAACTTTACATAAGCATATCTTTGACTGCACTTCAACACATGACTCAATATCTATAACATAGAAACTAGGGACTAATTTTATCATAACCATATTATCAACTCCCCTTAACTCATCTACATGTGGTAATTATGACATCATTAAATTGCCTATTGGGCCACCTTTTTAGAGCAAGTCCGTGGATCATGCCAACTAGACCAATATCAGTATGAGGTAACCCTTAGAGTGGTTACTCCCCTTTTTTTACATTTGGGTACTAGATAAAGAAGTCCTCATAGATCATGTGCTAACTGGTAGGTAGTTGAATAACATTGACTTACATAAAGACATCCCTACCAAGACTTTTGCATGGTGGCTCAAGAAGTATGGATGTCAGAGAGTGGAGCAGGTGAGATAGAAACCTTGTAGTGATATATTAGCATATATAATGCACTCATTGACCTTGGATAATGTATTTAATCCAAAATACTCATGATAGCTCATCATTTAGCATGTGCTCATCCAAATCGACAAGGAGACTCCCTTTCACCTATAGAAGAAGACTCACTTTTAAAGACCAAAGAGGTGAGTAAGTGCAGCAAATCTCTAGTGAATAGAGAGTGAACCATTAGTATTTATTATTATGCATATGGTAGTTAGATATTTGAATGTAAATCCCAAGCTTGTATGTGAGCCGTTGGGTATGAATAGAGTTAGGAATAGCATATTCTCTATTTCTTCATATTGAACTTTATTGATGAACTACAAGTTAATGAAGAAATGAAGTATTGATCCTTGTGTTATAATTTGATTAATGTTATGCTTGTGAGTTAGTTTCACTTGAGTAATTTCTTAGCTATTAATTTGAATACATTGTGAAATAGAGGTTCATCCTTGGTGGTTAATGGTGTCTTTGTGCCATGTAGTGACCTCAACTCACTTATAAAGTGACTAAGTGTTAGAACCAAAATGCACCAAAGTTCCAAGACCCATGCCTAGAGCATTATGTTAAGGATGTTTAGTTGAACCCAAGCCTTCCCTATGATTTTCTAAAGTACCCAAACCACCTTATGTTATCCCTTATCCTAGTTTGTGCCACTAAGAACCCCACCTAGCCAGTTATGGACTTACACCTTAGGACTTGGGCCACTAAGGAGGCTTGTACCTATTAAACTTCCTTTGAAGGACTTAGTGTTGGAAGGCCACTTGAACCCCTCAGGCCAATGACTAAGTCCTTTTAAACCCCAATTTGTGTCATGTTACAACTAGCCCAATATAGGTTTAATCCCTTTGTTTTTGCACTTCAAGTGAGTGCATAAGGACTACGCCTTATGTTAAACATATGTTAGTACCCCAACATGATTAAATGTTGTGCACTAGATTCTACTATGCCCATGCCTAGCTCCATCAAGTCTAGAACTGACTTGGTGTGATAGCTAAGTGCACAACCAAGCATAAAAGCTAACTTAGTGAAACTTTTCTACAACATTTTGGTTTCATTGTTAAAACATATGTTGAATTTTATTACGAAAATGGTGTAACAGAGTGATACTCTAACTATCACTCAAGAATATCGAGCACTAGCTAGAACAATTGGAAGATAGTTTTGCATAGAATCATCTTACATGAAAAGGGTAAACACTGAGGAAATGGGTGTAAGCCAACCTATATGATGATCTATACGAGGCATTTTTTTTAAGCTACCCAAGCATGTGTATCATTGGTTGGTCACCTATATAACTTTGATAAAGTGAAGCTATGGTTAGCTCCTCAAGTGGAGTGGAGAGTGCATAGAAAGGCTTGAAAGCCTAGATGATGTTTGGATGCATGCTATGGACAAGTAGTGGAAAGGCACATTAAAGATATATGTGTTGGAGTTCATGGTGTCAACCTTATCATGCCCTAAAAAAGTAGAGTATGAGTTTTTTTGTGAGCCAAGGTGTATGTTTATCAAAAGACTCAGCATCAAACTAAAAAAAAATCTTGGTGGATTACAGTATAGAAACTATAAGAATGGAAGGCTAAAATCCTTACATGTATGATAAAGTGTAGAAGGTCAGAAGGGGAAGTGTAGGTAATCACGATGGAATAATAAAAATACCCTAACACCCAAGAGCTCTAGAGGCTAAACTATAGTAAGCAAAGGCACATGCTGATGGAGGATATAGTACCTAAAAGTTTTGAGAGGACCTGTAGTGAGTAGGAAGGGCATGGGGAAAGATCCTTTGAATTTTAGAAGCATGAAGAGAGAGAGGGAGAAGAAAGAGACTAAAATCAACATTCAGGTGTAGGATACAGTGGGTTCTTATAAGATTTGGTGCTTGAGAATACACCAAAAGCACCTACCCCCTTTAAACCTAAAGCACAATATCATGCATTGGATTCCCCATTAGAAGACAAAATGATAGTAACTAAACCTATTATCGACATTGACTTTGATAGGATTCAAGATTTGGATCAAGAGTTTGTGATTTATTAAGTGATTCCCTATGAGTAACTAAGTGAGGATATGGTGAATCTATCAAGCACCAACCTAGGAATCATGAAACTAGGTACAATCATTCATATGTAGAGAATGTCAATTGCATCGACTAGGAAATAGCCCACAAAAGTGGCATGCCACCACAAATGATTATTATTAAACTAACAATTTTGATATCATATTCAATAACATCAAGATCAATGCCTATACCTATAATAGGAGTCACTATAGGGCCACGTCCAACATAAATAAAAGGGGGATAGGCACATTAGAACCCAATGCCACCCCCTTAGCAAGTCTACTACAAGATGGTGATGCACTTTCTTGAATATCATAGTGTATATAATTCCATAGAGCACGTGCTGAAATGTGAGTTGTAATGGCATGATCAAAGCATCACTCAACTTCATCATAAGTCAACCTAGTTTGTGACCACCTTGATAGATCGTGCCCATACCTAGTATCAAAAATTTGATCCAAACCATGCTATGGTTAACTATAATGGGCTAAAATAAGTCTTTTTAAAAGAGTTTGATATCCTTGAATTTGAGTAGTAGAGCATCATGGTACTTAAGTAAATCAACCAAGTGTTATCTGAGAGCATGTGCTTATATGATGGATGATTTAAAACTCTTCTCTTTAAGCTTCCATATGACATCCATCCCTCCCAACATGCACAATGGTTTGTTGGAGGCATATTAGTACCATTCAACTGAGTGTTATCCATGAAAACCTTTAAATACCCCTATGAAGTGCTTGAAGCTGTGCTCTGGCCTGAGGAAGTAAGTAGTGATGACACTAGGATCATCCCATTCATGGAGGTGAAGATTACGTCAATGGCCTCCCAGCTATAGAAGCTAACTAGTTTTGACACATGAAACTCATATTGGGTTATGGTACACTGACTACGAGATGGAGGGGCAACAAGAAAAATTACCCATGAAGAAATATGCATGCCCTATTTCTCAACTATGAGGTTTGTCATGGGTTGCATGACTCTTAGAACTACCTTATGTTGTAGTATGCCAATTAATTAAACACCACAATCTATTGCAAGATGTGTTGTGTTTATACACACTCAATAATAGATTTTTAGGTCATCGATGAGATGTACCAAAACATAGAAAGAGGCATGAAGTAGGTGATGACATCAGGTAGAGGTCAAATGAGTCAAAGCAATGAAAGTTATTGATAGAACAATATGGGCTATGGAAATCAATGAGGCATGCACAAGTGAGGAGGAGGACATGGTGGAAAAATATTCCCACCATGATTATGTTACAAGTGTGGGTTGATTGAGCACTATCAATGTGACTACCCCATGCATCCAACATGTGGGTATTATCAAGGACCACATGTAGTCAAGGAATGACTAGACCTATACAAGAAGATAACTCAAGGTCAACTTGGTGTAGACAACAGTGTTGTAATGGTTAGGCATGATTCTAGAGAGGAAAAATGGGCCCCTAAACCAGAATAGACTTGAAAGAAACTACCCAAAGTATAGGCCACAACAAAGAGTGGGTTCACAACTCAACCACCTACTATACCAAACCAATATTTACACTTAGAGTATGGTGAATCAAGCCTTACTAAGTTTTTAATGTAGTTGGAGCCCAAATTTATGCCATATCCTAACCTTACATGATAGAAGGATGTCCTTGTAGCAAGCCATGAGTGTGATATAGAATTTTCAAGGTGAACTTCAGTTGGTCATAGACTTAGAGGGATAAGCCACCGCTTTGTGTAAGAAGCAAGATCACCAGGAGGTTGAAGTGCAGGAGTTGACCAAGATCCTACACCTCTTGCAAATTGAAAGGGTGTTGCCCCTACTAAAATACTTGTTTATGAATCATATAGGGAAAAAACCAGTGTAATAGGTTGCCTCTGAAGTGATATAAGTTATAGTTCTACATATGGAGTGGGTACATGAGGTAAGGCATACTCAGAACACTGAGTATGACCAAGAATTGTTGATAGATTCTACCATTAATGGGTGGTTAGTTTATGAATTCTTGGTAGATATGGACATTGAGGTCAATATTCTAACCAAAAATGCTTGGGAAAATATGGGGAGGCCACCCTTTAGGCCTTCACCTCACATGTTGTTCATGGCTAACAAAACTCAAGCACAACCAATCAATATATTGAAGGGTGCCATTTTAGATGTCATGGGCATCAAATTCCATGCTAAATTCTAGGTCATCAAGTTGGTAGAACAAGACAACTATCCCATGCTCTTGGGAAGGCCATGGTGTTATCCTAAGAATGTAGACATGCACTTTAGGAAGCACTATATGACTTTTGAAAATGGTAATGAAAGGATAGTGATCCCTTTTTCAAGTGATCAAGGACCCCCAAATGTAGAAAGCATTGATCTTGATGATGAGATCAATCACATCTATAACATCATAGTACATGGCATCGATAATCTCAACCCTAATGACCAATGCATGCTCGATTAGGAAGATGGGTAATTAAACTCTAATATAACTTATATAGCCTATGAGTGATTAGTCAAAGAGGCTTATAAGTTCACTGGTTGAAGGTTTTGCTTAGTGAATGCAACCAAACTAAGGCTATCCAAGATGGGGCTATTTAGGATTGAGCACCTCAAGAGAAAATGGGTTCCCTACACCTGAAAGGTGGGAAAAAGGGTATTTTATCTAAGTAAAGGGAAGCTTTTAGTGATTCAAAAGTATGAAGGGATACAACCCATAAAAAGGTATGTATATGACATTGAATCCTACATCCCAAAGGAGATAGATCAAATGGGTGCACTAGTGCATACCTTGAAGATGACTATTGTTCACTGGTGGGCAGTGCAGAGACCTAACCTACCAACTTGGTAAGATGTGAAAGTAGATATTTACACTATGTTTGGTAAGAGTAATGAGGATATGGACATACCTACTTACACTGGTCATTCTAACCCAATCATGCATGTGCATCTATGCAAATAAACCTTGACTCTCTATGACAAGAATGTGCCAAGAGGTTTATGGGTGCATACCTTTTACAATACCTTAAAGACTTAGGCATGAGTGTGGTACATTGTAAATGAGATGTACCATGAGATAGTAAACTAAGAATTGTTCAAGGAGAGGTTTGTTCACACCTTATCTTTTTCTTCATATAACTTAGAGCTATTGAAGCCGTTATAAGCCCTATACAGTGTAGTATTTGAGGACAATGCAATCTTAGAAGAGTGCCTAAAGGAGATGTTTGAGGAGAAAGGACTATCACTCCTAACATTCTTTGAAGAGATGATGCTCAATAGTGACTCTAGTGAAGAAGATGATGAGACCTAGAAAGAGCAAAATTGGAAGGCTCTAATAGGTAGACAAAAACTTGTGTGCCTTGTGGATGACAACACCCCAACAACAAAGATCCAATGAATATTCAAATTGACACAACAGAGGGGACAAGGCAAGTCAAATACTCTCATCAAGAGAAAAATGAACCCTATCACATGCCATTCAATACCATTAAATTAGACATTAGTGTAGAAGATGAGCCAAATATCACCACTATAGGTGCTTACTAGTCTGAGTCAAAGCTGGCATGAATTATAGATAACCTAAAAGAATTTTAGGACTTATTCCCATACTGCTATAGAGACATGTAGGCCATCCACCCTTCCCTTGGGAAAATTAGCATCAAGCTAGTGGATGGAACGAGACCAGTCAAGAAGTTCCCATATTAGATGAACCCCAATCTCTGCACCAAGGTAAAAATATATATTGCTAGAATGTTAGCGACTGGCATCATTTACCTAGTACAAGAATTTGAATAGGTGAGCCTGATGGTCATTAGCATCAAGAAAGATGGACACATATAGATATACATCAACTACAAGATGTTGAATGTCTCTTGTGTCAATGATCCATTCTCAACCCCATTCACTGATGAGGTCTTGGATGGGTTTGTAGGCTATAAAATCTACACTTTCACTTATGGGTTTTTGGGCTACCATCAGGTATAGATTGAGGAGGAGGATAAACCCAAAATGACCTTTGTAACTGAATGGGGTTATTTCACTTACAATGTGATACCCTTTGGACTCAATAATGCATCAACTATATTCTCTAAGTTAATGATCACTTCCTTTAAGGACTGTATCCATAAGTTCCTCCAAGTATATCTTCATGATTGTACTATGTATAGTCTTGTAAATGACCACTATGACAATCTATACCTCATGTTTTAGAGGTGCAGGTAGCTTTATATCTCTTTAAATATAAATAAGTGCATCTTCATAGCTCTATTTGGGACATTTTTTAGGCACATCATCTGCAAGGATGGTTTGCTTGTTGATTCAATAAAGATAGCCATAATAATCTAGCTCTAGACTCCCTCAACATAAAAAGACATTCATACCTTTCTAGGCCATTGTGTCTACTATAGAAATTTCTTTCATCGCTATACAAATATCATTACACCTTTATATGACCTCTTGCCCAAGGATGGCCCACTCTACTAGGGCACAACATAAGAGGGGGCCTTTGAAACACTAAAGCTAAAGTTGGCTAGTGCACCAATTCTATAATTTCCTAGCTAGAAGACTCCTTTCCATGTTTATGTTGATGCTTCAAGCTCTACCATTGGATCCTTATTTATGTAACTAGGTGAGGGTAAGATGGACCACCCCATCTCCATTTCAAGTAGAAAATTGATGCAAGCAGAGCATAATTACACCACTACTGAGCATGAGGCACTGGAAATAGTCTATTACTTACAAAAGTTTAAGGAATACCTATTGGTGACCCCATTCATCATTTTCACAGATCATGAGGTGCTTAAGTACCTCATGAACAAGCATGTTTTACATGGGCACATCTGCAGATGGATTGTTCTCTTCTAGGAGTTCTAGTTATCCATAGTCATCAAACCTAGGAAGTAAAATTTGGGGCTAGACCATTTATCCCACATCAACTTTGGAAATGTAGTGGCATAGATTGAGGATGACATGTTAGATATGTAGAAATAAATATTTTAGGGCATTATTGAATAAATAGTGGATATTACCACTTTCCTAACATCTGGGTTTGCATCCTAGACCTTGTCCACTAAGGAAAAGAAATAACTTACAGCCCACACCATCCCCTTCCATTTCATTAAGGGGGAGCTATATAAATTGAGTAGGGATGAAATCCTATGTAAGTGTGTTCTAAAACATGAATAGGAATCCATCCTATAGTAAGTGCATAAAAGGATTGTAGGAGGCTATTATTCTAGAGATGCATTGATGTGGAAGGTCTTATAGTTAGGCTTATGGTGGCCAAGCCTATTCTAAGATGCAAAGGAGTATGCTAAAGCATGTGATGTATACCAATGAACTAGAAATCCCAACCACCAAGATCAGATGCCTCTTATTCCCATTCTTTCCTAGGTTCCATTCAAAAAATGGGCGATTGACTTTGTTGGGATAATCACTCTCACAACACTATGCACAGGTGCTAGATATATCTTAGCAACCATTGACTATTTCACCAAGTGGGATAAAGCCACACTAACCAAAGACTATACAACTATGATAGTCATGCACTTAATATGGGAGAACATCATTAGCTAGTATGGGTTTCTATTAAGTCTGACTAGAGATAGGGGCACTCATTTCATCAATGAGATGGTGTGCATCCTTCTGACTGAATACATGGTGGTGCACCATAAGACCACCCCATATAATCCCCAAGACAATGGCATGGCCAAAGCTTTCAAAAAAAAATTAGGAATGAGTTTGATAAAAATATGTGATATTGGTCACAATAATTGGGATGATTAGGTTTCAATGGTAGTTTGGGCATACCATATGACCTACAAGTGCTTGAATAAGGCTACACCCTTTCAACTAGTGTTTGGCACTGAAGCAGTTTTGCCCATAGAATTCATGGTTCCCTCCTTATACATTGCATAGATTGTTTAGATAGATGACCAATAATATTTAAGCATAAGGTTAGAAGACTTAGAGTGCTTGGATGATAAGCACACCCAATCCAAATGGAGTTAGTAGATTAAAAAGGTGTGCTAGAATTTATAGCATGATAAGCATATCAATCATAAGGAGTTGATTGAAGGAGTATCGGTGTTTATATATGATTCAAATTAATTCAAGCACATTGGAAAGTTTTAAATCTAGTGGATGGGTCCAAACATCATCCACCATATCTTCAAAATAGGTGCATGTAAGCTGCACATGTTGTCTGGTGAAATGCTCCCTAGGCATTTCAATGACAACCAACTGAAGCTTTAAAGGTAGTAGATGTTAAGCATGGGATATACTGAGAGGGGGGTGAATCAGTATATCATATATCTTTTAAATCTTTCACTTAATCTGATTTATTTTCTTTAACCACTTAATCATACATTCAATATATGTAATAAAACTAAAATAATAACATGCACCACACAAGAGAGAGAGAGAGACACCAAATTTTTACGTGGAAACCCAATGTGGGAAAAACTATGGAGAACAATCTCAAGTATATGAATGAGCAACAACTCAAATTACAAAGTTTTTAGTCATAAACTTGTAGGAGCATTAACCCCTTTGGCGAACACCAACACAATATCTATTTGTGATCACAAACCCATAGGAGCACCTACCCCTCTTATGTAAAACACAACTATCTCTCAATGTTGCTTTCTCAATTAATTATATAACTCTACTATATCTCTTTCTATTCTCTCCTCTTTTTTGATATAAAACAATTACAAACCATGCACACTTGCATATTTAAAATGGTTTCCCAAGCCTCCTTTTATATCTTTCCAAATGACCTTTGGCATTCACCCTTTGTGACCCTTGAATCCACATGGAAAATGGCACCAAACTTGCATGACCCTTCAAATCTTTTCATTTGAAAAGTCACATGGTGACTCTTCATGAGCAAATGCATCTTTTCCCTTTTTGTCTTTATCTTGGTGACTTTTTGAGTTCCTCAAGGTGACTCTTCATGGGAAAATGTGTCCTTTACCTTTTTTGTCTTTATCTCTTGACTCTTTGACTTATTCATGGGTCCTCTTTTGAATTTATGAAACCAAAAATATATTCGTTAATATTTAATAAATATTAATACACTTTAGCTAAAATATTAACTTTAAAAAACACCTTAAGACATTAAATGCTATGGGCCCTTTATAACCAATAATGTTAGACCTTTGACATCAATGACAATATTTATAATAATATCCCCCTTTGTCATCGATGGTAACCTCAAACTGAAACTATTACATCCTAAAACCTGTACTACCAACCTACCCATACTGTAAAAAATATATATATAGTAACTCCCCCTTACTATAGCATCATGTACCTATTCCTATAATTATCCCCCTTGACATCAATGGCAAAAGGTCTAGCCTAGAGCTAACACTTATCTCCCCCTCAACTAATGTTGATCCTCAATGGTAGGAAGTAAAATAAATTACTCCTAACTTATCTTGTAGATACTTAAATGTGTCCTTTGGTAGTGCCTTTGTGAAGATATTTGTAATCTATTCTATAGTACTGATATATTCCAACTTAACCTACTGATTTGCAACCTACTCTCTCAAAAAGTGACATCTTATAGAAATATGTTTTGTTCTTGAATGCATCATTGGATTCTTAGAAATATTAATATCACTTATGTTATGAAAAAAAATAGAGATAGGTTCATCATATTTTACCTTGATGTCTTCTAAAGTTTGCTTCATCTAAATAACTTGAGTACAACACAATACTATTGTAATATATTCTACTTTAACTATATGAAAGTGATATTGAGTTCTTCTTTTTACTTAGCCATGATACTAAGCTATCATCGAGGAAGAAAGCTCCTCCACTTGCACTCTTTCTATCATCCAAACAACATACCCAATCTGAATCTATATAAGTAACCAAAGTGAAATCTATACCTATGAGATATCACAATATTTAATCCAATATCCCATTGACATATCTAAATATTCTCTTCACCAACTGAATATGACTCTCCTTCAGGGTTACCTAATATCTCATAACCATGCCTATTGCATGCATGATATCTAGCCTTGATGTTGTCAAATATAAAAAACCACCAATCATAGATCTATACAAAGATTAATTTGCAATAGGTGAATATTCATCCTTAATCACCTTATTCCTTATACCCATTGGTGTGCTAACTGGTGCAAAATCCTCAAAACCAAATTTTTTTAACATTTCCTTGGTATATTTATTTTGAGATATAAAAACTCCTTTATTTGACTAAAATATTTGCAACCCTAAAAAAAATGACAATTCTCCAAGCATAGACATCTCAAATTATTTTTTCATATTATCATAAAATTATTTTATCATCTTTTCAATGTTTCCTCCAAATATTATGTTATCAACATATACCACAACAATCAACTAATGCTCACCTTCTATTTTTATGTATAGATTACTATCAGCAAAACCTCTCTTGAAACCTTGATCCTACAAGTACTTATCAAGCCTTGCATACCAAACTTTGGGAGCTTGTTTCAATCCATACAGTTCTTTCTTCAATATACATACATAGTTACTATCATTTGAGAGAATAAATCCCTCGGACCACTCAATGTAGACCTCCTCTTCTAGATTCTCATTCAGGAAAATACAATTGACATCCAACTAAAACACTTTTAAATTCTTAAACATTGCATATGCAAGAAAAATTATAATAGCCTCTAGCCTTGCCACTACTGAAGAAGTTTCTTCAAAATATATTCCATCAATCTAAGCATATCCTTTACATCATAACCTTTCTTTATTCCTTGTAAGTTCACCATCTTCATTCCATTTATTTTTGTATACCCATTTTATTCCTATCACATTTTGATCTTTTGGTCTAGGCACTAATTCCCAAGTATCATTCTTTTCTATCTAATTTAATTCTTCATCCATTGCTTTAACCCAATACTCATCATGTCTAGCTTCTAAAAAAAATCTAGGCTAAATTTTGGATAACAAAGAAAAAGTAACTTGCTCAGATTCACTTAATATCATCCTTCTAATGTGAACTCCTTCATTTATGTTCGCAATGATGTCACTCTCGTTATGATTTCTCTAGAAATATTTTGATGGGGTCTTGGTGACCTTTTGATTCTTATTCTCATCTTCATTTGATTCTTCAAAACCTTCTTCTTCAATGATTTTAGGAGTGTCTATCAGATCACTGGCTCTTTGTACTACATCTTCATCTATCCTGACACTTGCACTTTCAACTATCTTCTTGGTTCTTTTCTTATAACATTTATAAGTTTTAATTTTGCAAGAATATCCAATAAATATACCTTCATTTTTTCTATATTTAAACTTACCCAATTTTTCATCGATTCTCTTTATGAAGCATCTACTACAAAAAACTTTGAAATAATCAATAGTAGCTAGTTTATCTTTCCATAGCTCACAAGGAGTCTTGTCACTATTGAATCTCAATAATGCTCTATTTTGGGTATGTACTACTATGCCTATTTCCTCTCTCTAATATTTATCTAGTATCTAGGATTTATTTAGCATCATCCTCACCATCCCCTAAATTATTTTATTTTTATGCTCAACTACTCCATTTTGTTTTGGAGTTCTGGATGTTGAATAATGTCTCTTTATCCCATGGTATTCACAATACTCAATAAACTTATCTGACATGAATTATTCTCCTTGATCTGATCTTAGGCACTTAATCTTCAAACTAGTTTAATTCTCAACTAAAGCCTTGAATGCTTTGAAGTGGTTAAAATCTTCTAATTTTTTCTTCAAAAACATCACCCAAGCTATACGTGTAAAATCATCAATAAGCAACATAAAGTATTTATTACCTTGAGTACTCTAAGTTCTGGTAGGTCCACATAGATTAGTTTGAACAAGCTCTAAGATATGAGTGGTCGAGTATTCTTTTATCTTGAACTATCTTCTGCTCTAACATATGAGTGGTCGAGTATTCTTTTATCTTGAACTATCTTCTGACCTACTTCCCATGCTGACATGGTTCACAAAGTATGTTGGAGGGCTTTATAATCTTTGAAATATCTCTAACTACTTTCTTCTTACTGATGTTGACAAGATTGTAAAAATTTATGTGTCCCATTCTCTTTTGTCACAATCAACATTCCTCAACCTAACTCAAACAATATTTTTTACTTTTGATATCTGAAAAAATATATAAATAATTTTCTATTCTCTAAGCATCTACAATCAATACATCTAAATCTTCTCCTAATTTCACAACCTTCTACATAAAAATTTAATGTATGTCCCTAGTCACACATTTGACTTACACTCAACAGATTATGTTTAATACCTTCTACATAGGTAAAAATTATAGTGACTTGAGCTCCTACTTTGGGACTATGTAGGTCATGATTGATACTTGTTGAGGTTAGCTTAGTCACCCTTTCCACCATACTCTTGGCTTTTTATGAGCAACCTAAGTTTGAACGCTCTCACCATTTCAAGAGCAACCTAAGTTTGAATGCTCTCACCATTTTGTGAGCAACTTAAGTTTAAACGCTCTTACCATTTTGTGAGATTGAACCATTTTGTGTCTCATTATTCTTGATCGATTTGAGATAATTTAAAAATTCCAAAAAAAATTATAAAATCATTAGAAAAAACCAAAAACATTGACCATTTCCTTGCCTTAAGGATTCTGGGAACTCTTACTAAGTTACAAGAAAATTGTTTTTTTAGTTTCCCCATCCTTTTTGGCCTTTGGATCTCATGCACTTACCATTTTCCAAGATCATTCCTATTCTTATATCACATCCATTGTGTTTTTTTCATCAGTTATCACATTCTTCCCCTTCCCTAGGAGAATTACATTTGGCCTAAAGTTTTTTATTGGATATTACATCCATGGAACTATGTAGGTAGTGTCCACTTGCCTCTTGCATATGGAGATAGCTCAACCACCCCCTTATTTTTTCTTTTATTCCCCTATTTTTGTTAATTTTTTAAGTTGTCACCTATTTTCTAGGGTCAATGTTTTTATAGTTTCTATTAAATTATTTGTTTGTTTGTCTTTACTTGTTTTATTTATTTGTTTACCTATTTATTTACTTTCAACATTGTTGCCTTGGTTCAGTTTATGTGTGTTCATTGGGTGATTCCTTACCCACACTTATACTTGAATCCATTCATATTCATGTGTTTACATTGTCATCATGGTTTTTATCATTGGTGTGTTATTTTATATTGAGTATTAGATTGCGAGAGTCAATCCTTATGCATATTTCAGCTAGTTCCTCATCATCTTATACCATGATGTCTACCAACACGTGCTACAACAAACCTCATCTTCAAGAAGTCTATTCAACAATGGTGGAATTGACATCTCTTCAGCATTGACATCCCAATTCAGTCCCAATCATATCCCAAATAGAGTAATTAACCACAAAATAATTTTAACCTTTATTAGTTCAGATGAGCATCTCCCTACTAGTAGGTTATTCCAATTCATCATTACCCTATGTGTTAAGTTATCATCATCCTCAACCAAGTTTATCATGTTTGCCATAATCAGGGTCTAATGATTATAACTACCTTGGGAAAATCATTGCACACCATCCCACCTGTATTTCTAAATGATTATAACTACCTTTGGGAAAATCATTATGTTGTCACCACTTTACATTTTTTGCCCATACAGGGGCACATTGTTATCTTGTTTATCTATCCCAACTGGGGCTTCTTCATCTTCTCAATGATTATAGCCACCTTTGAGAAAATCATTGTGTTATCATACCACATTGCCACTATCAAGGTATAATGCTTATAACTGCCTTTGGGAAAACCATTATACACCATCCCACTTGCATTCTTAGTGATTTTAACTACTTTTTCAAAATCATTGTCTTTTCACCCCATCATCTTTCCTTTCTTTGGTCCCCTCATTTTGATTCTTTCTTTTTGAGGGACCATTTGTTGACCTACTTATGCCAACCATTCCCTCGAGGGGGCATCATACAATTAGTTTATCATCATTGCATTTATAGGCATACATGGCCTTTTCATTCTTTGAGAAGACATTACTATGATTATAGCTTGTAACACCTTCCCAAATAGGGACAAACTATAGACACCTAAATTTGGCCACCAATGACCTCTAACCAAGCTTTTGACCAATTCTTACTAAAATGTGCAATTTGGCCTAAAAAAATTAAAATAAATTAAAAGCTTTGAAATTGATATATCCAAGTGCTAATTTTGGCCAGACTATCCCTAAATGGCATAATGTAATTTACGGGCCAGCTAACTTTGATCAAATCATTTCAAGTCAAAATACCAATTTTGCACTTGGGTGCTCTAGATTTCTCTTTTTTATCAAATTTCTTGTATAGGACATGTGCCTTTTTTATTTTTTATTGAAAATATCCTAAATAGAATAATAGATCCAACACATCTAACATCACTTTCTAATTCCAATCTAGTCAAATTTTAGACCAATAACAAGGCATTCTGATCAATTTGAGTTATTTATGCACAAAGTGCTTAATCATGCTTAAGGGCTAATTAAACCAAATTAGAGCCTAATTAATAATTCTATGGAAACTTTTTGAATACTTGTTTTTATCAATGAATATTAAATATTTGTATCATCAGGTAACCTCATTTCTTTGAAAGACATCCCTAGGCCATAAATACCACAAATATTAGGATTCATGCCTCACATGCCTCATCAATGCCCTCCATGCCTCTTAATTTCTCCTTTATCCCAAATATTGATGAGCCTATTTATGAAGTTTAATTGTAATATTGGATTAATCCTTAGCCACACATCTCAATCTTGAGATGGATGGTTCAGGTTGATTATACCCATTTTCAAAAATCTATAAATAGGAGGCCTTGCCACATGAATTTTAAGTATTGATAATGTAAATTTATAATGCAAAAATGATTCCAAAATCTATTGAAATTAGTTTTACCATGCCAAATTTATTCCAAGCCAATCCAAATTCAATGGTGCCAAGAGGATGTTGAGGATAGTCAAGCTCCATTGTAATAGACTTCATGAGCACAAGCTGAGCAAACCACTACAAAATCATTTGGAGCATCCAAATAAGGTGAAATATTCTTGTTTTTCCTTAATTTTTAATTTTTTTTTGTCATTTATTTTTGTTATTAATCTCACCTTAGTAACTAGGCATGAAGGTGTTAGTTTAGTGTGTTGTTTGTCAATTTGCTTTGTTTATTTTGTCACTAACACAATACTAATCTTCTTTTCCTAGTCAAATTCCTAGTTCACAGTAAAACCATGGATAAGACTAGGCTCTCATCATAAAATCACCATATTATTTCAAAACACCTTTATTAAATTAAGTGTTACTTTTCTATAATGTTAAGAAATGGTTACAATTTTGTATCCCATATTCTTAGCTTCAATTTTTATTTCTTTTGTAGATAAAAATTGCATAATAAAATATTCTATCATGTTTCCCTATAGTTACATACATTATTATGATAAGGAATCATACTTGCCTATCATTGTGTCCCATTTTCATTTTGTCACATTTTTTGTGATTTGAAGTAATTCAAAATTGTTTCATGTTCATTTCTCTTAGATTTCCTTTCCTTTCATTCCAATTTGGATAAAAAAGGCCAAAGTCAAGATAACACTTTTTCACATGAATAAACAAGACTCTTAGACACTATTCTCTCTAAGTTCTCTTTCTTAACAACCAAGTCTAAATTTTTCAAATGATAGTCATTTTTAGCACTCATGTTTGGGTCTCTAAATCCATATGGAGGAGGAATTAAAAAATTCATCAAAATTTAAAAGCCAAATAATTTAAAATAAAAGGAAATGATCAAAAGGTAATTTAAAAATGAAAAAGTCAACATCACACTAAAAGATGTGATTTATAGCACATCTCCTATTTATAATTGAAGCTCAAAATCCACAATTCGCCTCACTATAGAGCCAAGGTCCATTGGGGTGTGGTAGGATAGTAGATTGGGATAGGAAAATTAAAAAATTCTATAGTCCTACCTACTTTCTCACACAAATACCCAAAATTTGTAGTAGACTGATGGCTCTATAAAGGGTCTTGAGGAATGGGGAACACGTTTTAAGAAGGTAGGTCTATTTTAATTTTCATGCATATATCCTTCATATAATGGCATTCATACTTCATTTGATGACCTATGATTTGTGTGGTTAGGAGAAATTCTTCAGAGTCCTTAATGTCAAAAGTCTTCTTATTTTTACAAACTTAATTTTAGTGTCTTAACTTTGATAAAGAGTTTATCTACCTTTATTTTTTACTTCATTTCCCACACCACCCATTTCATTTCCCCATTTAACAAGCAATTTTGATTCTAAATCTAATTTCCCACTTATATATTCCCTCTTTTTCATATCTTACAAACATGTTAGCACTACTTTGTTTATATTTTATCTATCTTTAGAACAAAATGATATGTTTGAGTGACTATGGATTATTTTCTTTACACTCTTGATTTACATTTCTATAAGTACTTTGGTTTCATTTGAAAAATTTTGTTATCATTTATTTTTTTGGAAAACTACATCTATTTATATATATTTTTATACTTTTTTTGGATAATTTCATTTGTTTCTATTTTTTAGTACTTTTTTCCATTATTGAGTGAGGTTGGCTTGTTACTTCTCACTCACCAATGTTGTTTTCTATTTTATGTACTTTTTTCATTGATGGTAGAGTAAGGATTGTTACTACTCACTCATCAATGTTTTTTTTACCATTTATTACCAATCTTTGTTTAAGTAAGGTTTTTTACTGCTTTCACATTGATGTTAGATTATCATTTTCACTTTTATCCTTAGTTTGACTTAGTTTATTTACCTTTCTCACTTAAGGTATACTTGCTTGAGTTTTTTGTTCATTTAGTATCCTTAACTTTTCGATTACTCAATTTACTCTAAATTTTTATATTGGTCATTTATTCCTAACTTATAATTTATCACTCTAGATTACAAAAATTCCAAGTACATCATGCCTGCATAGTTTAGTTATCTTGGCTTTCTTGCATTTGTTTGTTTTTTCTCTTTAGTTTTGTGTCCTTATGTTTATCCAAAGCAGTCTTTGTTCCCTCTATGATCAAAACTAAAAACATAGAATACAACCATTCAATGATAAAGGTAATTCAAGGTATGCATATGTTACTTTTATTTTTCAGTTATTTCATTTCAATCATTTAATTTTAGCTATTTTATACTTTAAACTAATGCAATTTATTTAGCTTCAGCATTGTGTGTTGCTATGTTCTTTTCTTGAAGCACCATTCCATGTTACATCTAAGTGACATGATAAACTTAGAGTGGGGAATGCATATACACATAATATTTTCAAACTTTATAAATTATTGATGTTTTCTCTCTTTTAGGAACCTATTGAGTCTCAATCTCTCTAAGTGCATACCTTAAAGGGTACACTAGAAAAGGGGTGGGTAGACCATTGGTACTTCACAAGATTTTTGTCTCATATACCACCACTTAAAACTAACACAAACTTATCCTTTACACTTCCTTAAGATTTAACACCTCTTTTACACACTCCTCCAAGTAATTCACTACCTTAAATATCCCCTACCTAAGCCAAAAAATCTTTTTAACATTTATCAAACAATGTTGGCTTAGGTTGACCCTATACTTAAGTTATATTATTATATTAAGAGAATATTAAATAAAAATAAAACAAGGTTGATTGGGATGACATTATCAGCTAAAATTTTAGAAGAGTTTAGGGTTAGATTCAGCTATATATACACATCCATTTCACCATTTATAGAGAGACAAGAAGAAGAACATCATATATTTTGCATCTATTTATCCACCATTCTACTCGAGGAACATTGCTTAGGGTTTCAATACTACACTTGGAGATATGAATCTTGTCTTGTGGAGAAGTATTTTGGATGCATAGAGAAGTCATGTAACCTAGAGATGACCTATCTTTGTTATCATTACATACCAAAATAACCTCTTGTGAATCACCTTGGCCAAGGGAGATATTAAGGCTCAATAGGTTCATCTTCAAAGTTAAGTATTCCTAACACTTGTTCCTCCTTCTTAAAGTAGATATATTTACATTTGTTAGCTTATATGATTTTCTCTCCATGCATTAATATTTCCTCTACATTGGCTTAAGTAGATATTTTCTATGCATGTTTATTTTTATGTTTATTACCCCTATTTTATGCCACAAGCTTTGGAAAGCACTAGGTTAGATTTTAATTTATTTTGTATTTATTTTGTGAATATAAAAAACATATGACATACCTAGGGTTATCACATGGTGTTGATTGACTAGAGTCTTTTTAACCCTCTCTAGTGATATTATAATGGTAAGGTACCCCTTAGTTAGGTCTAGCAGATCCGTCTTGGTCATGACTTTGATTATCTAAATCTACCAACAAGCGAAAGGGTAAGTTTGATTTATCTTCTCCAAACTAGGATTTATTTATATATCATCTTCACTTTCCCTTGTATATAAGTTGTATTTGGATCCCACTCACTATTAGACCCAAGAAAATATACACTAATCTCATGGTTCTTTATTTACCATTATTTTACATGTTCCTAGGTAAACCATGGACACATTGTATGTGGGCTATTAACTCCTCAGGTAGTCAATGTATTGAATTCATCCATAATAGAAAAAAATAAAAATATGAGTATGATCCCAATCCATGGAGTATACAACTACCAAAACCCAAATCTCAATATTGGATGACAACCATTATGCACATTAACAATGTACCTCTACCTGAATTTGTTAACATGAATCTAAATTTATAGGTCACTCTAATTGGTTCTGATGATGATGGACCTAATGACTTACAAAATAATTTTAATACCACTGAATTACCTTCTTACAGTTTGGAGTGGCTTCCTTCTTATTTACTTGCACATGATCGTACCATCCCTCTAGTTGATGATATCACTAAAATTCCTCCTCCATGTAATGCACATGAATATTAATACACATATGATGATTTCACATGTGATTAGTATGGAGTGGCCAAATTATTTAAAGATACTTTAACAATATTTCCCCAAAAATTTAGAAACTTAGGTGCATCTACCTCTAACTCTCCCATAGAAATAAATGCATGCACTATTTCCCATACATATGATGATAATTATATCATGGCCCAAGCTTAACAATAAGACTTAGATGTACAAAACTATCAAAAAAAAATTATCCAAATTGCATTCCTTCAACCTTAATGTCCATGTCATTCATATATCAACTGATATTGAATCACACCCTGAAGGTCATGTATCTCCCATTAATCCTCCACTACTAGATAACCCATGAGTACTTGAAGAACTCTCAACTCCTAAACCCTCTACACTTTCTACATAGCCAAATATTTTACAAATTCTTCCTTCTATTGATACCATTAAGGCTATCCAACTTAATACAACTAAATATTTATCTATGATACCAACTAACACACCTATCACCAATCTAGTTAACGCCACTCAACGTCACACCCCTCAAATCGAACCTACACTCAATATTACCTTAGATGTTAAAACCACATATGTAAGACAAATACATTCTAAATATGATCATAATGGTAATAAAATCATTGATCTTGAAGTATATGTTGAATATTATGGACCTTTACCTACACTCCCTAGTGAATGAAGCTATACTTAAACTAATCCATGATAGAGAACCTCAACTTCCTCGATAAGCTCATAAACTTGGAAAATTCACATGAAAAACTCATTATTTTTATAATTTTATTGCCATCGTAGATCTTAAAACAAATCCTATTTCTTCTCTTCCTCATTCCCCATATCATTTCCAAGATGGAAATTCTATCTCATTAAAAAAACTACAAAAATATAATATAGTACACCAACATGTCCTCGACCTATCATTGTCTCTAAAGAACTCACTGCAACAAAGCATGATAGCTTTAGATTATTCTTTGATAAATATCATGAAACATTTTTTGGTCATATGAAGATATGCTAGGTATTGATCCTAGCATCATCATACATAATATCATCACTTACCTAGATACAAAACCTATTAGACAAAAACAACAAAAATTTCCACCTAAAATTTCTACCTTATGTCATAAAGAAATCATTAAATTTTTGGATGCCAAATTCATCAAACCTATTGACTACTCAGAATAAGTATCAAACATCATTCTCATTTGTAAAAACGTCACCATGGTCATTCGTATATGTATTTATTTTTATAACCTTAACATACCATGTCCAAAAGATAATTTTCCCTTACCTTCAATAGATGTTATAGTCAATTCCACTACTGGATATGAAATTTTATCACTTATGGATAGTTTCTCAGGCTATAACCAAATTCACATAGCTCCTGAAGATTAACATAAAACAACATTTACTACATAATGAGGCACTTATTTTTACATCAAAATACCTTTTGGTCTTTAAAATGCCATAATAACCTTTCAACATGTAATGACCCATGTTTTTTGTAATCTTGTACACAAGATAGTAGAAACCTATGTTGATGATCTCATTACCAAATCTAAAAGTCATATAATGCACCTCATTGATCTAACATCATTTTCAATCTACTAGTCAAATATAAAGTTAAAATTAACCTATATAAATGTGTATTTGGAGTTACATTTGGTAAACTTTGAGGTTTCTTAGTCTCTCTTTGAGGCATTGATATTGATCTGATTAAAATAAATGTGATCATCAACATGCCTATTCCTTACTCTATTCCTGACATACACACTTACCTTAAAAAACATGGGATAATTTGATGGTTCATCCCATAAATGGTTTACCATATATACTATGTCAAATCCCTTCTCAAAAATGGTAACGCTCTAGAATTGATAGATTCATGCCAAAAATATTTTGATAATTTGAAATAATATTTTCTCCATCCTCCTACTCTTTGACCACCTTAAAATTACCATCTCTTAATCTTATTTACCTCATCTACCCCCATATTAGTTAGGGAAATGTTTGCCCAACAAGATGATATACTAGTAGAGATTACACTATTTATTACATCATTTAAGGACTCATTGATTATGAAAAACTTTATATTAAATTATAACATGATTAAATTGGTATTTATTTCACTAATAAAAATACCCATCATTATATGTTATACCAAACCACTTATGTCATTGTTCACTTTGATCCGCTTCATCATTTCTTCTCCAAATCATTCTTACCTAGAGATAGAATTGGTAAATGGATGGTCCTCTTGATGTAATTTAACCTTCAAATTGTTACACAAAAATATATCAAATGATAAGTCATAATTGATCAACTTGTGATAACACTTCTACTAGATATAAATCACCTTCAAGATAATCTTCCTGATGATAACATTATTTATATTTAATGTCTGAACAAAGCTATCTCTCTCAAAGATTATTTTCATAATTTCACTGTTTATCTAAAATCAAATAATCAAAAAAATACCAATATCATTCTTGATAGTACTAAACCTAAATTAGTTATCAAATAACTACCTAAAATTACCATTGATTTACATGAAGACACTTGGACCTTCCACTTTGATGGTGCCAAATGCCTACAAGGAGCTATGTCAAGATGTATTCTAACAAATCAACATGGTAAGATCATACCTTTAGAATTTCAATTAAATTTTTATGTCATTAATAACATGGCTAAGTATGAATCTCTAATATTAGGCATGAAAGTTTCCATTAACTTAAATATCACATATCCACATGCTTTGAGTGACTCACAACTTATTTGTTTCCAAGTTAGTGGGGATTATCATTGTAAAAGTGAAAATTTAATCACATATCATCAAATGGCTACCACACTTGCCAAATAATTTTTTTATTTTACCATTGAACCAATTTTAAGAGATAAAAATACCATAGTTGATCGCTTGCTTCATTAGCATCTCTACTTCAACCTCATCAAGTACTTAGTGATTCCCAATTTCTTATCCAAATCACAAAATCACCTTATTTTATCAAACCAAATTATGTACTCATCAATCATATTGAGGTTGTCATTATTTGATAAAACCCATGGTATAAAAACATAATCCAAATTCTTGAACATCAAACGTACCCTCTAAACATGGATTCTCGTGAAAATACTTGAATGCATAAATAATATTTTAAGTATGTTTTTCAATACAACACCCTTTACTACCATAATGCATAAGGAACCCTACTCTATTGTGTAATGTAAGAAGAGTTTCCTAATGTCCTATAATAAGCACATGGGGGAATTTTTGGTGTTCATTGTATAAAGCATGCTACAACCTAAAAATGTTTATGTATACGTTATTTTTTGCCTACACTAGAAAAAGATGCTATTAATTTTTTTGAAAAGTGTAATCCTTGTCAACTCCATGACAATCTAATCAAATCACCACCATTTTTTTCACTCCAAACTCATCTATTCATGAAATGACTATGATATTGAGCACTCCTTAAAAGGGAAGGTGGGGATAACTATGAAGTTTTATCCTCCATTTTAGGACTAATCTAGGATCAGCCCAAGGCATAGTTGTAGGTATTTGACTTCACAAATGAAGTCTCTATGAATAGTCTCCAAGATATATACTATTACCACCAAAATTTAAATATAAATTTCATACTCATAGGTCCAATTATTAAAGGTTATTATAAGATTTTGACTTTTATGATTTCTATTTATAAACACAAGGGGAAGGGTAGTTAAATTTTAAAGAACAAACACAAAAATAGAGGGAAGAGTAAGGTAGAGAAGAGAGCCTCCATATCTAGAATTAACTCAATGCATCAACCATTGAACCAAGTTCCTCTACTATACTTATACCATTTTATACTGAGTTTCATTAAATTTATACCTCTATGAACATACATTGGAAAGAGTCTAAGAGAATCAGGGCTATGCCTTCAATATGAGCTCTGACTAAATATGATTACTAGGGTTTTATAGTAGATTACACATAAATAAATTATGTAAATTTGTGGTTGAACACACAAATTAACAATATTGAAAAAGGGAAATGAGAGAAATCACATAGTGATTATAATAGCTAAACACATGATAACCATAACATACACAAATTAGCAAAGTATTAATCCATTTAACATATCATTAACAAGCATTCAAAAATGGAGATGAAATAACATTGAGATACAGAAAAAACCTTTTAAAAAACTAAGAATCATATTCATTAAAAATAGTAAGTGTTTTTACAATGATCAATCTTGGCCAACTTTTACGGTCTAGAGAGATGAAGGAAAAAGTAAGTGAAATCTTGGCTATAATCTTACAACACTTTCAAGTAAAATTTTTTAGTCGACCCTTATATTAAAATATGTATTTTGCTTATATAGATGAAGATGGGTCTCACTTACAAATAGCGTGAGGATCCCATTCTGGGCCATGTGGCCACTCATGATAGTTACATCTGTAATTCATAATTTAAAACAACAAAATCCCTTCAAACCCATAAAAGATATATGGGGGACCACCTAATTGATATGTAAAGGTGGTTGTCAAGGTCTGTATCCTACCTACTTTGATCTAGCATCTTATCCTCCAACATGGCTAACACAAGGTCGAATTCCTTATCCATATTGGTAAGGTTCATTGGAGGCTCCTTGAATATTGCCTCGGCTTGAGTCGCTAGTCTTTGTTAGACTTGGAAGGGTGCTTCTATTACCACCTAGACCTTGGAGACCTAGTTGATGCTCATCATAGACTGGGTTGATAGATCTAACACCACCCAAGCCCCTATTAGTTTACTTTAGTGACCTTTTCCCTCATGACCTAGTTGAATTAACCTAAGTGGGCTCCAAATTTTCCTTGGTCTAATAGGATGCCATCTGGGTATAATAACACATAGATATTAATCTCGTTAAATTAGTTCAATATTTTATTCTTGCCCTCTTTTAAGGGTCCCATTATAGTGTCATCCATGACCAACCACTCCTCCATAATAACCCTCATATTCTAGGCATACATCTGATATAACCCTAATTTTGAGGTTGGAATCAACTTCAACTCTGAGAACATGCCTTTGTTGATTACCACTTATAGCTTCGTACACTTCCTATCTATATCAATAATCCTCTCCAAGTAAGATTGGGTTCACTGGATAAGCACATTGGTCTCAACCAAAGTCTCCACTACCTTCCCAAGAACTGATAATAGTAGTAAGATGTCATCCTTGACCTACCAAATTAGCTTGTTAGGAAAAGAGATCTTCACTTGGGATTATAAGGTTTGAACCTAGTTTTACATGTCCTTGAGGAGCTTTTTGGACATATCATGAGTTTCTTAGACAATGGAAAGTGGGTTCTTAACCCTCATTTCCTAGTGGAATTCCTCACCTTAGTGAGGGAATAAAAATCATGATGGGTCTACCAAACCACCAAGTTCCCCTCCTAGATGAAATTTTGCATTAGCATCATCTTCATGCTTCTTGAAGTTCAAGTGAAAATCCATTTTACATTTGGGTCACCCTAGGTAATCATCTCTAGGTCTTATAGCTTTGGGATAATTACCTAGGTTGTGGTAGGTGTAGGAGGGTGGTTGAGATGGTGATGAAGGGTAGAGGATGGGGTGGAGGGGAAATAGAGGAAGTAAAAGGAGTAAATGAGGAAAAAAATAGAGTTGGAGGGGGAATGGGAAAAAAAGGAAGAAGAAAAAAAGTGAAGGACCAAGGGAAAATTTGTGCCTGATATTGTTATTAGGTTAAGTTTGCTTGAACGGGAATTGCCCCCAATAAAGGGTCATTAAACATTAGGGAAGAGATTGACTGGTCAAAGACAAATCTTATGGAACTTTGGGTAATGTAAAGAGGGGGTTAAAGAGTAATGCATTGAGGTAATTTCGATGGGTCCAAGGGGATTATTAAGACTTATAGAGGAGGTTAGACTGGAGCATAAGGCCTTTAAACTAGATTTAGAGTGTGAGTTGCCTTTTACTTCTCTTTGACCTCTTACCTGAGATAACTCTAGATGTTGTAATGGAAGGATTTATTGAGATAACAATAACTATGGGGGTCAATGGTGGAGGTCTCAAAGCTATTGAGGGAGGCACTAGGATGACTAGAGTGGGTACCAAGTGGGTTCTTGTTGCTAATAGTGTGCTTCTAATAGTTGTGTCCATGCTCATTGATAAAGGCACACCCAAGGAAGGCATTTAAAGTATTTTGATTTTTGAAATGGATGGATTAGATGGGAATGAGAGGTAAGGATTCTCAAGAGGAATAATTCTAATGGTACTTGGGAAAATTATGGAAGGGGCACAATAGGGAAAAGAGGAAGCACCACTTGGGGGCTTGTAGGAGTGGATCAGAAGATGTGGCTATCAAGACTAGGATTTTGAAAGTGGAAGGAGTGAGGGGTGGAAGGGAAATATAAGAAATGGGAGGTGTGAGAGGGGGAACTTGTATTAGTCCCTATTTAAAGGCTCACTTTGGATTCACCCTTAGATTGTTATCCACATCAAATCTCATTATCTATATGACCTAGGGTTGAGGTATCAGTAGTTGAGTGGCTATACCTAGGTCACCTAATATCAAGTAGTGTGGGTTTGGATATATCACAACTATATTATTAGAGCTATTAGAGGAGGTGGAGATGGATTTGGTGAATGATGAGTGATTGGATGAGGTAGAGGTGGAGATTGGGCATGAGAAAGAGAATTTGGTGGGATGCATATTAAAATACTTTGGGATATAGTAAGAGGAGTGGTTATTATATCCTCTATGGATTTAGTAGGAACTAGAGGGGGTATAGATGGGCCCTTATAAACCTTATTCCCTTACTTATTTTTATTTATTTTAATTCAAGATTGTACTTCTTGGTTATTAGCAACATCTAGGTAGATCTCATCATCATCCTCTACTTGATGACCATAATTGATATTAAGGCAAGATGAATACCATGCAAAGTAATCTCTAATTATCCCCTTGGAGTCTCAATGCCAATTTTTTTATCTTGATATGGATAAGGATTCTTGCTCAGACACCATCTTCTATATTGGATGGAAGGCCTTGTACATATGGTGCCTGATGGTGATCAAAAGTTTTGGGCATACCTTCTACTGGCATTATATGCAAAATCCAAATATGCCCTCCATCAACTTGTAAGAAATTTCCTAATTTTCTAGATGATATGATATGAAATATGCCTAGTGGAGGGGATCCTTAAGGAAACCTATAATTGGTATCATGGTATTCTTTCTTTAGATCCAATAGTTTTTAATAGTAGTGATGGAGTTCCTGATGACTTGTGATAGTCAAGGCATTGGGGCTTCATTGATCACTTGGTAGACCACTGGATATAAATACTTACTAATGTCATGGATGTGGTTTTGTAACTAATGGCCATATATTTTGTATAAGACCACATGGACTATCGATTCCCTAAGAACCCATGCAGGAAAAGTTGAAGGCTTAAAAGATAACATCTTATAGACTGCATCTACAAGGTAACTCATCACGTATAAATTATTCCTAGCTTGGGAATCTATGATGGAATTGACCAACTTGAATTTTATCAATCCTTACATATCAATAACTTCAAAACATGTGAGGATTATATGGAGGAGGTGCACATATATTTTGCTAACATATAAGCAGTCATGGGCCCTAAACAATTAGTTTAGCAAGATCATGCCTACCTAGACTTCCTCCTAGAATGTGTGGACCATGTATACATTTATGTTCTCCTTATTTACCCATTTAGTATATGGGTTCTTATCCTAGTCCTATAAGACATCAAATATTTGGTAGGTCTCCATCCAGACCTTCACTAATACTACATCGAAAGAGAAATTGTAGTCTAGGAGTGAGTAATACACCTTGTAGGTATTCCTAGAGATATTTTTAATCTAGTTCTAAGATTTAGGTGACCATACCTAGTTGTGGACCCCATCCTTCACTTATATGGTAGTGTGAAGGAAGTTTCTATACAAGTCAGCATAGGGAAATGCTTCTAGCTTGGCAGTAACTTTGTGAAGTTCACATTTCTTGTAGAATTGAAAGGCATCCTTGAACTATGCTTGTTATTTGTTATTAGAACCTAAGTCCCTAGGCACTTGCTTGACTTCTTTGAATAAGTCATTTTAGTGCTTTAATTTGGCCAAGATAGTTGAGAATGTGATATCCTAGTACTCGAGCTTGGGCTTTAGGTTTAAGGAAGATGCAACCATTATAGTAGGATAGAGGGGAAATATGGAGGCTCTGAGCATAACAATCATGAAATAGGGGTACTCTACAATAATTAGAAAACCAAGAGATGGAGTTTTATAAAAGGTATGTAGTGGTAACCATTAGTGGGCTTTATTTAGTAATGTTATAAATGCATGCATACATCCTTCTATATTAATGACATTTGGTAGATCACTTACTATGAATTCAAATTTGAGTTGGTGGTTGGATTTCCTCTTTTTTTTCTAAATCCATAGTTAAATTTGGAACCCATAATCTTCGACTACCAATCAGATTTATCAATGGTGATGGGATGTTTTTAAACTACCTAATTAGGCCTAGATTTTTATTTTGTTAATGCCTAACATGTGGTAGACATGTAATTACATCCCTTAGATCCTTTTTGGTTAAATTTCACTTTACAACACATGTCATTTACTCACTAGTTCTCTTGCTAGCAGTTTGTACCTATGCATAGCTTCATAATCTATGTCATACCCTTAGGAAGGGTGAGGTGTCACTTAAGGACATGTGGTAAATCTTGATTGGTTTAACAACCTCATTCATACTCCACTCTACCCCATTTTATGGCCTTAAGTGGCCATGATTTCATCCACCCCATTGGATGATGTGGTACCTTATGATTTGGTTGGTATCTCCTGATCTCTGACATCTTTGACAGGTCTAGGGAGTGGCCACTCTAACAACTAGTGATGTGACACCTCCTTATTCAACTGAATATCCTAGGCTCTTATATATTCTATAGGTCCAAGGACTATCCATTTTGAAAACTAATGACATGTCACATCCTGATTCAATCGAGCTCTCCTAAGTTCTAATAGATCTAATAGGTTTAGGGATTGACCATTTTGATGGCTAGTGCACACCTCCTGATTTAATCAAGCTCTCCTAAGATTGAAAATCTTTATTAGGTCTAGGGAATGACCATTCTAAGAATTGATAACATGGCACCTCTTGATTTATTTAGGATCTCATAGGAGCTGACATCTCTAACAGGTTTAGGGACTAGCCACTCTTACTGCTAGCAATGTGGTACCTCCTACTTTGGTCAAGCTTTCTTGGGATCTAACATATCTAATAGGTTTAGGGACTATCTATTCTAATGGCTAGTGATGTGGTGCCTCCTAACTAGATCAAATTCTCCTAGGATCTAACATCTATGATAGGTCTAGGACTAGTTTCTCTAACATCTGGAAACATGTCACCTCCTGATTCAATCAAGATCTCTTGGGCTATCATATCTTTAATAGGTCTGGGGATTGACCATTATGACAAATGGCAACATGACACCTCCATTATTCAGCCAGGCTCTCCTAGGGTTTGACATCTTTAAAAAATATAGGGTTTTGCCATTTTGACAAATGGTGGCCTTTTCATTTGGTTGGGCTATTTTATGAAATCCATACAAAAAATACTAAGTAAGAAATGAAAAAGTGGACATAATACATTTAATACTTACTTGTCTATCATTAAGATTTTGATTTACCATTAAGGACGATGAGTCTATTGATCTATGGAAGAAATGAGACTTTGGGAAGTTATGTTAGAAGTAGATCTACAATATTAGCACCATAATTCATAAAATAACAAGTATACATTAGTCATAAAAATAAATAAGGCTTATTGTTACTTAGAAAAATTAGGGAAACATTTTATTCCAAAGATTTTATCTCTGACAAAACTAATAAGAACAAAATAATGGACCTAGGAGCTCTAGTTTCTAGGAGTTTTAGAGGGTTCTCCCATTTCAAATAAAAGGGGGAATGTTGGCCATAACACACTGAGTAAGCTCTAAATAGTGTAATTTCCTTAGCCATTCTCTATGTGTGGATTAGACCTCATTGGTAAATTACCTTAGTCACAATATGTCCATGTCTTTATCATAATTTCTATTAATTTTTTTACTAAATGGGTAGAATCCATGTCTCTTGTCAATGTCACAGAAACCACTATTTCAAAATTTCTCTTTAACTAAATCATTTGTCATTTTGGAGTTCCCCATACCATCATCTATGACAATCGTTAAACTTTAAAAACCAGGACACAAAATAATTATGTGCTAAATTTAAATTTTCCCATAAATTTATCACACCTTACCACCCTCAATGTAATATCCAAGCAAAGGCTACTAGTAAAATTCTAAATAAAATCTTACAAAATATTATTTGAGAAACTCGTACTGATTAGCACCTTCATCTATATTTCATACTTTGGGCTTACTATACTAGCATATGTACTGCCACTAGGGAAACACTGTTCTCACTTGTCTAGTATTCTAAATCAATATTACCATTAGAATTTGAACTCCCATCTTTACGTATATCTCTCAATGGCATAATTTCTGATGAAGGATTATGTGAAACTCACCCTAATGCTTTAGATTTTCTTGATTAACACCATTTGGCCACTTTATAGCATAAATAGCTAATACAAGGATCGTATTGCTAAACAACATAATAAAAAGGTCAAAGTCCACACATTTAATGTTAGTGATTTAGTCCTCAAACTAGATTACACATGTGACAAAGAAGGAAAATATGCCCAAAAATGATGGGGCCCTTAGTAAAAGACATTCTTGGCCCAAGTACTTATCATCTACAAAATAATAAAGGTCATTCTTTCAAAAAACCCACCAATGCACAAATTTTAAATAAATATTTTGATTAAATATCTCCCTTCTTTTTCATAATTCTATATACTATCATAATAACACTTCTTGTAGGATCTCTCCAATGATATCTCCTTTTTAGCCACCTATTTTATACACAAACCTTAGTCCCATTCTTTGGTCCATTGGTTTCTATTTTTATTTAATTCATGAGTTGCATTGTAATACCATGGATAGGACCAAATTTTCCTCATGAATGCCTTTTTTCATACATCTATTTTTAAACACCATTTTTATTTATTCATAAATTTATTATTTTATAAACCTTTTTTATTTTCTTCTTTCTTTTATGAGTTATAGTGTAAGACCATGGATAAGACTAGATATTACTCAAAATTACCAATTCCACTTTTTGCACCTACTTAGGTTTATTTTTTATGAGTAGCAGTGTAAGACCATGGATAGGATCAGGGTCTCCTCATAAAACTTATGTATTTTTCAAACCTTTTTACAAAATGAGTGTTAATTTTAGAATGTTAAGAAATGGTTAAAAATTTTGTGATTCCATATTCTCAACCTTGGTTTTTTTTTTATGGATAAAAATTTCAAAACAAACTATGTTATCATATTTCCATACACTTACATCCATTCTTGTGATAAGAAATCATCCTTACCTGTCATTATATCCATTTTACATTGCCACATTTTTATAATTTGAGGTAATTCAAATTGATTCATTTTTATTTCCCCTTGATTTCCCTTCTTTTCATTCCACTTTAGATAAAATAAGGTAGAAGTCAAGATATTACTTCTATTTAACATGAATAAACAAGACTCTTAGACACCATGCCCTCTAAGTCCTCTTTCTTAGTAACCAAGTTTAAAGTTTTTGATCGATACTCATTTTTAGCACCCATATTTGATTCTCCAAATCTGTATGGAGGAGGAATGGAAAAAGTTATAAAAAATTTAAAATCCAAATCATCAACAAAAGGTGATTATCAAAAGGCAAAATAAAAATACAAAAGTCAACGTCACACTAAAAGACATGATTCATATTACATCTCTTATTCCTAATTAAAGCTCAAACTCCATAGTTAGCTTGATAATAAAACCAAGGTACATTGGGGTATGATAGGCTAGTATAATGAGATAGGAGAATTCAAAATTATCTATATTTATACATACTTTTTCACATAAGTACCCAATATTGTAGTAGACTGATGGCTCTATAACAGGTCTTGAGGAATGGGGTACACATTGTGGGAAGGTAGGTTCATGTTAATTTTCATGCATATAGATTCATGAGATGATATTCATACTTCATTTTATAACCCAATATTTGTGTGGTTAAGATAAGCTATTCAGAGTCCTTAATGTCAAAAGTCCTCTTGTTTTGAAAAACTTAATTTTAGTGTCTTAACTTGAAGAAAGATTATCTCTACCTTGATTTTTCCTACATCTCTCCCACCACCCACTTCATTCTCCCTTTGACAAGCATGTTTCATTATAAATCTATTTACCCACTTCTATATTGCCTCTTCGTCACATCTTAAAACATGTTAGCACTACTTTGTTTTGGTTTTATCTATCTTTAGAACAAAACATTATGCTTTAGTGACTATGGATTATTTTCTTTACACAATTGATTTGACATTTCTAGAATTACCTTGGTTTCAAAATTTTAAAAATTGGTTATCATTCATTTTACATAAAACTACATCTATTTCTATGTTTCTATATTTTTTCCATTGTTGAGTGAGTTTATATTGTTACTTCTCACTCATCAATGTTGTTTTTACTTCATGTACTCTTTACATTATTGAGTGCATTTGGATTGTTACTTCTCACTCCTCAATGTTGTTTTACTTTTACTTTTACATCTTTCTCTAAAGTTTGGTTTGTTACTCCTTTATACATTGATGTTAGACTTATCATAATACTTTTACATGTCCTTAGTTTGATTTAGTTTGCCACTTTTCTTATCCACAGAATGCTTTTTCAATGCATTTTTTGGTCTTGGCTTTTTGATTACCCGATTTAATCTATTTTTATCTTAATCAATTTGGTTGTAACTTACCATTTATCACCCTAACTTACCAAATTTATAAGTACATGATGCCTACACATTTAATTTATCTTGACTTTCCTATGTTTTTTTTATTTTTTCTCTTTTAGTTTTGTATCCTTAGAGTTTGTCCAAAAAAGTCTATGTGCCCTCCACAATCAAACTACAAACACAACAAACAACCATTTAGATATAAAGGTAAGTAAAGTATGCATATATTACTTGTTCATTTTAGTTATTTCCTTATTTTTCATTTTAGTTGCTTTTTTATACTATAATTTATTTAGCTTAACATTGTTTGTTGTTATGTTATTTTTTCACAACACCATCCCATGTTAAAAATGTGTGACATGTGATGAGCTTCAAGTGGGGCATATGTATAAACATAATATTTTTAAAAATTTATCAATTATTGATGCTTTATCTTTTTTAAGAACCTATTGAGTCTCAACATCTTTGAGGGCATGCCTTAAAGGGTGCACCAAAAAAGGGGTGGGTAGGCTTTTGGTGCTTCACAAGATTTTTATTCCCTGTACCTCCACCTAAAACCAATATAAACCCCTCATATACATTTCTCTAAGCCTTGCCACCTCCCTTACACTCTTATCCAAATAATTCACCACCTCAAATAACCCTTTCCTAAGCTAAAACCCCCTTTCTACCAATTACCAAATACATTCGATTGGGTCAACTTAGTTTTGAGGATTAAGCATGTTACGAGACTAAGTCAACCTAGTCGACTTAGTCTAAGACTTAACTATTCTATTTCTTAACTAAGTCAATTGGGCTGACTACATCAGTTAAAAATCTAGAAGGGTTTAAGGTCAAATTAGGATATATATACACATCTTTCACCCCATTTCCAATAGAGATAATCATTCATTTTCACTTCTTTATCTGCTTATCCACCATTCTACTTGAGGAGTCGTTACTTAATTCTTGGAGAAGAATCATTTTTTATGAAAGTGTTTTAGATGCATAGGAGAAGTCATGTAGCCTAGAGATGACCTATCTTTGTGATCCTTATGAACCATAACCACCTCTTACTAAGAATCATTAGCTAAGGGAGAGGTTGAGGATTGATGGGTTTGTCTTCAAGGTAAGTATTCATAACTCTAACTTTTATATTGTTAGTAAATAGATTTGTAAGTATAATGGCTTATAAATGTATTATATCTCCATGCTTAGGATTACCTCTACATTGACTTGAGTAGAGTTATTATTTGCATGTTTATTATTTAAGTTTATCCCCATTTGTACCATAAGCTTTAGTGAGCACTAGATTATATTTAATTTACTTTATTATTACTTTGAAATACCAAGACCTATCTAGGGTTATTGTGTGGTGTTGTTTGACTAGAGGCTTTATAACTCTCTCTAACCATGTCATATGATAAGAGATCTCTTAAGTAGTATTGATGATGAAAATTATAACATCAAATAATAAAACCTTTATCCTATTATGAAGGTTAAGTTAGAATCATACCAGTCTAATAGTAAGGTTCCAAAGGTTCAATTATGATCCTAAAGATGCAAGGGGTTTTTTAAATGTTCTTGAAAATAATGAATAAGCTATCAAATATAGCATATTCTATTATAATTTTAAAAATTTACTTCATCAAATAATGAATTAGTTTAGATATGAATATATAATCTATCCTATCTGACAGAGAAAGCTTATGAACAAGACAATCTCTTGAAAAAAAAAATGATTCAATAATATAGTATATTTTAAAATAATATCTTGTTTCTACTGTAATATCTTCTAAGTAACCTCAAGATAATAAACCAAAAATATAAAGTAAAACAGATTTGAGATAAATCAAGATAATTTTTTTTAAATATCAAGTAAGCAATCAAACAAAACTCAACATATTGAGACACAACAAACAACAATCAACAAACTAAATGAAATAACAAACTACTTAAAGAAATAAAGTACTACATAAACAAATTAGTCTAATCTTAACAAAGCTAAACTGTGATGTCCCTTACTTAGGGCCTCTTTTTCTTCCTACAAAAGCTCTGAACAATAGTAATATCCCCTTCAAACAGGGAATATATAAACTCATAAAGCTCTGATCACAGATACAAACTACAGAATAGATTCAAGTATGCATAAACAAATCACATATCTTATCATTTCATTCAGATGATTACAAAAGATGTCCTTCTAAACTATTACAATTATAGTCCTCTCTTATGCATATAAAACATGAAATACAGTATTGAAAACCCTAGCTTTGCAAATCTAGGAGTGAAATCTGAATCTGAAGGGTCTCGGCCTTTCTGTGTCGACACATAGACGCTATCATCGGTCGATATCTCACCGACGTCGATCGCTGTCGGTCAGCTTTCTACCGACGTTGGTCTTCAGTCGATCGATGTCGGTCACTGGAAGCTCTCTCTACCAAGGTTGGTGCCTGATACAGATCTGTACGGACCTATACGGACTTGGTACGGCCACCAACCTGTCTATTCTCAACCCCTGATAGCTGAACAACCTGATGATCTCACAAATATAGATTCTAACACAAGATCTATCTCTGTATAACTTATTGGGTCAACAACTAAATAAAGAAATACCTATAATACTGTGATAACTTTTGAGTGAAGTTATCTCTCAACCCTGGAATTCTGTGATAACTTCTAGATGAAGCCATCTCTCAGATCTGTATCTCTGTGATAACTTCTGGATGAAGCTATCTCTCAATTTGGCAATAAATCAGCTGATATCTCACAGCCTCTAAATCACACACAATGAAGAGGGAACGTTCTCCACTGCAATGGAATCTTGGAACCCTTGGCTCAGTCTTCATAGAAGAATTTTTTCAATTTTCAATAATCAATAATCTATGCATAATCAATAATGGCCTCCATGAGAAACCCTTATACCCTCAAAAAGATATGCTTGCCCTAATTAGGGTTTCCTAAATTAGAATTAGGGTTTCTAATTAAAAATAGGCTAAATAATTAATATTTGATTAAATCAATCAAATATTAATATCTCCCTCAATACATGTCGGATCCGCGAACCGATCGAAGCTGGTGAATCAGGGAGTGATTCTGCACATGACCATACCAAAATAAAGGCGCTCTGCTACATATCAAATATCCCTAAAAAGTAGGAGCTTAGGCCCAATGCATCTGAAATAACTTGAATACAAATCAAATGTAGAAATCCTATGAATCAAAGTCAAGCCAAGCTCCATTATGACCCTCTATCCATCCTATTAGCCTACGAAGGTCGCATAATAGGCTAATCACCAAATCTGTCAATGTCCATGAAAAAGGGGACATGACAATCTGCCCCTCTGAAAATTGCTTGTCCCCAAGCAATCTTGGAACAATGAACCACTCACTCCACCTGGATCCCAAATGTAGTTATGCTCTACACTGCTGTGAATCAATGTAAGTACCTGCAACCTCAGCAGAAGTAGAACAAAGAAAGACTCATAATCAAACTGGCACATGAAACTCCAATCTCCAAGATTACCAATACCATATACAAGAGCATATGAGAAACAAACTCTCAAAACATCATAACCCAAGTAGAATGGACAACTCAAACTGCCAATTCCATCTGCAAGAGATGGTACCAATCCATCCCATAACTGATCTCTCTGTAAAGGCGGCACAACCAACTGTACCACACTATCATCTGTATGAGAATAATCAATATAGAGACTCGAGTCTACTAGTATATCAAACTCATCAGAATCAAGGACTCCTAAATCCTGAATATATGTGTTAGCCTCAACAACATGCTCCTCATCAGCAGCTACAAAAACATACTCATCACCAATACTCAATGTACTATCCTCTGAGTATACCTCCACACTCTGAATGCAAGCATCAAGCTCATCCTCACTGTCTAATACATGAGCTGAACTCACCTTAAGACAAAGCTCATCCACAACATCCTCAACTACTCCTCCCTGTGAAGATAATGCAGATAAATCATTACCTGAAGATGTGTTAATATCTCCCTATACTGGATCAGCATGACTGTCTAACTCATCATGCAAGTTGTTGCATGTCAAAGGGAAAGCACTACGATCCTTAGGCCTATTAATTAAACTCTTTAACCACTTACAAGCTCTAGGTGAGACATTTTTCCCTTTTGTCCAGACATAACATAAATCTTCTGCCAAAAGTTTAGAGATTTTATCCTCCTCCTCAAACAAGATTGTGAACATGATAGAGTGCATTGATGCTAATACATCACTGGAATGAAAATCATCTAAAATATTCCAAAATATTTTAAACATATTGTGAATGCCACCAATAAAACCTACTAACATCATAATGTTTTCAAATCCATACCTTGCAAATGTTTCAAGTAATCTCGCCCTCTTTGCGAAATGCGGATCTCTAATGTCATCCAACTTTTCAAAGCTTTTACCATGGCATGAAGTACCTCTCTCATAATCCAATCATCATAAAGATTAAAGCCAGCAATTATCCTCATGATTTCACTAATACAAGAGAGAGTTTCAAGTCTTACCACCTCATCATGATGTCTCAATAATTGGGGCTTCACCAAAGAATCAAACGCTGGAGATAACATTGTTTGCATCCCATAAGAATTTGACTGCTCAACCTTGCTTAAATAAATTTCTAACTCCTCCAGAGTTTGTAGAATGTCATCTACTTGCTGTAATGGATTTTCTAACTTCTTCTTTGCATTGTGCACTCTTTCTTCCAAATCTTTGACACCTGTTAGCACCATGCTGATACCCCAAACTACCCAACAGGATGGCAAGACATTAGCTCTGATACCACTGTGATGTCCCTTACTTAGGGCCATCTTTTTCTATCCTAAAAAAGCTCTGAACAACTGTAATATCCCCTTCAAATAGGGAATATATAAACTCATAAAGCTCTATTCACAGATACAAACTATAGAATAGATTCAAGTATGCATAAACAAATCACAGATCTTATCATTTCATCAGATGATTACAAAAGATGTCCTTCTAAATATTACAATTATAGTCCTCTCTTATGCATATAAAACTGAAATACAGTATTGAAAACCCTGGCTTTGCAAATTTGGGAGTGAAATCTGATCTGAAGGGTCTCGGCCTTTCTGTGTCGACACACAGACACCGTCGTCGGTCGATCTCGCCGACGTCGGTCGCTGTCGATCAGCTTTCTACCGATCGGTCTTCAGTCGACCGATGTCGGTCATCGAAAGCTCTCTCTACCGAGGTCGGTGCCTGATACGGATCTATACGACCTGTACGGACTTGGTACGGCCGCCAACCTGTCTATTCTTAACCCTTGATAGCTGAACAACCTGATGATCTCATGAATATAGATTCTAACACAAGATCTATCTCTGTATAACTTATTGGGCCAACAACTAAATAAATAAATACCTGTAATACTGTGATAACTTTTGAGTGAAGTTATCTCTCAACCCTGGAATTCTGTGATAACTTCTGGATGAAGCTACTCTCAGATCTGTATCTCTGTGATAACTTCTGGATGAAGCTATCTCTCAATTTGGCAATAAATTAGCTGATATCTCACAGCCTCTAAATCACACACAATGAAGAGGGAACGTTCTCCACTGCAATGGAATCCTGGAACCCTTGGCTCAGTCTTCACAGAATAATTTCTTCAATTTTCAATAATCAATAATCTATGCATAATCAATAATGGCCTCCATGAGAAACCTTATACCCTCAAAAATATGTGCTTGCCCTAATTAGGGTTTCTTAAATTAGAATTAGGGTTTCTAATTAAAAATAGGCTAAATAATTAATATTTGATTAAATTAATCAAATATTAATATCTCCCTCAATACATGTCGGATCCGTGAACCGATCGAAGTTGGTGAATCAGGGAGTGATTCTGCACATGACCATACCAAAATAAAGGCACTCCGCTGCATATCAAATATCCCTAAAAAGTAGGAGCTTAGGCCCAATGCATCTGAAATAACCTGAATACAAATCAAATGTAGAAATCCTGTGAATCAAAGTCAAGCCAAGCTCCATTATGACCCTCTATCCATCCTATTAGCCTACGAAGGTCACATAATAGGCTAATCACCAAATCTGTCAATGTCCACAAAAAAGGGGACATGACATAAACAAACTAAAAAAAATCAAACCTCAAACTAAATATAAAATGTAATTAACCTAATAATCTAACTAATTCTAATAAATTAAACTAATCTAAAACTAAACTATAAAAGAAAGAAATTAATCAAAGAAACTAAACAGTCTAATTTTAAGAAAATAAACAAGGAGATTAATATAAGAAAATAATTTAAAATAGAAATAAAAAGTAAACTAAAAAGAATTCAAACATAAATACATAAAATTTAAAGGAAATAGAAAGGAAAATAGATTAATTGAAGATCAATCTAAAATAGAATAAACTATATAAAAGTCAAAGTCAATATAAAGTACAATATAGATAAAACATGTGAGTCTAAAAGAGAGTCATCTTAGTAGAATAGATTTATTTTATTTAAGAAATCAACATTTTTATTTACAAAATATCTTGAGAAACAACTTTTACAATCAAATAGATCAATGGGATGTTATAAATAATGAAGTTTTTATCATTATTCAGGTTGAATACTGTACATAGGACTGCAAGTAGAAATCATCAAAAGATGTTAAACTTGACAAGCTTCAGATAATTTATTATAAATGATAATATAAAAACTAGATATACCTGCATTACCTAAGTATTTTACTCAACCGTCAGAGAAAGTACCATTGGATCTATCTACAAATTTCATGTTATCTTAGAGAAGTTTCATAGAAGAGAGAGAGAGAGAGAGAGAGAGAGAGAGAGAGAGAGAGAGAGAGAGAGAGAGAGAGAGAGAGAGAGAGAGAGAGAGAGATGATCGGCTTCACAATGTATAAGTATTCAATACCTGTGTTGTTTCTCCTCTTCAAATAAATCCTTAAACTTATTTTATGCTTCAAATTTGGTTGAAAAATAATTTATAATTAACCTTAATTAGTTTTTAATTAGCTTAATTAATTAACTTTGTAAAAATCAATTAATATATATAGTTATTAGTTAAGGTTTGATTAAGACTTAAAAGTCTTAATGGATCAAATATTTGAATATAGACTTGGCACTTCTTAATGGGTGGGGATGCTAATCAATTAATAATAAAATAGAATAACATATATTAATAATAAATAGATAAATCAAGTTTAATAAAATTCCTATTTATATTAATACCATAATGCATATTTTTGAAAATTACTCAGATTATATATATATATATATATATAAAGTGTGCTCTATCATTGAAATTTAAAAATATGATTATCAAAGTATCAAATTTGAAAGTACAGAGTTATACCAACTTAAAGTTAATCATGAAAATAAAATTATAGCCTTCTGACATCTCTTTTTCATCATAATCAAAAATAACTTCAATCATAAGCTTCCCTTATTCATTAATACACTCCTTGTATTCCATCTTAACTACTAGAAGGTGGACTATATTCATAACTGAATCACTTGTGGGATCATCCACCTCTAACTTAATCTGCTTGAGAACTCTGACCTCAACTAGAGTGTCTATGTTATTATAGTTATCTGACCATTTGTCTAAATTAGTTGGATGGATTTCAAGACTAAGTTTTTTGCAAGCTAAAATAAGATCCTTCAAACTTATTTTTCTACATCCAAAATAGGATCTCTCTATGATGATGAGGGCTCATTGAAAATTGAAGGTAGGACAAGATTAACAAAATTCTTGGCATGGGCCACTTCAATATCAAGATGAGTGGATTCATTAAACAAGTGAGGCTCATTAATAGGATGAATTATTTTTAGAGTAGGTGATTGAATAGGCAAGTGATGTGGATTATTCTACAAGTGATGAGAGGAAATATTGTAGGAATGAGTCCTAGTACTAAATTTACGTCCATGAAATCTTTGGTTACCTCTAGGGTTATCAAGATTGAAAGGTAAATTATTAAAAAAATTCCAAAACTTGAGGTCTATTGCATCAAAGTGAATCGGCATCCTAACACCCCTACTAGCATATATAGGGCCAAATATCCTAGCCCTAAAACCTCCCCTTAGGAAATGTCTATTCAAGTTCTATTGATTCACATTATCTGAATTCTGAACCTAGCATCTGTTATCATTACTTCTACTTGATTCAAGATAATCCCATCTTGACATCCTATGAATTTGAAATATATTCAAAGAAAACTGATTATCATGACTGAAAAATTAACATGTATATAAACTATACATCAAACACATAGTCACATATCAACAAAAAATTTGAACTAGCTTTGATTACACACACTGAATTGGTCTAATTATAGTAATCATGTAATATTCTATTTTGATTACATCAATATATCTCTTGAAACTAAATAAAAAGTTAAAAATAAAATTATATATCATAATGATATTTCAAAAATATTTGTAACATATCTTCATGATTTTCTATTCTCACTATATGAAACTATTTGAATATAAAATGAACCAATTATCATAATTGAAAGCTAGACTTCCACAAGTTTTATTCTTGATAAGTATTTCTTAACTGAAAACCACATATCCTTCTATGTGTTGACCAAGGAACTAAAGCATCAAAAACTTTCATCAAAACATGTGTGTATATATATATATATATGTATATATATATATATGTGTATATGTGTCCTTCAGTGTCATAATCTCAAACTAAAAACCAACTTATATGACACATGAAAATATCAACATCATGTTGTCCTAGAACAATTTCAATATAAAATACTTTAAATATATCTTGTTTGAACTCTTTAATCACTACTTCTATTGTTCAAACATTATCTTATACATATATAATATGTATAATTTATTCTTAAAGAAATTTCAAAAGGAACCATTCACATAGAAAGTTTCGATGCAACTAGATTATTTCCAATCATTCTGTCTAAACTGAAAGAAATTATTACAATTTCTTAAATCACTAATCATTTTGTCATCTTTAAATCTAACATCAAAACAAAACCCAAAACTTCAAAATGATTTGTTACCAAATAAATTCTTCACGATAGACTAGAAATACATCAAGCTTTTTCATATAATATTTCCATAAACTAAAATTATCTTATACGAAACCTAATATCAATAAATAAAGCTCAAAATATAAACTAATGTATCTCAAAATTCATTGTATTCTAAACAACCAACATGAAACTTAAACTCAAAACACTACATACTTGCTATATACTTTCCACAATATTTATATCATAATCAAACATAATCTATTTCTGTAAACTAAAATTATGTAAATCTTTCTTCCAAAATACATTTATGCATGCAACTTCAAACTTTCTAAATATAAACAAATAGAGTTGATCTTCATAAAAACCCTAATCACATGAAAATTTTGCTTCCAAAATACTGAGACTCCCAATCATTTCAATATAAAACAAAACCCTTGAAACTCAAATCTAAAGTTTAATTCTAGAAACAACTTCATTATTTTCATAGTTCAACCTATTATATTTCCATAACCTTACCATGCAGATTTATCCTTCAAAGACCATAAATACACGAAACTATAGAAAACTATGACTGTAAAATGTATTTGCATGCTCGAATAACTCATGAAACCACTTCTTTATGATATGACAAACACAAATGCTTCAAAATATCCATGAAACAAAAACACATAGAGTTTGTCCCCATAAAACCCAGTTTCAATGAGGCCTTTGAAACTATAGATGGCATGTTCAAAACACCATAACAATCTATATTACTCATAGAAAGCCAAAATTAAATGAATATTCAACAAGAAAAACCTCATATTCTTAAATCTTATGCTCAAAATAGTAAATCCACTTATTCTTATCTCATCTTCCATCAAGAACATGTCCAAAAACTAAAGCCATTTCTTATCAATATCTACTCAAAGAAATGATATATTTAACCACTAACTATTCATTTAACTTCATGCATAGACATATTTAGAAAAATTTATCACATACAAACCAGAATCTCTCTTTCCATGCAATCAAAAAAAATATTTGAAGCAACTCAAAAATATTCCTTAAACTTATTCATTTTGCTCATGACATAGTTGGATGTGAAGTCTTTTTATCTTTATGCTTGAAATCTTAATCTATAACTCAAAAATCCAAATCAACAAAGTATCACTTCCATGAGAAAGCTTCAAAAAATGCCCAAAACTAAGAAAATAAAGATATTTATAATCAAAAGCTTATGAATTAACTACCTTGTTGACATGCAAACTTTAGATTGGTTAACCAAATCAAGGAAAGTATTTAACATTCCAATAACCAATTTAGTAATGCCAATACATACACTACCATAGCATTGCATTAAAGTCTTAAACTACCAAAAATATTACCATGATATTGAAGCCTCTTCTAATATGCTTCACATTAACTCACCTTGCCAACTCAACGTGCCATGAAATCACCTAATGGACCACCAACTTGAATTGTTATCATAACATTCATTTATCACAAAACTACCAACTCAATTGCCAACTTACCATTTAAAAGTCTTGAAGTAAGAACAAATTAAACCATTGATAACCAACCAAACATCCTATGTCATGCAAAGTTCATTATTTGAAACAATTTCATTCAACTACCCTCAAAATCACCAATTCCTTTATGCCTTTCAAATTTTATGCCCTGAGACATAGACTTAGGTTAAAAGCCTTCAAAACAATAAGCCCTGAGTGACCATTAGAATCAAAATATCTAGTAATATCATTTAGAACTTAGGATAGATAATGTTTTGAATTAGGATCAAAACTAGAATCCCTTAGGGTACTTAGGATTCAAAAATCCTAAAATCATGTCCTTTATGTTTTACAATTGAACTTGGGATAAAAATGTTAATAAATCCATATAAAGCTCATTGTCAAATTTCAAATTTATGAAAATTCAAATGATATATTTGATTTGATGAACTGTAAAATGCATTACTTCTCAAAGTGTAATAATCAAGACCAATTCATCTGTAAATCACCCAAATGAAATTGAACTAAGCAAAACCATTGTCAACAATATATTTCATTTTGATCAAATATCAAATTATCACAATCTAATCAAGCATATCAAATAAAAACTAATCTAAAATACATATAAAATACTCAACTAAAGATCAATATAGATATTTGAATGTTGTCATGATAAACCATATAAAGTGACCCTATTTCAAAATGAAAATGTTGTATTATAATTTGATCATGAATCAACTAAAAAATAAAATGATTGATCACAACTATTCAAAAATGATAAATACATATGCATGTTTTATTCATTCATCCATTTATGCTTTTTAAACCACTCAAAATATAAATATAAATTCATAAACTAATCATCATCAACTTATGAAATTAAAAATATGCATCTAAATATACTACTAATTGACTAGGTCCCCGACACAATTTTAAACTTTAAGACTGAGTCATCTCGTAGAAAAGTATTAGTTTTATAAAATTGAGGGGGGTGTAAAATAACCATAATAGGTAGGTTTATTATATCTATATTGGTTATGACCTCTATTATAAACATATTTGTAGTGGTATAGTTAGCTGATTTATCTTGTCTGAGATAGCATTGATTTGTAGATCAGCTTCGCTTTTACTTGCATACAGCCTGCACCTTAGATATAGTAAAATTGTAGATGCATATATTAATGGAAGGGAATTCAAAAGGTACGTCAAACTTCATGAGCTTAATGTTTCCTATAACCAAATCTTTGACTAACTTATATATAGCTCACACACAACATTGTAGAAGGAAAATTGAAACAATTGCTAATAAAAGGCTAGAGATTGAATCCCAAGAGGGACATATCTTCCAAATACATCATAAAATTTAAGCCTATGATAAGGATAGATATGGCTATTTTAAATGAAATTTATGGTTTTCCTAACATTACTTATGTATAAGTCGAATGGGTCCCTTTGTTGGACATTCTATTGACTTCAAACAAGATTATTGCCCTGGGAGAAATTATAAGTGTCAGACTAAATACACAAATATATAAACCTGAACAAAGGCTTGTAGATGGAAAATTTTATATTATATCATATTTATTAGATACATCCCTTGACATAGTTCATAAGATAAATGGATAATTATGGTAGCCATTAATAGAGTATGTTGATAATAGAATATGTGGAAAATTATTCCTTCATGTTTGTCTATAGATTTAGAAATTAAATAAAAATTATTTATGAGTAAATATATCCTCAAGTATACCATGAAATTCATGTCACTCAGATACCTCAGTTATCTAAGAACCTAAAAAAAGCATAGATAAAAGGGGGGATTAATGGTATTACCCAAATTACATAATTATTAGGATTAAAGAAATAAGGGCACCTCATTTATTTTTACCACACCATGTCCCTACAAAAATTTTAGACCAAGAGGTAGCCCATCAATTATATAATATCATAGATGAGGAGCTAGGCTAGAAACATCAGGATTATTACTTTGAGACTCTTATAAGTATAGGAAAGTTTAAATTTGTCATAAGGGCCCATTTCAACCAAGTCAGTAAGGTAATATCCCATTATAGTTTAGATGAGTCCTAACTCAGATAATGTGACCCTATAAAGAGAATTAAAAATTATCTTCAACTCCTCAAAGAGAATAAGAAGGTGAACATTACATATGGTCACTAGTAGTATAAACATGATGATATCTTCTTGAATGCATCAAATGATTTAGAAGTATGGGATTATGTTGATAATTTAAAAAAAATCCATTATGGTCACCTAGGCCATCTAATACAATCATAATATTACAAAGGAGTAGGTGAATGAGATGGTGAAGTAGGCCCAAAAATCATAGAGACATCATTGTCCTCCAACTCAAGCTTAAGAATCAATAGGACAAGGCCAACCTCCCTCTCCTAAAACAAAAGAGATAAATATACAATATGGAGAATCCAACATTCAAAGGGAGAAAAATATCCAAATCAAAAAAGAAGTTATTAAAGGTCTCCTTGGTCCCCATCTAGATTCCATACATCCAATAGTTACTACCTCAATTATGGGCACAACCAATATATTGGAGATGACTATATCTCCTCAAGACAAATAAAAGAGCACATTCTCTATGGCACTTCTACCTCCACTCAAAACAATCACACAGGTGGTCTTCCTAAAGTTTCTATAGATTTCTTTCTTTTCTATTCCATCTGCTCCTCTTTCTCCTTAGGCATCTCAAGTAAGTCAATGTTTGTCTATTACCACAATTGAAGGGACAACTCAAAAACTACCCACCATACTAGTATCCTCCCTAGATACACTTTCCTACAATATTATCATTCCACTTTCCATTATTTCATCACCACCTATAGTAGTATTTCCTACTACTATAGCTCCTTCATTTGTTTTATCTTACCCCTCACCTTTTATTTCCCCCATAACCACTTATCAAAGGAGATATAAATTCATTTCAGACTCCTCCAAATCTTATCAACTAGAGTAAATATCATCATTTGGCCTTGTTACTATATAGGAGTCCCTTGATGAGGAGGATGTAGGGGAAGAAGAGAATGGAATTGTAATATCCTTAGTGGACTATGCCACTGATGAAGAGGAAAGAAATGTAGAAATGATGGTAGGAGCATAAAAAAAAATAAGTGAGGAAATCCAAGATGAAGAAGATAAATAATATGAAGAGGATAAATTATAAAAGGCTAAATCAATGAGCTGAAGAAAACTACAAGAGGGATAAACTTTAACTAGAGCCCTAGACTAGCAATTCCTCACTAAAGAACAAAGGCAAACTATAAATGAAGTAGTTTCTTCTCTTATTTATTCCATCACTATTGTATATTATTTAGCTACATATTTTCTTCTAGCTATATTAGGTACTCTATTATCTGGTTTAATTGATTCTTATATTCTTTGAACTTTAAAACAAATAAAGACTCCAAAAAGAGAAGTCCATTTTGAGAATTTGGTTTAAATCTCCATTTTCAAACCTAGAAATCCACTAGTTCCCAAAAACCTTCAACTCAAATAAATTTATCCATGATTCAGTCCACATATATACAGTCATCCACCATGACACTTGAAAAAAACCCCAATCTTGACTACGTATGTGGATTAAGTCACCCCACAAAGGGAACCTTCACCCTAGCAAAGAATTATTTAACCTCCTCTAAAATTTCCAATTAAAATAAGTGCTTCACTATCACTTTTAGTAATAACATCTCCCTTGATGAATTCTCCACCTTTTATCTCTAAAGACCTAATTAAATTAGAATAATAAGGGGAACCTATTAATCCTCGATGGGTTATACAGATATAAGGAAAAAGGTATAAGAGACAAAATCTAGTTATCACAAAATTACCTACAATCTCCACCTGGTTTGACAAGAAAAGTGGAACCATTCAAAGGGTTAGGAAGAGTAAGGTGGTGAATATATATACGAGATAATAAATTGAGTTTGAACAATAGGGAAATCTATTTCCCTTGGCTAAGAAATCCAAAAAGAATCCTAATGATCCAATGGAGTATACTAAATATTTATATTATTTTATGGATTCAACTAGAGAAACAATGAAGGATATGTACAAGATAAAATATGAATCATAATAGAGATTTATACAGAGACAAATCATTCATTCCCCTAGGGAAATTATTGACAGTCTATAGAGTGCATCCACCAGGTTGTATAACATTTTTAATAACATTTGGTTTTATATAGGGAAATTTAATCCATTAGAAACAAGGTGCTTAAACTATGACACAAATTAAAAGAGTTTGAGAAAATGCTTGCCTTTTTTGTTCATTGCTAAAGAAGCAATGCATTAAATCACCTAAACCTAGTGTCCAACCAAGATTTTATATGGGCCCTCAGTTATGTATTTTCAAAAAGGGATGTTATCATTACTTGGCATGTGCAGATGAATGTTTTGTTAGGATATTTTATTAACCATGAGAATGAGGCCTTAGAAAATTTGAGATACATTAGGGTCACTAATGTGATTACCTCTACTATAGAATTAGTCAATAGGCTAAATTTTGAGACACTCCTTAAGGCAGATGCAAATATAATTGAGAAAGTTGAAAGAATAGTATATAAAAATAATGATGACATATTATAGTTGGTCAATTTTATCAAAGACATAATGACAAAAGATAAGGCCCTCAAAACAAAATTTAAGATCTTAGAAGTAGAACACACTAGGTTGATGGTTGGAGCCATCAATATATTAAAACTTCCTTGCTCTATTTTGATATTATTAACAAAGAGTTTGAAGTAGCTCATGCATTATTTTAAAAACTTAAGGTCACAGAAGGAGATTTAAGGTCAACAAAAAACATGTATAAAAATGTAATTATTTCCATATCAACATAGGGTTCCCAATTTTTTAGATATGTAGTCACACATACTTGAGGTGGGATCATTTTAGTTCCCCAAGGAATTACCTTGGCCACTTCAAGTTTTACAGCTATCACTCCACCTTTTTTTTCTACTATTGGTGACACATCAACACCACTATAAATATATATTTGCATGTTTAAACTAATTTGGAATGTTGGTTGCGCGCACACACACACACACACACACACACACACACACACACCCCCCCCCACACACACACACACATATGTATGTATGTGTGTGTGTGTATGTATGTATACATACATACATACATACATACATGCATATATAATATTTTAGAATAAGAATTTCATTCTAGGTAAATTCTTTTATGCATGCATGTTTTACATGGTTTAGATTCATAGTCTTATTTTTGGAGATGTAAATTTAGATTCTCCTGGAGGATGAGACCTTTGACTTCCCAAAATCTATATATATGTATCCTCCCTATCCCAAAGGGAGGATAATTTTGGATATTGAGATTAATAGGAAATTTTAGTGATTTTTTTGTAATTAGTCTTGATATGAAAATTAGATTCTTCTCCAAACCTATGAATTTTATAAGAAGTTCTATTATTCTTGTATCTTAGTCTTCTAGTTGTGCATGATTTTTTTTCAATACAATTATTCATATTATGCTATTGTTAATTTGAATGCATTTTATGTATTAATCATGATCCCCCTTTGTATACATGAAAAATAAATCTTATAAACATGACAACAAATCAATCTATGTATGTATGTATACATACATAGATATAGTATTTTAGAATAAGAATTCTATTCTAGGCAAAAAAAATTGTACATGCATGCTTTACATGGTTTAGATGCAGTCCTGGAGATGTAAATTTAGATTCGCTTGGAGGATGATGCCTCCCACTTCCCCAAACTTATATATATGTATCCTACCTATCCCAAAGGGAGGATAATTTTGGATATTGATATCAATAGAAAATTATAGTGATTGATCTTTAATTAGTCTTGATATGTAAATCAGATTCTTTTCCAAACTTATGAATTTTGTAAAAAATTATATTATTATGGTAGCTTAGTCTTCTAGTTGTGCATGATTTGTCTTTTCAATACAATTATTCATAATATTATATTGCTAATTCAAATCAATCTTATAAATATGACAACCTTTGATTATATATGCTTAAGTTTATTGTATTTCTTGTTTCCTTAGACTCTTAACTATGATTTATTACTAGTGTGCTTACAATATCTTACAGCATACATTATTTCTTAATTACTTGTCCAACCCTTAGTTCAAGAGCCATCTTAAAAAAAATTCATCATGTTTAGTCCACAAGCCTTCTTTTCTACCTTACCTTTCCTCCATTTTGAGTTTTTTTGGAATCATGACCACCTTAGGTTTGATACATAATCTATCCACTCATCTCAATTAGATTTAGATTCATCCATATCCAACACATCCATGGTAAAAAAATTACTTCACTCATTGTTATTCCACCAATGGGTTGTTTACAAAATTGAATACCCTATAACTCATGCCTTGAAGTGAATAATTTTTTATCGATCCTAAAATATTAGTGGATACCTCATAAGGTTATATGATGTGCATAAAAATCACATCAATACCAACCAATATTCTATAACACAAGGTTGAGGGATTATTTAGTAGAGTACTGGACATAATATTATATCATGTAACTTTGTGATAGTATTGTGACATCAGATAACTACGTATGCCATTTATGGTATAATCGATTGTACATAGTGGCATCCCATAGAGAATTAGACCTCAAATGTATATGCATGCGGATGATATGTGTTTGTTTATTATTAAATTTTTATTATTATATTTGGTCTTAATAATGCATTGTAATAAAATGGAGACGATATTTATAACTTGATTAGAATGGGATTGTGCATACTTTTACACAAGACATTAATAATTTTATCAATTAATCCCATTCTACACAAGATAAATATTTTTTATAGTTGATATTATTTCAATCTTGTATATAATAGGCACATGCTCATTCTAAACAAGGTAAGAATAATATGAACATCTATTTTCTAAATAATATCTTATAACACAAGTTTGAGTGTATTATTTAGTGGAGTAATAGACATAATAGTATAATGTAGAAATTTGTGATAGTACGGTGGCATTAGACAATTACATATGTCATTTGTAGTATAATTGATTGTGCTTAGCAACATCCCATAGAGAATTAGAAATGAAATGTATATGCTTGAGGATGACATGTTTATTTATATTAAATTTTTATTATTGTATTTAGTATTAACAATGAATTTTAATTAAATAGAGATGATATTTTATATCTTTTTTAGAGTGGGCTTGTGCCTACTTTTACAAAACAAATTAATAATAATCTTATCAATTGATCCCATTGTACACAAGTGAAAAAATATTAATAGTTGATAGTATTTTAATATTATGTAGAATGAAAACATACCCATTCTAAACAAGATATTAATAATATGAACATCCATATTCTAATAAAGTGGAAGGGGTGGTGAAGACAGTTTTATAGCATGTATTATTTTATATGCATGAGGATGAGTTGTGTCTATTTGATATTAATTTTATATTGTTGTATTTGGTCTAACAATGTATTATAATAAAATGAAGATAATATTTTATATCTTTATCTAAAAGGTCTTGTGCCATCTTTTACACAAGACATTAAGAATTTTATTAATTAATCTCATTCTACATAAGATAAATATTTTTGATAGTTGATAGTATTCCAATCTTGCATAGAATGGGTACATGCCAATTCTAAACAAGATAAGAATAATATGAACATCCACGTTACAAAAAATATTCTAGAACACAAGATTTGGGGGATTCTTGAGTGGAGTACTAGACATAATAGTATAATGTGTAACCTTATGATGGTATTGCGACATCAAACAACTACATACATTATTTTTAGTATAATCAATTTTACCTAACAACATTTCATGGATAATTAGACCTAAAATTTATATGCATGAGGAAAACATGTGTTTGTTGATATTTAATTTGTATTATTATATTTGGTCTTAACAATGAATTTTAATTAAATAGAGATGATATTTTATATCTTGTTTAGAATGGTCTTGTCCCTAATTTTATATAAGACATTGATAAGCAATTTGTCAATTGATCTCATTCTACACAAGATAAAAATGTTGATAGTTGATATTATTCTAATCTTGTGTAGAATAGGACCATGTCCATTCTAAACAAGATAATAATAATATGAACATGTAAATTATAACCAACATTCTATAACACAAGTTTGGAAGGATTCTTGAGTGGAATACTAGACATAATATTATATCATGGAACCTTGCAATTGTACCACAACATCAAACAACTACATATGTCACTCGATGTATAATTGATTGTACTTAATGGCATCCTAGTAATAATTAGACTTGAAATATATATGCACAAGGATGAGATGTGTTTGTTAATATTAAATTTGTATTTTATTTGGTCTTATCAATGAATTATAATAATGGAGATGAAATCGATTTATCAAACTGAGCATGATATAAACATATATACTTGAATTTCTTCAATGGTGTATTAATGAGAATTGAATAATGCATCATTATTCTATAATTTATGGGATCTCATAGAGAATTAGACCAAAAATGTATATGAATGAGGACAAGATATGTTAATTGATATTAAATTTGTATTATAGTATTTGGTTTTAACAATGAATTGTAATTAAATAAATTTATATAATAGACATAATGAGCATGATATAGACAAATATAATAGACTTGTTTCAATAGTGTATTAATGAGAATTAAATTATGTGTCATTAATCTGTAAAATAAGATAGGATCAATATTCTTGTCTAGTTTAGAATGGATAGCTTCTATTTATAGTCTTATTAAAATCTTGTATTATCATCTGGTTAGAATTTACAATGTTTCCATTCTTATGCCCACTCTAAATTTCCAATTATACCCATTATAAATAATCAATTAAGACCATTCCACATAAGATAAGATAAATATTCTAACAATATTGTTGTGCAATGGGTTTCTTATTAATCCTTTTATGAAAAAGATAGGATGGATATTCTTATCTTATTCTTACTTAATTTCAACACAAAAAATTGGCAATTATATATATAATGGTAAAATATTATTTATTTTAATCTTATTTAAATGCTAGATTAATCTTTAGGTTTAAGTGGTTATATGAATTGTAAGTAAATTGAAATTTAATTTAAAATAATACCTAGACTTCAAATTTTTTGACACATATTGCTCAAATTTATTTTACACCTTACATTTATTAAATAATAATTATTATTTTTTATAGTTGTTTTAAAAAAATCTATCCAAAAGAAAATAGTTCTTGTCAAATGTTGAAATGTTCCCTTTATTGATGATAAATAAATGTATTTTGTAGCACCATTGTCTTTAAATTATGACATTATTCAAAGAAAATCAATCTCACTTTTTTTAGAACTGTCAAATTAGGATGGGATTTGAAGCATAATTTCCTTAATATTTCAATGAAGGATGGGATTTGAAGTACAATTTATAATATTTTGCATTGGCATATTTCTTTTGAAGTCTATAAATTGATTTAAATTCCAATAATATTATATACACATGAAGGGTGCATCTATTTTAATTTAAACACTAATAAATGTGGCATTTTTATTAGAATACAATGCTTAAATACAATCAATCTTATTCTCTTTTAATTAGTTAATTAATATATGAAAAATATATGTTAAAATAATTTATACAATTAGTTTCATTTATAGTCATATCCTTTTTATTAGTACTAAATATGCTCCTGAATGGATTTGTGAAAATTTTATGTAGGTACTACATAGGTTATTTAAATAATTTATAACATGTCTCAAATAAGTACAATTGTTAAATCATGTCATATTGACAAGCCCTCATATACTAAAAAATAGAGTACAAATTGAACACATACCACATTAGATTTTATACACTTAATAATTATCAAATCGAGATGTGTCTCAAATTTTATGACTGTGTTTTTCAAAGTTTAAAATAGTTATGGCAATTAATGCAACTTATATTTTTGAAATTTTGAAATTTATGCACTCAGATGTTAGGAGACATTTATTCATGGTTAGATACATTATAAATTTTTAAGTATTGAAAGAATTAGGTTTCCTTTCTTAGTTTGTTCTCAAACAATCAAGGAAATCATCTGATAGATAGAAAGAGAGGTAAATGAGAGCATACTAGAATCGACACTACAGATAGATAAAGATCATCAATTTTTAGGGATACCAACATCCATCTAGTATCTTATCAACACTATAGATAGATATAGATAGTTGGGTTTCAAGGATATTATCAACCATCCTAGAGCTTATAGATAGTAAATATAGATATAGATAGTTAATTTTTAGGGATACCAACATCTATCCAAGAGTCTATCAATAATACAAACAAATAGAGATAGTTGGGTTTCAAAGATAGTAGCAACCATCATGGAGCTTATCGATAGTATAGATAGACAAATATAATTGGGTTTTAGGGATACCAACATTCATCCATGAGCCCAGTGAAATCATACTGAATGATATAGGAACATTATAATAATGAAATGACACAAATATGAAGAAATATAACATCAATTTTTTAATTCAGTTGGCAAAAAAATGAAGAAATACAACCTCAAGTCTTATTATCATAGAGAGAAATAACTACAACATATACTACCAAGTTTTAATTTCTTATTATTTCAAAAATACTTATATCTTCTTCCTTATACCTACAACATGTAAATGGGATTCAATTTTTAAATTCAAATGTAAAATTGAAATCAAAAGTCACTTAAACATTGGTTTCCTTTTTAGAATTTAAACTGAGAACAACATTGACATAAAAAATAAAAATGATAAATACTTATGTGTAAAATCCTTTTAATATCTTTGTGTAATTTTACTAAGTTGTCTGCAAATATAGTTTCATGTAAAAACAATAATTAAAAATTGGGTTCTTGAGTAATCACCTTGTCGATCCCTTCCTCCATTTCATCTTTATTTTCCAAGTTTGGCTTGAATCTTATCTATTTGTAGATGTAGTTTTCATGAAAAAATAACTAATATAAAATATTACCAAGTCCTTGTATAATATCCACTAGATTCACTTAATCTATATGTAATATTTGTACCAAAGAAACACAATTATCAGAAAATGACTCCTTTTCTACTTTGTAATCATTTTTTCTCCTCTAAAATAGTGAATATAAAATTTTAAAATTGTTGCTATGAAATATTATGTAATTTCTCTCTCGTGATAATTTTAAATTTATTTTGACTTTTGATTCATGTTTATATGTAAAAATAATCTTTTATGAAAAATATTTAGAGTTAAAAGAGATTTGATTTTAATAATAACACTTATTCCTCTTTGAATGTGCACTACTACCTTATAACAAGTGGTTGATATTTATTACTTCCAAAATTAGAATTTATTTAATAAGTAGAGGCCTATGTTCTACATAAGATAAGAATATTTGATTCTTAATTAATTAAATTATTGTTAACCTATTTAGAATGAGCACAATTTTCTATAATACAAAGGTCTTATAATATACTATGAATATTATCGATTAAGAATCCAATAGGCTTTGCATGTGTGAAATAATCATTTGCCCATGACTCCACATTATTAAATTAAGATTAAGATTAATATTAATAAGATTTTGGTTTTCCCTTTGTACACAAATTATATATTAACTATATCATGAGCATAGCATAAGAAGTGATCATGTTATACTCCATTATAGTAATATATAATAGTATTTTAATAATATTATTAATTAAGAATCCAACATTTATATTTTGTGTAAAATGGGTGTATTCCCCTTCCACACAATCCAAGAGTATTATATTCTTAAGTTATAATGTTATACTTACCTTGATAGTATAGAATGGGCTCATGGCAAAATATCTAGAAAAGATAAGCACATCATCAATTAAGAATCCAATATTCTTCTAATGTTTAGGCTATTGGATTCTTAATTGATGATGACATTTTTATATTTTTTAAAATGTGAATGTGCATATTATATGAAATCCATAAAAATTATGAGTATGGGCTCAAGTAACCATGGAACCTTATAATGATATCGCAACATCAAATAACTACAAATATTGTTCATGGTATAATTAATTTTACTTTATAGATCCCTAAAAAAAATAGACCTCAAATGTATATGCATGAGGATGAGATGTGTCTATTTGATATTAAATAAGTAACCTTATTCTATATAAGATAAATATTTGTGGCACTTGAGAGTATTTTAATCTTGTGTAGAAGGGTTACATGCCCATTCTGAACAAGATAAGGATAATATGAACATCCACATTATAAATATAGATGACATTTATGGATTATATATCACCTCAGTCTTGTACACTTGGCAAACTCAAACCTTGGTTGTTCCTCTCAATTCTAGATCTATTATGCTTACTTAAGTCTCACATTTACTATATCTTGTGCCCCTTGGCCTATCTCTTAGTCTGACTAGATTTATGTTGATGATCCAAGCCTTATATTTTTCCAAGAATGCTTAAAATGTACTTATCTTCCATCTCTACAAGTTTTAAACTTTTACTTACTTTCTTGGTCCCTGAAAACTAATGTTTGGGATAGACACTAGTATCAATGTTATTGTCTTAACCAAACACAAGTATCCAATGCCCTAAAGTCCTACATTTTTAAAATTAAATGTATCATAATGTTCAACCTAAGTGATTTAATGTGATTTACTTATCCAAAGGAATTTATATAAATACAATATCAACCCTCATTCATTTGTCACCTTCTAACATGAGAATAATACCTATTATTCTTACCAAATATCAATCAAAGAGCACTGAATTGAATAAAACTTCCCTATTTTTATACCAATCATAGGAGAAACACATATATAGGTATGAAGTACTAAAAGAGTATCCCAAGAGCTTATCTTCTAATATACAATCTAGATCACTATTGCACTTGCTTTGTACATATTGCATAATTCACACAAAAATCAAACATGTAGGGGAGAGCTACATCATTCTAAGGCCCTCTTTGTAGTATTTTCTATGTAGGCAACACTCACTAATAGAGGAGTCTTTAGGGTCAGATCAATACCATGTGCCCATTAACCCATTTTTATCCAAGGTCATCATGAATATGAAGAACTAAGGTTTTAAAAAATCATGAGGATTGAAAGTCAATAACCTAGACCTAGATGCACTAGAGAAAAGGTGAAGTCAAACCTAGAAGCATATAGGTGGTCGCATCCTTTTCTAGTAGGTTTAATTTATAAGACACTTATGTCAAACCTAGATAGTAGCATCAATGTAACCATGCTAGGCTAATGTTAATGTCTAGAGCTCCATAAATGTTAGATCTAAAATCTAACCATTATTCTAGAATCTTATAATATCCTAATTTATACATATTCTAGATCCAACACTATGTTAGCATCAAAACTAGTTAAATGCATTACTTCTTTTTCATTCCCATGCATAGCTTAGTTGTATTTTATATATTTAGCCTATTATAAACATAGAAAATTTAGAATATGTTTATATCTAAGTTTAACACCCAATTGGCATAGTATATATTTAATTATAACCCTTATGCATTATTATTCATTTCCTACTACTATTTTTTATGCAACCTAGGCATATCCCTAGATTGGGAGGTGTGCCTATTGAACACATTCAACTTCCCCTCCCACCATTTAATATGTCTCAAACCAATTAGGGATCTCATACTTTAGATCATGATACCCATGTTGACAATGAAAAATAGACTTATAGGGTTATCATAGAAGAAGATTCTAATAATGAAAACCATGAAAATGAGAAAATAGACCATGATCAAGTGAAACCAATTGCATTTTTTCATGAGCATATTATATAAAACCTTAAATATCTTGATGAGATCATAAAAAATATATTATAAATAAAAATTTTAAAAGCTATAGTTGAAACATCCCTCCCCTTGAAAACATTATAAAATAATACATCTAGTGGGAGCACGGATTATGTGTTTAAAACTTAGTTTCTTGAAACTACTATTTCTACATCTACCATGGAATTATCAATTATTTGAACTCAAATAATAGTTTCAATACCTATAACTACTCAAACCATGTTTACATCCCCCTATGTGGCTACTCAACTTACTAATTTAAACCCCAATCGGCCTACAGTCAAACACTCCTTCAATTTATAAATACCTTGATGGACAAGGTTACAAACATTGAAAATTTTGATTTAAAGTCTCCTCATGTTATTGATTTAAAATATGTGTTTCATAACCCTCTTACACTTTAGATATCTTTTCACCCTTTGCCAACTGGCTTTGTTACACCTAAGTTTCCATTTTATGATGCCAAGGGTGATCCCAAACAACATATTCAATCCGTTTATGTGACATGCCTTGACTATGCCTCCAATGATACAATTTTAACCAAATTATTTCCAAGAAGCCTCAATGACTATGCTTTGAGGTGGCTCTATGATTTACCTCTCTAATCCATGAAAGCATTCAGACCTCTTATAGAACATTTTTTAGCACACTTTTCCATTAATAGTTCTAAAAAGGTTTCCTATATGCTTAAATTGCCAAAATCAAACAAGGAACCAATGAACCTATAAATGAATGTCCTAAGATATAAGATAATGCTCACTAAAATGACCAATTCTATGGAAGATAAAGAGTTGAAATACATATCCAACAAAAGTTTGCTTGCTCCTTTACATGAGTCCATTGTTTTTAATAAGTTCAAATTTTTTGATGACTTATGCCATGTTGTATGGGACCATGAAATGAATCTTATTTCATTGAATAAACTCAAGTATGTAGTAAACACACAAGATGCATCTAAATCTAGTACTAAATTTATAATCAAACCAAGTTATAAGGTAAAACCTCTTGAGCCTAAAAAGAAAACAACCACCATGGTTAACATAGTTTCACGATAGCCTAATCAACTTGTTTTATCCAATGCACTAAGGAGATAGTTATCCTATTTACTTGAGTTCCCAACTTCAATACTCCTATATTTACTAGAGTGTTAGTTTATATCTCCCTCATTATATTGAGGTTGATATGAGTCAAACTCTACCCAAAGGATATGATATGAACTCTTATTATGATTATCATCAGGGACTAGGGCATTATACAAATAGATGCTTTACCCTAAAGCACAAGACCCAAGATCCTATCAATGACCAAAAGCTTGCATTTGAGGATCTTTTAAAGAAATTAGGCTCACAACCTGGTGATCAACAAAAATTGAAAATATTTAACAATCCTTTGCAAGACCCTTTTAAGAAGGAACCATAAGTGAAAATGGCATATAATGCACATCCTCCTCCACCACATTATGGTCACCCACTAGATATGATTATTGGTACTTACACATGACATATACCTTATATGGTTTAGATACCTTTTATTACTTTTAATGATAGTGATATTAAGAATGATAACTATAATATTCATTCAAGCATACCTTGATAAACACCTTAAACATAATGTTATGATTAATAATGGTACAAGAAAGAATGTTTACACCCTGACATTAATTACACACTTGGTTTATACTCATCATGATTTGCATCCTTATAGTAGATATAAATGGATTCTAAATAATAACCTTTAATATGTATCATTTTTAGATATTAAGAACACCTACACATGCTCCTATTATGGTTATTCCAAAGAAACCATATAGATCTAAACATGGGTTCCATGAACCCATACTTCTATTAATCCTACTACTGCTTCAAGACCATAGATTCCTATTTTAAATATGCAAAGAATAACCCATACTAATGTGATAGATATTGAACCTATATGTGTTACTTGGCAATGCCACAATATTAATATACTAGGTTCACAGTGGGGAGATATCTAAGACCATTCATTGGATGGCATCATAGGATAATATTTCCTTTTCAAACATTCCAAACTACCAAAAAAATAAAAAACATTCAAAAATCCAAAAATATTTTAGGCACCTACATGTCTTATTGGCTCCTTGGTAGCTATTTATTAATTCCATGTTGATGAATGTCATAGTTAGTTACTCTTACATACACACATATGTGTCACATTTATACTTGAGTGTGATACATGCATACATAAATATATGATTTATTCTTGTTTTAAATTTTGGGCCTTCTATTTACCCATGTAATGTATACATTGGGGGCATCCACTTCTTTGATATTGATAGACTCAAGTTATATGGTTTGATGATAACATTTCACTATCATGTTTAAGCTTATATATGTACTTACACATACCTTTATCCATGATTATATATTACATAAGGTACTTATACACTTGACATTTTTTTCCTAACACATTTTATCCATGGGATACTATGCCATTTTTATATTAGTTGTCTATGCTTTACTTTATGCACTTCTTTGAGTTTCTTGCCTTGCTATTATATTCCTTGTTTGGGCATTTGAATATGTTCCTTTGCTTGCATCCCTTATACCTAGCTTGTCTTTATTAAAATTTACATATGTCATTTTTTATTATATGGACATTTTAATATGTCATCCTTGATTTGTGTAAATTTGAATAAGTCTTATCCCTTTAATTGTGTGGCATTTTAACATGTCACTTGTTTTTAGTCTCCTTGGACCATTACCTTTTGACTTGATTTTTAGTGCTATTGTGTGTGTACTTGATTTGTTTGTTGAGATTTTACTATTACTATATAAATGTTTCCATGATCCTTATCATGAATATTAGGCCTTCATGTGATTGAATTGGTTCTATGTGCCTCAATGTTATATTTACCTATACATGTTCCTTTTATATGCTATATGGTTACATTCATAGATTATACATTTGTCTTATCCTTTTGAGGTGAGGTAAATACCAGTTCCTATATTTACCTCACCTAAAGGGGGGGTATATTAGTGGGGGAATGTCATAGAGGCATGTTATCTACACTTGGCATAGTTTTTAGATTTAGTGGGGGCATGCTTTAGATACATATTCTCCACAATTATTCAATATTCAACATCTTCATATTACAATGGGGGCATGTTTTGGAAATATGTTATACATATTGATACTTATATGAATTTTCATATTTCTTCATATATAGTGGGGGCATGCTTTGGAAACATGTTCTTCACACTTACATAGTTTTTTATTAATTATCCAAAGTACACAATTATATTATTCAAATTCATAGTTGTGGAATAATTCTATACCTTAATACCATTGTTATACATAGTTTCAGCATGAGACATATCTAAGGTGTATATGCTATGCAATTTGTGCCTAATTTTTCAAAATATAAATCAATTTTACATTCCAAAAATATTCTACGTAATAATAGCTAGTCATAATTTTATGGACTTTATTGAGCTAATATATTATAGTAGTTGGTTTAATTTTTGGTATGGTTGAGATGATTAAATCACTCAATATTACCAAGTTTTTAGGTTGTAATTTATTGTATCATCCAGCCTCACTAGGTTATAAGTATCACTGAGTTGTATAGTTGAGCTAATCTAACCTGCTAGGTGGCAACTGAATTTTTCTCCCAAGTTGGGGGCATGTGCCTCTCTCTCTCTCTCTCTCTCTCTATATATATATATATATAATATATATATATATATATATGCACTTTCAATATTTGTCTATATTTATCTTAATATTAGTTTTAGAGTCTTAAAATGATATATCTTTTTAAAATCAACTTACCAATAATCAAGGTGGTTACATCGACACACAGGTTAGTCACTAGCAAAGCACTCAAGTTGGGTACATGCAATTACAAGGTGTGTTATACACACCTAGGTATGATTTACTTTACTTTAAACTATCAATTTCATTACTAAATTAAAGAGGGAAAATGTAGATGATATTTATATATTATATAGCACTTTAGTCATGTACACTTGGCAAACTTAGACTTTGGTTGTTCTTTTTAATTATGGACCTTTTCCTACTTCTGTAATTCTCACATATGCTCTATTTTGTGCCCCTTGGCCTATCTCTTTATTAGACCAATATTATGTTAATGACCTAGGCCTTATATCTTGCCCAAAATAATTAAAATTTACTTATCTTCCATCTCTATAAGTTTTGAATTTTTACTTAATTTCATGCTCCCTAGACACTAATGTTTGGGATAGACACTAGAATCGATGATAGTGTCCTGTCTAGATGTAAGTATTCAGTGCCCTAAAGTCAACTATTTTTCAAATGAAACATATTATAATGGTAAATATAAGTTATTTAATATGTTTTACTTATCCAAATGGATTAATGTAAATAAAATATAAACCATCATTCATTCCTCACCTAGTAATATGAGAATAATACCTAGTATTCTTAACTAAGATAATTCAAAGAGAACTCAATTGAACAAAGCTTCCCTATTTCCATACTAATGATAAGAATGACACATATACATGTCTAAAGTACTAAATTAATATCCCAGGACCCTAATTTCCAATTTATAAGATAGGTCATTTTTGTACTTTTTTTGCACATATTGCATGATTCACACACAAGCCAATAGTAGGGGAGAATTACAATAATTTGAGGCCCTCTTTGGAGTATTGTCTATGTAGGCAACACTCAATAATATAGGGGTCTTTAGGATTAGTTTGACATTGTGTTCCCACTAACTCATTTTTTCCCCAAAGTCACCATGAAGATGAAAAACTAGGTTTTTAAAAATTCATGTGTGACAGTTGTATGCACTAAAATCTAGTCACCCCTCTAATTATTCTAATTTTGCTAATTTAAACCTATAACTACATTTTATAACTAATTTAACTAATGTCTCATTGTCCCATATCCCATTTCATACATCATATAAACCTTAGTCCATCCCATGATCAATTAATCTCTTCATTATTACCTAATAAAACCTATTTACCCACTAACCTACTCCTTAAGCCACTTACCAATTTTAAAATACAAAATATTCTACCTACCCATCTACCACCCTATTCCTAAAAATTCCTAAACCCCTAAACCCTAATAATATATTTATATAATTAGAGGATTATATAAATCTCCTCCATTTTATCCCCCTTTTTCTATAATTTTATATTCTAGAGATCTCCATAGAATTAAAAATTCCATGGAAAATCCCTAGACATTGATTTCAATGGCTCAAAATTAAATTTGAGCCATTGATTTCTCCAATCCATTTCTATATAACCAAGCTCACTCCCCCCCCCATGAAACTAACTTAGAAACTTAGAAAACTATCAAATTACTTCCATTATCTTGCATCTATATAGCCTTTGTGCATCCATCCATAGTCACTATCAAGCTCAAATCATCCATTGGAAGCCATTATCAACTATCAAGCAAGTAATCCAACAATCATCAAATTTGAATCAAATATCCTTTTAAAAATATTGGAGAGGATTCATAAAGAGGTAAAGTGATGGTAAGATCATTCCTAGCATTTTGATTATCTCTTTTATCCTCTCTTATTGGTGTGTTTAGATTTTAGGTTTTTATTGTTAAATATAGTAATAAGAATTGAATATAAAATTTAGGCTACATTTTGGTGATCATGGTGGGAGTTTACTACCTAATCTAACCTTATAATATTTTTAAAATTAGTTTATAATCTTGCATGGACATCTAGACATGAATTAAAGACTAAATCTGATAAACTTCTCGTGCACATGCAATCTATAGTTTTACATTGGTATCTATGGTATTGTACTTGTGATATTGCAAGTTGAGTCATGATTTTGACAAACTACTAAGATTAATTGCTAACAGTTAAGGTTTTTGCAAGTTTTTTTATTCTCTACAAAATTACAACTTCACAAGTTGTAGTTTTCCTTGTTAATTATGATTTTGTAGGTCAAGTCATGGTTTTATGAAATCTAATATTTAGAGTCATATTTCTTGTACTCTGATTTGGCCAACCCTTGTGCAAGATAATTGGTGTTTTGTCTATCATCTGAATGTATCTTAATCTCCTTTATCTAGGTGAAAGAAGGTTAATCTATCACCTTGACCATTTAAACATAAGCTATAAAATTACAACTTTCAAAATTGTGACTTTATCCTATTAATAGTGATATTTTAGTTAGAATCATGGTTTTGTCAAAATTCTAGTTTTCTCTATATTTATGTTCCTTATCTATCATTAATCCTTATATAAGTGATTATTGTGTTTCTTGAAGGGTATTTTGGGGTTTTTTGGTGTGCAAGAAAAGAGGATTAATCAAACTTTGGACCATTTGGGCATAACCTATGATATCATGACTTTCCCATCTACAGTTTCACTCTAGTAACTACGGTTTTACCTTTGAGACTTGTGGTTTTATCCTTCTTGCTTAAATTGGTAAAACCTATGAATTATCAATTTATAATTTACATATTAAAGTTTTTAGCCCCCATTAGGTAGTTTATAAGGTTTTATATAATAGATCAAGTTCATCTCTTTTTCATCTTAACCATTTCTAATTTAGTCATTTTTGGTATAATTGTGTGCTTAGAAGAGGATACTCATAGGCTTGTTGTCTATGTGTAAGACTAATAGACATAAGAGGGAAATGAAGTAAAATATCAAACATCTCATCATAAACCTATTTTAACCCCATGTTGCAATATTTTAAGTCTTAAACTTATGAGTTTGACCTGAGAATAGTGGTTTCATAGATCACAGTCATGACTTTGCATTTAGATAGGAAATAAGATAGTTTTGGCCACTTGATTTATCTCATTAGATATGCACTAGAATTAGTAGTTTTATTATATCTATATATCAGTGTTATCATTCTATCTATATATATTAGCATAAATCATTTTAAAAAACATTAAAATAGTAAAGTGTCATAAGTGGTTGAAAAAAAATTCTGTTGACCTACCTATTTTATAATTTTATGGAGGTCAACATATCTCACTGATATCTATCTAAAGTAGACATATTTCATAATTTTTCCATTTTATACAAAATCATAGGTTACAAATTTCTGTAAATTGTGATTTTATTATGCAAGTTGTAGTTTTTCCTAACTATCATGGTTTCGTAGGTTAACCATCATGGTTAGCTAACTTCTGCAAGATCACAACTTGCAATATATGATTTTGCCTTAGAATTATGATATTGTAGTTTATGGCTGTGATATTTCACTATGTATTTATAATTTTTTAGGGAGTCATGGTTTTATAAAAATTAAATTACTAACCCCTTTTAGTGTAGGACCCCTCAAGACTAAGGCACCCCAATTTAATTTTATGACCCTTGTGATTGCAGGATGGGTGAAAAAACATTTATATTTCATTTTTTTATTTGTATATACATGCTTGTTGTGACTTTTCTTGTATATATATTTAATTGATTATATATACTTATGTCTTCCTCACATAGAATAATTAATCAATAAATTTATCATGTTGTGCCTATTTTTTACCCTTCTTTAGTCTAGGATAGTATGTGTCATGAAATTCATCCCCATGCATGGGCTTAGCAAATAGGGGTCAGTGATGTGGATTTCATCACCACATACTAAACCAAATTCCATGCTCTGATCGAGTATAAAAATTAGGAGTGTTGTCATTTGGTGCCTAAGTAGAATTCCTCATAAAAGGTTCCATAGAGTAAGGGGAGATTAATATCTAATACACATGGTGGTTAGATAACATCCTATATATACTTGGGCCCCACTGTACCTTCACATATATATGGGATACACCTAGAAATCCTTGTGTAAACCTATATTAGGAGCTTTTAACTGTAACAAGTGTACTACAATAGAGTCAATATAAACTCTTAAATAGTCATTATGTACAAATGAGGTTGAGAGGGTTAAATAGATTTTATAATAGGTTACCAACCTACATACTCACCCACCAAGCCATTTGATTGTGCATGCATCGAGTACCCTTATTAGTTGACTAATTTAGGATTCATAATTGTGTGTGTTGTTTGAGTGTTGTGTTAGACTCGTATTATTTATAAGTTGAGTCATCCATACCCCATTTTATGTGTGACATCATAGATACCCCTTGGAAAATATCCATTTTTGTTTCATCATTCTAAACTACATCCATCTTACATCTCATACTCATCTCATATCCTCCATACCCTAATATTTTATCTCCCATTTAATCCACTATCCATCTTGTAATCTACTTTATATCATCTACCCATCTCATATTGTTCACCCATCCGATATCTTCTACTTCCTATCTTAGACCTCATCTAGCCTATATATTTTCTCCCATCTAGTACCCATATTGAACCTTCCACCCCCTTCATATCCTACAACATCCCTTATATATTCTTATCCTAGGTAGCTTCTATATTATTTCTTGTCCATCATATAGCATCCATAAATTATTTCGCACATCATCTCATACCTATAATATATTCCACCCACCTAATATCCATTCTATAACCTCATTTCTATTCATTTCATACCTTCTTATATCTTCTATCCTGCATACCCTATCCATCGCATAAACTCCCATCACTTTTGAATACTATATTTAGCCTTAGAAGCAAGTGCTAGTGTCACCCATCCTTTTTAATACTCATTGTCATGTCCTACATCCATATACTAGGTATTATCAACATATAAAGTCCTATTAAGATTCTAATATATCACCCATCACTCATCTCTATCATGTGTCTTCTTCACCTAGCACCCATAAAATTATCCCTTTGCTAGTGGAGAAGGTATTTGATCTCATCACTCTCTTTCATCCTTGATAGATTAGGATATTATAAGGATTTGTCTTTTGGTAATTATTAATAATCCAATCCCTTTCAAAAAATCATCACATCACTCTCTTTGACCACTAGCTGGTTTGGTTTCTAGATTAAGTTAGTATTCAAACACTTTCACGTCACCTATCACACATCATCACATCTTTTTTTCATCTAAAATGGTGATTCACACCCATGCCCAAATTAGGATTGGATAAGCTTCTAACCAAGATAATTACCCATTGGGGATTTTAGTTGATCCAACTCTACATCATGATGATACCCATAATGACATGCATACCCCTAGGGGAGAAGATGAATAGTTCAATCCCATCTATAATGAGGAAGTTAGAAATCTAATTGACTGATACCTCTATGAAAACTATGATCATGTTTTATCTAGTGTCATAAAAATAGGGGGCATGCTACCCTCAAATTTTGATCATAGGCTCCTACAACATATAGTCTATCTTCCCACCCATCCAAACACACCACCTTAAAATGCACATACCAATCAAATACTCAAAGAAGAGGAAGGTGTGAACCAAGAATTTGTAGAATAATAATGTCCTTTATCCCTCCAAAATAATTGTAGTGAGGCTAATAAGAGGCAAATTATCTTAGAGGATCGACTAGACCAACTTACACAACAAATAAACCTTTTACTTTGCGCCCAAAATCAATGTCCATCATCCCCCCATCAAAATATCCATAACACCCATACCACCCATAACACTCAAACCACCCATATACCCTACAATAGCCAAAATAAAACCACCAATCCTCTTGGGCACCCTGCATTCACACAAGAATGGAAAGAAATGAAAGAGACTCTCCATCAAATAGACCCATGCTCTCAAGCACTAAAATACAAGTATGAATATTTTTGTTCTTCTCCCTTGGACATGGGCATCTTACAAATACCTTTCCCACCCCACTTTGAGGTGCCTAAATTTGAAAAATATAGAAGGAAAGGTTATCCTCAAGATCATGTATAAGAGTTATATGTCGCTTGTCATGAAGTAACATATGAATATGCCTATCTATTGAGACTTTTCCCAAAAAGCCTTATGAGACCAGCCTTAGAGTGGTTCATTCACCTACTAAAGGGGTCTATCTCTAGCTTTGGGGAATTAACAAAACAATTTGTTAGACATTTTTCATTCAATATTAAACACAATATCTCCATCATAGACCTTTATAACACCAAATACAGAAGTGGGGAAATCTTGGCATACTTCTTGCAAATATGGAGAAGCATAGTAAGCCACCTATGATGTATTATACCTAAAAAGGAGTTAATTAGAATATTTGTGGATAAACTTAATGCTGAGCGTAAATATTACTTAAAACTTTAATGTGCTAAAAATTTCAATGAAATAATTGAGAGGGGAATTCAAATTGAAAATGCACTTATTGAAAAAGGGACAATTAAACTATACTCCTATAATGAGCATAATAAAAATTAGGATAACTCCTTTCTAGGAAAATCAAAAATCTTCAACAAAAATAAGAATGTCATGGGAGATGGGGTTACTGATTCTAAGCAACAACATGTGGAAATTGTGCAAAATAAGAAACCCACAAAACAATAAAATGTCTCCTCTATTAGAGTTCCATGAGGAAAACCAAAGTCTTGGACTAGTAAAAGACCACTAACTAGCTTGGGAGTACCCATTAAAATGGTTCTTTACCAATTAATTGCTTCTAATATGATTACCCTTCCTTAAATTAAACCCATGTATGATCGACAACCTAAACCAAATTGGTACCATGAGGATGAATTTTAAAAATACCATAGGGTTAAAGGTCATGATACAAAAATATGTATGCAATTAAAGCACTATATCCAAGACCTAATTTAAATATTTGATATTGAGATTGAAGGAGATAGTCCATCATATCAATCTACAAATGAGAAACTAGGCATTTATAAGGACCCACTACCCAAGCATGATCAAAGAAATAAGAAGCCACCAAGAGACCAGGGTCATGCCTCTTCTTCTAACCATACTAATTACCATGCCATGCTATACCACTATGTCAACACCATTAAAATTTATGGCCCCCAAGAGCCCACTCCATGTCCATCCACCATTTTAAAAATAAATTGAGAAACTATTGATTATGTGGTTACCACTAGATGAATTAAAATTATAGTTCATGGGGCACTACCTAAGGATCCATCCACTTCTACCTCTTTTGCTACTCAAAAGGGACATATTTCTAAAAGGGTTTTAAATTCTTCCAATAAGTCTTATGATATTTTTCAATATCTTGAGAAGACACCAACATAAATCCCATTAATGAAACTTCTAAAAATATCCCTTTTACATCGAGAGATAATTAACCAAGTTTTGAATGACCTTAAAGTCCCTAGTGATATGGATACCCATCAATTATAGGCATTAGTAGGACATTTATCCCCTTCTCATCAGATTACCTTTGGTGCCTAGGATATGCCTCTGATTGGTCCCTACCATAATTATCCATTATTCATTTAAGTATCCATATTCCACCATCACATTTCTTGGGTGCCCATAGATGGAGGGTCAGCATTAAATTTATGTAATCTAGATTTCTTAAAGAAATTATGGTATTTAAAAGCATCTTTGGGGCCTATCTTGATTATATCAAGCCTATGATGATAATGAAAGGCCAGTTGTAGAAACTATTTATCTTCCCATCATTGTGGGACCTACAATTCATCAAACTCTACTTCATGTTGTGGATGTTGATCTACCTTATAACATGTTTCTAGGATGTCCTTAGATTTATGAGATGCAAGATATCCCATTTACACTACATCAATGTCTAAAATTGCCCCACTCTGGTATGCAGGTCACCATCCGTGGAGAAATTGATCATTTTTGTAGCTATCAAATGTATCAATCCTTATCATCATATCATTGCCCTAGAATAGATAATTCCATTCTTAGTCCAATAATTTCCAAGTATATATCCCTCAATCAACTTGTACCTACATTAGATCCACTACCTGAGGTCACTTGGATAAAAATCACATCCATAGGTTACAAAGATTATAAATATAAACCTTTTGTGTAGGTGACTTACCACTCTCCCATGTAGCTATAGGTCCCCAGCTACATGAAAGAACAAAACTATCAGATATCAATTTGGACTAGTGGCTTTATTTAGCATAGGTTTATTATCCAAAGAGTATATTGATGAATCAGATGACTCTTGGCTTTTTTCAAAAGAAGAGGCCCCAACATCTCCACAAAATTGATACCCCCATGTTCAAAAAATGTTATAATATATACATTATCAAGGGAAAGTACTAGGGAAACATGAACAAGGTAGGTTTGAACCCATATTAATACAAAATCATCCATAATATCTTGGTTTAGGGTATAAACTATTTGATGATGACTTAAACAATATTATTATGGATACTAAGTTGATCCTTAAGCAGTTTCTCTCTGATAAATAAATCAAGATGGGTTTGGTTTATAGTCACTTTAAAGAGCTTGTTGCCACCAACCTTTTCCTTAACACCACCTTTTCCATGATCAACATCTCCCTTCGCTACCCCTCATTCATCGACTGGGACCAAAATCAAGATCCATTTTTTTGATGTATTTCAAAATGATGAGGCCATTCTATAATTTTTTGGAGGTCAAGATTTTATGTCTTCTAGAGACCATAAAAAAGAATTTTCTATTAATCTCTATAAAAAAATCTTATTTTGGGGAACAACAACATCCCCTTGACCAAAGTGATGAAGAGCAATCTGAATATGGAGATCCACTTCAAGATCTAGAAGAATTCTCCCATGTCTCATCAAAATTAGAAGAATATATGGAGAAAAACATGTAACTCCCATATGGGTTCACTTCAGACATCCCAAATCAATCATCACCACCTTATCTCTAAGATCAGTCAACCTCTCTTATTGAGGAGGTGATTGAAGTTAATATTTAGATTGAAGAAAATCCCAAAATTTTCAAATTAAGGTTGACTATAACACTTGAGGAGTGTCAAATTCTTATTGAGATGATTAAGGAGTTCATAGATGTTTTTGCATGGTGTTATTTAGACATGCCTAGCCTTAATCCCTCCTTAGTATTACATCATTTGGTGGTTCACCCTAATGCTAAACCTATCAATTAGAAATTATGGAAGACTTACCCCAAATTAGCCCTATTGGTTAAGGAAGACCTACAAAAATTCTTGGAAGTTAGTTTCATTTGAATAATCTACTATTCTAATAGGATTTATAATATTTTTCCCATGGCTAAACCCTAAGGAGGAATTCATATTTGTAAAAACTTTAGAGATATTAATAAGACATGTCTAAAGGATGACTTCCCTATTTTGAATATTGACATGATCATGGATTCGATAATAGGCTATGAATTGTTATCTCTTATGGATGGATTTTTGGGCTATAATCGAATTAAAATTACACCCGAGGATCAACACAAAATATCATTCATCTCTCCATGGGGTACCTTTTTCTATCAGTCATGCCCTTCAGTCTTAAAAATGTTAGGGATACTTATCAATGGGCTATGATTGTTATATTCCATAACATGATGCATGATATAGTCAAAGATTATGTAGATGATATCTTGGGAAATTCTTGACTCTGATTAGAACATCATGTAGTCTTAAGGAAAATATTTTAGCAACTATGAGAGTATAAATCCATGTTAAATCCCAAGAAGTGCATATTTGGTGTTACCTCAAAAAAATTATTGGGGTTCATAATTTCTAAGAGAAGCATAGAATTAGACCTAGCCAAAGTTAAAGCAATCATGAAAATGCCTTGTCCTCTCAATCTAAAGTAGCTTTGAATTCTCTAGGTAAATTTATAATCCATTCAATGTTTTATCTCTTAGCTCATAGACAAGTGTCACCCTTTCACCCATCTCTTAAAGAAGGGGACCAATTTTAAGTAGAACTTTGAGTGCCAATAAGATTTTAATAATCTTAAGTAGTATCTGGATAATCCACCTATCTTATCACCCCCCATCTCGAGAAGGCCCTTATTATTTTATATTTTAGTAGCTCCATATGTAATAGGTTCCCTCCTAGAAAAACACAATGATCATGGCAAGGAATAAGAAATATATTACCTCAATCACACTCTAATCTCTTATGAGCTAAATTATACTCCAAATGAGAAGGTATTCTTATCCATAGTCTTTACCTCATAGAATCTTTGGCATTACATGTGTAACAATCAAGTTTAACTCATTGCCAAGGTTGATCCTCTAAATTATTTATTATCCAAATCATCCCTCACATGCAGAATGGCCAAATGGATTATGTTACTTGGTGAATTTGATATTGAATATGTTAATCAAAAGGCCATTAAAGGACAAGTCATAGTAGATCAACCAGTTGAATCACCTCTTGAAGCAATTGAGCCTCTTATTACATCCTTCCTTGATGAGTCTATAATGAATACTTTATAATTTCATGGTTGAAAGTTATATTCTGATGTATATTTACTATGCACGGATCAAGGGAAGGCATCCTCCTTGTCACTCCACAAGGTGACCTTATTCCCAAATCCTTTTGACTCACCTTTCCATTCAACAACAACATTTTAGAATACAAGGCCTTAATATCTAGCCTTCACCTAGCCATCCAATGGAATATTTAACATTTAAAAGTGTTTGGTGATTTACAGCTTATAATCAAGCAAGTCAATAATGAGTTCCAGACAAAGGTTAAAAATTTACTCCCTTAAAAGCAATTGGTAGATCAACTGATGAAAATTTTAAAAACTAACATGTTTGAACAAGTACCAAGAGGAAGTAATAAAGTAAATGATTCCATTACCACTATTATCTATCTTATTGATCTCCATGAAGATGTCTTGGAAGGGAATTTCCTAATAGAGCATTTGATTCCCCTAGCACATTAATCTATGGCTCCTTTACACATTTATGCAATTCTTGATCCCAGTCTTCCTTGGTACCATGACATCTATAGGTACCTACATTATAACATCTTACCCCCTAACCTTAATCAACACCAATGAAAAGCTTTCATCCATCTTACCTCTCATTACATAATCCTTAGTAGCATGCTCTATTGCATAGGCTATGGCAGGTCTTTATTAAGATGACTGACCTTAAAAGAGGCCTCTTTTATTATCAAGGAGGTTTATGATGGTATTTTTGGTGGTCACATCAGTGGAATGAACCTAGCTAAGAAATTACTTTGGACTGGATATTATTGGCCTATCATGGACTAGGACTCATGCTAATACATGAAAAAATGTGTAGCTTGTCAAAATCATGTGAATATTATTCTTACACTTACATAATATTTATATCCCATAATGAATAAATTTCTATTCTCTATAAGGGGCCTTGATTTGATGGGCAAGATAAATCCTACATCATCAGATGGTCATAAGTTCATTATTACTACTATAAATTATTTATCTAAATGGGTAAATGTAATGTTGATTACCTATACTATAAGCCTCTAAATTTATAAATTCATCCTCAATTAGATAATTTTTCATTTTGGCGTCCCTACCAACATTATCTTTGATAATGATAAGTCATTCAAAAACCAAGAAGTTGAGGCCATGTGTCAATGCTATCACATCAAGAAACATTTCTCTTCTACTTACTACCCTTAAGGGAATGGAAAAGTTGAAGCAACAAACAAGACCCTCATCAAAATTCTTAAGAAAATAGTCAATCAGTTAGGTAGGAATTATCACCTACAATTATATCCAGCTCTTTGATGTTATCAAACAAGTGTTTGCACACCTACTGGGGCCACTTTATATGCCTTGGTATATGAAATAAAATCAATCTTGCCTATGGAGGTAAAGTTCCCCTCCTTATGAATCTCATCAAGGGGAATTATTACTGACCATAATTATATACATTAATGAATATAAAAATTGTAGCTTCTGGATGAAAAACATCAAAAGGCCCTTAATCACTTACAAGCATGTTAGAATAGAATGAAAGGCCAATATCATAAGAAGATCTAGTCTATTGAATTCAAGGTCAGTGATCTAGTCTTAAAAGAGAATCATAAAAATACTAATGTTGATAGGGATAAGAAGGGAAAATTTGAAGCTAATTGGCTTGGACCATACATCATAATTTCCATGTTTGAATTAGGAACCTATAAATTAGCCACATTGGATGGTGAAGAGCTTGATGATCTAATGAATGTTATGCATATAAAATGATTCTACAATTGACAGGTTCTACTTTCCTCTATCTATAATTCCCCTCTCTTGGAGGCATACCCATTTCCCCTCCATCACATTTCCCCAAACATCCAAAAAAAATCCATCCAATGGTGAAACCTAGTCTTCTGGCACTTTGGGCAAGTACCATGATGAAAACTAGTTTCCAACATCATGGTAAAATAACATATTCTTGACCTTAGTCTTAATAGTGGGAATCCATTATAGGGTCTTATATATCAATAGGAGATAGATGTTTTTAAACATGGAAAAGGTCATTGCTTGTTGTGTACTAGGGATGTTTTTTGGGGAAATCTTTTGGAGTCTCTTATCCATATCTATCATGCATATGTCCCTAAAATTCTATCACATCCTTATGTCCATCTCCCATCCTATCACCCCATCATATCCTCTTAACAAATGTGTCTTCTTTTAGCCTCAATACAAACCCCATCCCCCTTTTGTCTCTTACTATTCCAAAACCCATGGCCACAACTTCCCATTAACATTATCACTATAGAAGGTTCAAATATAGGTTTTCTATTTGGGGGTTTAGCATAAATTATGATATTGAATCCTAAGGGGTCACCCAAAAAAACCCATTTATAATTAATTTTGGACTTGGTTGGAATATTGATCTGACATATAATAGTATTGGGCACTACATACCATGTCTACATAGCCCCTTATCATCACTAGGCCCATTATCTATAATCATTTTATAATCACTTCATTATCCATTCATATATCCTTGTTAGTTTTTTTAGTATATTTTATCTTATGATTATCTTGTGTGATTGTGTGTTTGTTTTGAATATGTGTGGTTGTTAGTTACTTATGTACATATTAATAGTTTTATTTATTTCAAAAGTTTTGTTAAGAATATTTTACATATTTTATCTTGTTAGTTTTTTGGGAATAAGGATGGTATTGGTGACCCCCAAAAATTTTCTTAAGTAAGACCACTTTCAAATTGAGATCCCTTACACAGTGGATGCTTAATGTGCCTTAAACTTCTCTTATGTCATTGGCCCACATCTGAATAGTGAAACATTATAATGGATTGTAAACATTAACAATGGCTTCCAAAAATTGCCATTAATCGCATCCCCCCTAATCCCATCACTTACCCTATCCAGACTATTCCCATCCTATCTAGCCTATCACCATCCTATCTAAAACCTAATTAACTCCCAACCCATCATTATCCTACCTCCATGGTGCACGAGGATTCCTAATCAAACCCACATGGTGAGACATAATGAATTAAAAAGGCGATTAATATTTTTATTAGCACATTAATTTATACCCCATTACCATTATTCTATACATCTATCTAATACCACTTCATTCAACTTAACATTCACATATTATATCACATGAAATATATCATTTACCATGATCCTATCATAATCACATCATACCCTATTACATCATTACCAACATAAAATAATTAACGTATCTAAACTCATTACATCATGATCATCTCCCATCTATCTAAATCATATACATCATCAATCAATTTAATGAATCATCACATAATCATATATATATCCATTATCAATTTTAAAAGATCAAAAATATCCATCAAATTGCCTCCTTTAACATCATAAAATCACAAACCATATAAATAAATAAGTCCATCACATCATGCTTCTAAACATTGTACATATAATCGCATCATAAATACACTCATCATATAATGACTAAATCATGTATCCATTCATCTAATAAGATCCATAAATAACAAAGGAAATAATAACACATCACATCTACTCTAATCACATCCCATCATATAATCAAAAATCACACATCACATCTAATATCATGAATACAATAACATCACATCATATAACCAAAAATAACATCACAATCCATCAAAATGATCTAATCACATTAACAATGCATAAATAAAACACATCACATCATCTAACATCTCATACATATATATAAATACTATCAATAGTCCACATTGAGTCCATGTCAAAAAATAGATACAATACATGGGCCCATGGAGCAAGAATGAGCTATAATAAAAAAATCCCCTATACATATCTCACTTCTCATGGTTGTGGTCCTGGTGTCCTAGGTGGTATCTTTGGTCTTGGTGGTCTTATAGCAGGTTGATGTATTGAGTGTGAAGAACTGACCCAAAAAGAAGGTACACATTGCTCAACTGACACTGCTTCCTCATATAGTGTCTATAGTACTGCACCTCATGATTCAACCTCATAATATTATTTATCACCTTTTCCATCCCATGACCACTCATCACCAAGTTAGCCTCATCCTTGGCCTTCTCAACCATCTCCACCTCTCTTATCAATGTTTGAATATGATCCTACATATATGCAATCTAGCATTAATAGCCTATAATTTGTGCATCATAGCTCTAGATCCTACTCTATAAGGTGGATATCTATGTCTGTGATATAGTGATCTATGCCTATAACCCTATTACCTATGTTTGAGCCTTGATTAACTACCCATCTCTCTATGTTATTTGAGCCTACAAAGCCATGACCTATCCCTATAACCTAGTCACCTATGCCTAGGATAAGTGCACATCTCTCTATGCTATCATGACCTATAGATGTGTATGTATAATGTCCTTTCTCCTAAGTAATCCCATCAATATCTAACATGAGGGACTAAAATTTAGTCTATAATTGAGACAACAAGGACCTCTCACTCTCTAACAATGGCTATTGTGAGGGCCCTTCACCATCTCTACCACCACTCCCCCTAGCCTATGTACCAAACTAAACCTATAGCTACACCTACGGTCTAACCTACACCTATTTTTTAACCTAGGTCCCACTACCTCTTACCTATCCTACTATCATTATGTGGTCCCCATCTATTTTTTCCACATCCATAACAACCCCATCCTAACCATCCTAGGTAGGTGACTGCCTCATCCATCTCTATAACCTAGCCCTCACCTAAAGTACTCTCCTCATAACCCCTCACTGAACCACAAGCCTAGGATGGGTCAACCTTATTTAAATTCATGGCCTATACCATGCTATGTATGTAATAATAACCCCTAGATAAGGAATAAGCATTAAAAATCCCAAGGCACTAGGTAATGCTCTCATAGTTTGTATGGGCCTAGGCCCTATTTACTAGTCTACCGCAATGGGGCCTCTTACACTCACTCTAATTAAATAAGTGATCCTCCCCAACATCTTGTATGAAGCCAAACTACCTCTAAACATAATCAGGCCTATATCAATCTATCACTAAGTCCTTCTGACCCATTAAGTAGCACTCAGTTAACATATACTAGGTCACAGTCACCTTATTATCTAAGCCAAATTGTAAGCCCCTATTGGGCATTCAGGTGATGTTCTTAGGGTGTAAGTTGTCAAATACATATCGATGTAACCACATCTCCCTAGCATGGTCCCTTTGAACTCCCAATATAATATACCAACTAAATACCATAGGATGGTGAGGCTACCATGTTGATATGGTACCCAATGGATGCTCGGTCATAATATGCTCCCAGCTCCAGATCTATAATAGCATAGATGGTCCCAAGCTAGTTTCTCCCCTATAAGATTCAAAATGAATCTATCTATATAAGTGGGCTAATACTATAGGCCCCTACACAAAAACTCTATAATCCTTGACCATGTCTACTATAACATCTCCCAGGCCCAGATGGAACCACTACCCTCTCTTGTTTGGCAAGAGTATGTTGATAACAAGAGGTGTCACTACCAAGGTCAGCCTATCAATACTACCTTCTTGCAAGACACCTATCAATATCAACATGTATATCACATACACCCACCTATAAACCTCCCACCAATATTTATAGTGTCACAACTAGTGTATGATATCTCTAGCAAATTTGATCATCTCACATCGATAAGTGGAAAATCTAGTACACATCCTCTAATGTCACTATTATCTCACCTATGACAAAGTGGAATATACTAGTCTCAAAATCTTAGCACTCCACCAATGCTATGATAAGGATTAGATCAATCTAAATCATTGACATAGTCATAACATCATGTAGCCTAATCAACTCTAGTACACCATACTCAGCCTCTATCAATAAATGCATCTCATGCATTACTACTCAATGCCATGACCAAGATTCCATCACTCCTAGGTCCTCTTGCACTAGTCACTATAAACCTATCACTACATATAACACAAATCACTTATCCTATCTAACATAAACCACCTAAATTACCCTCATCCCCCTCAAACCTCATATATCTTACATCCATATTACCACCCTAACCTATCCAAATGCATCCCTAATCCTACTTCATCATATACATCCCCAATACTCACCTATCCTCACTCCCTATTCTTTTACCCCATTACCCATAAGTATTCCCCAACCCTATTTTCTCTGCCCCATTAACCCTTCTTCCTAATCAAACTACTATCTGACTACCCTTCTCACCCCTTCACCTAACCTCATTATCCACTAACTACACTTTACCACACCACTATCTAACCAAACCTAAATCAACCTACATAACCCCCTAACTATCATCTCACTAACCACCCCTTAACCTATCCCCATCCCCTTAAAATTCTCTCCCCCATACCTCAAAACCTATTTAACCATTATCCTAAGTAATCCCATCCTACCCATATAGCCAAAACTCCCACCTTCTAACCCATCTACCCCCCACCAATCCTTTATCCCATAACTTATCTATTTTTCTTAACTAACACAAAACTGCTAATCATGATCCTACCTTAAATCATAGTTTTGAAAAAAATACGATTACCTAACCTATGGTATTGCAAAATCATGAATTTATAGTCACAATATTGTAATATTGTAGCTCTAGACTCATGTTATTTCAATACCATCAATTTCCCTACAAAGTCATAAGTCATGATGGCAATGTCACAATTAAGGGCACTACCCTTAGTCATGGTATTGTCTTGGTGACTTGGTTAACATCTCTTTTTAGAAAAAATCCCAAAATTTGAGAAAAAAGTAATAAAATCATAGATCAAAGGGTCTAGTACTCATCTATCATCCAACCTCAGTAGCTCTCTAGAACTCCCACACTCATTTGTCATGATGGGAAGCTCGGGAGGCAGTCCATGGTTTTAGCTCAGAACATAATTTGATAAAATATAAAATACTTAAATGACCCTATTTTTCCTATTTGACCCCATCCAACCACCCCCCCCCCCCTCCATACACCCCTTAAAACCCCTTACTAACACTCTCACATCCAACTCTCATCAATAACCCTACTAATTATTCCTTAAATGTCTCAAATCATCATTACTCATCATCTATAAAGTTTTTTGGGGATTGGACCTTCCATTCCTATATTGTCTAACTTAATTCTATGTCAAAACTATAGTGGCTTGAGGCCTTTTAAAACTATGTAGGTAGCACATGTTCTTGCTTTTATGCCTAAGGATAGCTCGGCCACCATTCATCCTTGGATTAGTCACTTGATAATCACATGTCATTTTTATGCTACAAATCTTACATAAATTAGCTCCTTATCATCAACTAATAACTGATATCTCTATTATCAATTTTCAATCCTTCCCTAACATGTGTCCTTATTACATGCCTCATCATCAGCTTGAAACCATCCCATCTCAATTAATTTTAAATTATCAATCTGATTACTTTCTAGACATTGGTCATTGTCTACACCCCATCACAATTGAGTTACTTTGTCCCCTTCATTCTTGGGCCATCTTCACCGTAGCTACATCTTGGGGCATCCTAACCCTATTTTATCATCTTGGTCTTATCCCACCCTTAAGATTCTTATTTGAGTGATCATCTAACTTGGTTCTCCCTGCATACTCCCTCAAGGGGGAATTATGTCCTACTAACTCATTTTTGACTCCATCTAACATGATCATGGTTCTTCTTTGAAAGACCATTGTTCCCTCCATCTTGTCCATTCATAATAATATTTCAAAGAGGAGAAAAATGTATGCACAAAAATCTGCTCACCCCACTAATTATGATTATTTTACTAATTTAAACTTATAACTACATTTTATAGCTAATTTAACTAATATCACATTTCCCATTTCCTACATCCTATAAACCTCAATCCATCCCATAATCAATTATTCCCTAAAAGACTTATCTACCCACTAACCTACTCCCTAAGCCACTTGCCTATTTAAAAATATAAAATATTCTACCTACCCATCTACCACCCTATTCCTATCTATTCCTAAGCCCCTAAACCCTAATAGGAGATTTCTAGAATTGGAGGATTCTATAAATATCCTCCATTTTAGCCTTCTTTCTCTATAATTTTATATTCTAGAGATATCCATGGAATTAAAATTTCCATGTAAAATCCCTAGCCATTTATTTCAATGGCTCAAAATTAAATTTGATCCATTGATTTCTCCCTCCATTCGTATATAACCAAGCTCACTCCCCCCCCATGAAACTAACTTAGAAACTTGGAAAACTATCAACTTGATACCATTATCTTGCATCCATATAACCTTATTGCATCCATCCATATCCACTATCAAGTTCAAATCATCCATTGGAAGCCATTATCAACTATCAAGCAAGCAATCAATAATCATCTAATTTGCATCAAGGACCCATTTCAAAATCTTGGAGAGGAGCCATAAAGAGGTAAAGTGATGGTAAGATAATTCCTATCATTCTGATTATCTCTTTTATCCCCTCCTATTGATATGTTTATATTTTAGGTTTTTATTGTTAAATATAGTAATAAGATTTGAATTTGAAATTTAGGCTACAACAGTCTATGACCCAGATCTAAATACACTAGAGTGAAGGTGAAGTCTAACCTAGAAGAATCTAAGTGGTCGGATCATTTTCCAATAGTTATTTCATATAAGAAACTTAAGTTTAACCCATATAGTAGTGTCGATGTAACCATCCCAGGATGACGTTAGTGTCCATAACTCTAGAAGCATTAGATTCATAATCTAACTACTATTCTATAATCTAATTTTAACCTAATTTCTACCTATTCAATATCCAACATTGTGTTAGCATCATAACCATCTAAGTATATTACTTCTATGTTATTTTCATGCATAGCTTAGTTATACTTTCTATATTTAGCCTATTCTTGGCATTAAAAAAATTAGTATATGTTTATATTTGAGTTTAGCACCCAATTGGCCTGTTGTAGATCTAATTATGACCCTTTTGCATTATCATTTCTATACTCTTAACCCTATCTATCCAAATAGGATCCCCATCCATTATAGGGTTAAAAAGTGACCAATATTTTTTAACACAAGCCTTTGGGGTATTCTTCAATGGAGTACTGAACATAATAGTATATCATGAAACCTTACAACAATACCATGACATCAGATAGCTACATATGTCATTTGGGGTATAATCAATTATACCTTCCTTCATCCCACAAAGAATTAGACATGAAATTTATATGCACCCTCATGTCTATTGATGTTAATTTATTTTATTGTATTTGGTATTGTGAATATTAACAGTATTTAATAGTATTATTAATTAAGAATCCAATATTTATATCTTATGTAAAATGAGCATGTGCCTCTTCCACACAATCCAAGAATATTGGATTCTTAAGTTATAACATTAGGCTTACCTTGATAGTGTATAATGGGCACATGCCCAAATATTTATAAAATATAAGCACACATAAATTAAAAATCCAATATTATTCTAATGTTTAGGTTGTTGGATTCTTAATTGATGATGACATTCTTATATTTTTCAAAATGGGCATGTGCCTATTCTATGCAAGACATCAAAATTATGAGCATGGTCTCCCAGTGCTCATATTATGTCCCTTTCTACATGGGTCTAGTATACAAAAAAACATTATCAATTAAGAATCAAAATTTTCTATTTTGTGTAGAATGGGCACATAAGTATTTTTCACAAGAGAATACTATTAAGATATAAACATGTAAAAATACGTCAATAAAATTACATAGAGATTAAGTTTTCAATATGAGTTTTTGTAAAATAAAGTACTTTCATCCTCTATTTTAGGATTTAATCTAGTTCAATCTAGGGAACCATTGTAAGTATCAGTCTCCATGATATAACATGATTGAAATAAATATTTGTGAGATGTAGCATTACCACCATGGTTTTAATACCGGTTTGAGATAATTATTATAACCCTTACCTTTATTCAATAAATTCCAATCACAAGCACTTCTAGGTTTCACTTTACCAATTTCTAAATGAAGGGGATGGACTTGTTAATATTAATAAAACAAACATAAAAAAGTAGGAAAAGTAAGGGAGAAAAGTATGTTTCTAGGCTCTAAAGGGTGCCTATGCTTCAAGAATCAAACTATGTGTCTAGCCACAATTAGACCAATATGTGTTGAGTTTCACTAGGGGCTTGAACTAATCATCACACAAGGCAAGAGTTTAATGAAAACACAATTAAATACTTAATTAATGAATTCTCCACTAAAAGTAAACATAGGGAAGGGTTTATAGTAAGTTACACATAGGGTATTGGAATATAATTTGTAACTTTAAGTACACAAATTACAAGTGTTGAAAATAAAATGAGAACAATTCTTAACTGAGTGAAAACAACAAGGCACATTTTAACTAATGAATTCATTATTAATAACTAAACAAAAAATCAATTCTTTAGCATCAACATTCCTTTAAAATATAAAAAATGATGGACTTCATTCATAGATAATCAAAACTTAGTCTAACAAAAAGCATGAAATTTGAATTCTGCCGGTCATGTTAAAAAGTTTACCAGGCTTTAAAAAAAAAGCATGAAATTTGAATTCAATTGTAATAGAGTTTCTTTACATGAAAAAATGTTAACCATTGAAATGGATTGAAATTTATAATATAAAGAGGATTGGGATCACCTTCAAGTAACACGATATTCCCATCCTTGGCCATGTTGGTTGTTCAAAGATATTACAACTCTAGAATAACACTATGATTTCAATTTTTTTGAAGTAGGTTAGCATCATTTACATACCTTCTTTCATAGGTTCTATGATTATATGTATTGTTTCCAAGTATTATTTAATTTAATCTCTCATGCTCTCATCATAGGTTTGGTACAAGTTGAAGTCAAAGATAGGCATGAGCTTGAGCTCTAGGAACATGCTATTATTAATGACCACATCAATATTTTTACACTTGTTGTCTACATGGGTGATCCTCTTCAAATACACTTGGGCTCATTGGATGTGATCCCTACTGATAATTAGTCTTGACTACTTCCCCTAAAGGTGTGTAGATGTGTAAGAAGGCCTCTTTAACTTAGCCAATCATTTTTATAAGAAAGGTACTCTTCATCTATGCCCTAAGCACCCAAACTTGATCCTTCATGTCCTCCATAAGATTTTCATACATGTCATGAGTGGCCTATAGCATAGACACTAGATTCTCAACAACCTCTCCTCCCTGGTAGATGTTCTCACTTTTGTGAGGGAGAAGAGGTCATGCTTGTTCTACCAAACCACTGGGTCTCTTTCTTGAGTAAATTTTTGAGTGAGAATTGTGAACATAGGAATCCAATAAGGGGATATTAGTATTGTGTTAGTGTAGGAAAACCAAATCCAAAATCACACTAATAGCTAAAACCTTAAGCCTAGATCAAAGGGAGATATTAGTGAGGAAAAACCATTGACAAAGCACAACTAAAAGGAAAGAAAATAAACTTTTTCACCTTCCTTGAATGCTTCAAATAATCTCCTTGTTATCTTTCTTAACTTGTGATTCAAAGGTATTTGTCAATAGAGATTTGGATATTCTTCACCTCCTCTTGGCATCATGTTCATGCTTGGATTTTGGATTTGGCTTAGTTTGGAATGGTTGGATCAATATTAGAGAATAATAACACTACATCAAGATATGGCTTGAACCTATTTGAGCATGGAAACCTTGGCTTGAGAGATATTTTTTATTATGAGTGTGAGTCCTTTTATTTATTGATTTTTTAAATAAGCCTGGATCAACCATGACTATCCATCTCAAGATGAATATGTGTGGCTATGAATTAATGAGACATGGGAGGGTTTAATCAGATATTTTTTACAATTAAGGCTTATGGAAGCCACCTAAAAAATGATGTCACATGGTGATGTAGATATTAGAAATAATTTTCTAAAAATAAATATTTAACAAGTTTCATGGAATTCTTACTTAAGCTCATAATTTGGTTTAATTTGCCTAAGTATTTAATAAACATTTTTAGTGCTATTCTTTGGAAAATGGTGCACAAAGTATTCAAACTAGTCTAGATGTTATATTATTGGGTCAAAATTTGATTGGAGTGGAATTATAGGCTGATGTTAGTTGTATATGGATCAATATCCCATTTAAGATGTTATCAACACAAAATAACACATGCACATGTCATGTGCTTCTGAATTAATAAAATTTAGTGGTTTATAGTGTCAAATTGCATTTTTGGCATTTTGGCTTGAAATGATTTGGGAAGAACTAATAATATCATAAAATGCATTACCCCATTTAGGGATATTTTTGCAAAAATTAGCACTTGTATATGACAAATTCAAACCATTTAATGTGTTTTAGTGTTTTTAGGCCAAATTGTGATATTTGATAGAAATTGGTCTGAAGCTTAATTAGAAGTCATTGGTAGCCACTTTTAGGTGTCTACAATTTTCCCCTATTTGGTAAGGTGTTGCAAGCTATAGTCACAATGATTTCTTCTCATAAAATGATAAATGGCCTATATGCCAAAAGGAATATGATGATTGAATAAAAAGATCTAAATGGTGTTTGGGAAGTCTAGGATGAAAGAAGATGATGATTGAATAAAAAGCTTCAAATAGTGTTTAGGAAGCTTAGGACGGTGCCCCATCAAGGGAGTGGCCATAAATTTTTTTGATGGATAGTCCCTCAAAAAGAAACAAGAATAAAAGTGGAATTAACCCATGGGTGAGATTAATTCAAATGAGAAAATGCTTGCATGTATTGATTTAAAAGATATTGATTTGCCCAAAGGCGGTTATAATCAGGAATAAAAGTCAAAGTAATGATTTGCCCATAGGTAGTTATAATCATTAATATGACCTAGATTGTTTGATAAAGATGATGTTTGATATTGTTGTGTTCCAGTTAGGGCAGATTAGCAAGCATAATTTTATGATAGAACCTATAGCATAGATTAAATATGAGTAGATGAAAATGTAGATACAATGGTTTAATGACTAAATCAGCCACAAATAACTTGGAATATAAGGATGCAAAGTGATGAAAGAGATGGATAGAAAAATGATATTGATTAATAAAAAAGATTCAATTATACCTACCAACGAGGAGATGTCTGTCCTTATTTAGCAATAATACAACTAGAATGGTCAATGGTTTAATTTGAATATTTTATAATGTTAGTAGATGCCTCCTTTCTCTCAATATCTTGTGCTTGATGTGGAAGAAAACTTGCGATAGGAGGCAGGGGCCAAATGGCTACGGCTTCACACTATTGCTTCAAACTCAAATATTACAAACTATTACAAATACTTGTTTCAGTTTCTGATTCTCAGGATCCATCTAAATGGGCAAGAGAAGAGCATACTCTTGGAACAAGCTACTAATTCTCTAATGCTTAGAAAACTTTCGATGAAAATGCAATGGGAGAAAGGCTTATTTATAGCAATTTTTGGGCGGTCCTACCTGCTCGCTGGCAAGGCGGTGTCATCCCATCATGCTTTACAGCTCAAAAGGTATGCTACAATGAGATGCTATTCAAAGCATTGGATCCACAAGATGATGATGGTGTTGATGATGGTTGAGGTTGTGGGCCCAACATGTCTTCCGCTTTGTTTACGAGGTCATCTTCAGAGATTGGATCAAAAAGGCATCTTATCTAGAAAGTGCTTTGGAGATGCCAATGTCGACAATTAGGGGGTCCCACTTCACATGGAGTATGTCATGGAGTGCAATGGAAATAAGATTCCCACTCAAGTCTTCTTCGGATAATAGTATGGACAATTGTGTCCTAATCATGATTTTCTTCTTCGTGAATGCAGTGCGGGCCATGCCAAGCAATCCATCTATATAGATGTTCATTAAAAGTGGATCTGATCCTGATGCGCCATGTCCATAATGGTCGCTTCAATAGCTCAGTGAATTTGTGGTACAAGAATTCACTATTGAGCCTTTCAATAATGATGACTCCCGAATTCTGTCGGCGGTTAGCTTGGATTGTCGTTGCTGCAGACATTTGCAGGTCTTGTCCTGCTGCATATGAAATCTTGGTATACCTAGGATGCAAGCCTTCTCATAATATCTATTCTTGTATAAGAATGTTCAAGGAATAAAATCCTTGATTAAGAATCCTGGTGAGATTGAAACCAGGCGCAGGCTGATGCATCAATGTTGCTAAAGGATTTCGGCTGAGCCAATCTGCAATTACATTGTCAGTGCCCTTAATGTGTTCTACAAAAAATTTGAACTGATTGAAAAATGCCTGCCACCTAACATATTTTCCATGACCATCTTTACTACCATGATCCTTTTCATTAAAGGTCAGGAATCTGGTACAATTAGTTACAATTACAAAGTGTGGTAAATGCAAAAGTTTCAGCATAAACTTCTCAAGACATTTCTTAACAGCGTAGATCTCTTTATCAGAGGAGATCCATTTTGACACATCGGGGCTAAACACACCACTCACAAACTCACACATAAACTCTATATTATTATACAAACAAACAAGTACTCCTCCCCATGCTATATCAGAGGCATCTGTGTAAACCTTCATCTGGTTGGATTTTGGGATGTGCAGTTTTGGTAGCAACGCAACTATTGCTTTAATCTTTTAAACTACAGCTGTGTGTTGTTCTTCCCAATAGAAAGCTTTCTTTTTCTAGAGAAGCATCTGGAGTATGTACCTGTCTTCACTAGCGTTAGGATAGAAACTATTCAGATAATTCAACAATCCTAAGAATGCTTGTAGTTTAGGTTTATCTAGTCTTTCAAGAAAGCTGAGGACTTTCTCCTTTATATGCGATTGGATCTGCAACTTTGATTCTTTAATCACCATGCCGAGAAAGTTACATTCAATCTTACACAACTGAATCTTTGTTTCTGAAAGAACAATGCCTGCATCTTGTGCTAGCTGGAAGAATTTGGAGAGATGTACAAAATGGTCAGATAGACAATGACTAAAAATTAATATGTCGTCTATATATACACAGAGAAATTGAGAAGTGCCTTCGAAGATTTTATCCATGTAGGCCTGGTAGTATGCTGGAGCATTCATGAGGCCGAAAGGCATGACCGTCCACTGGTAGTGACTGAAAGGGCAGCTGAAGGCTATCTTTTCTCTGTCTGCTTCCTTGACTCTGATCTGATAGAAACCTGATTTGCAATCAAATTGAGAGAAGTACTTACAATCTGCAACCTTCGCTAACAAATAACTTTTATCAGGTATTGGATATGGAAATGGTTGGGTTATAGCATTTAATGGCATGTAGTTAATGACCATTCTCTTCTTGCCTCGTTTCTCCTCAGAATGCTTGTTGACCATAAAGGCGTAACAGTAGAAAGGAGAGGTTGATTTTTTAATAAACCTGTTTGTCTCCAGTTCTTTGATCTGGAGTTCCATATCATTGTAATCCTGGGCTGGAATTGGGATTTTCTTCCCAATCTTCATTTGTTTGCCTTCAATGATTTTAATTTCCATTTCAGGCATTGACTTGGACCAAAACATCTGGGGATTATCTGAACAGATATTGGTTTTGATTTGGTCTCCTAGTTCTTGTATCTCAGCCGGGATTAGTTCTGGACTTTGAGTCATGGAGCTTGGGAATTGCTCAGTGGCATATATTAAGTGAGGGATTCTGAGCCTTTCATTTTCTATGGTGAACATAATACTTTTGGTTGTGGCACCATAGGGAGAATATCTATCAATGAATGATCCTCCTAGGAGGATATCTATTGGCATCTTCTCAAGGGTGAAGAAGTCTACATGGAAGATTTTATTTGGGATGTGAAGGGGTTGCTGGTGTTTATAATCTTTGTAGGTAAAGCTATTCCCCTAGACATCTATGCTCTTATAAGCAAGGTGGTCATCAAGTGTCTTCCAGTCACTGATGAGCTGTGGTTTAGCAAATGAAAGAGAAGCACCAGTGTCTACTTGGGCATCTACCAGTCTGCCATTTATTTCTAATGTAAAGAATTGGGCAAATCTGCCATTAATCAAATGATTTAAATAGACAGGCTATGGAAGCTCTAAAGAAGGAATACTGGTACATACTAGTTTCTGTCTTCTTGGATCCTAAACAATTGCTGGTTCAGGGTAGACTTCAGCTTCTGGTTCTGGTTCAGCTTCTTCTTCTTCTGGAAGATTACTGCATTCACCAGGGTAGTAATCTTGGTCAAAATAGAACATACTTTCGACTTCATCCTCTTCATTGTCTTCATCCCACTGAGGTTCTACTGCTACAACTGGTTCTTCGGCTGATAAGAAGACATCCCAGTTTGGCTCTTTGATTTCTCTTGGCGGCTCTCTGCTGGTGAACTTGTTCTTTATCCAAGAGTCACTTGGCTTGAAAGAGCTAGGATATTGCACAGGAGGATGTTGTATTCTGTGCATTGTATGAGGTTGTCTTGGCATAGAGGGATGTCTCCCTCTAGATGATTCTCCTCTGGAGTATCCTCTTCCTCATGGTTTCTCTGGTCGCTCAGGGACTTCATGGTGATGGCGTGACCAGGCTCCATATGCTTCATTGGACTGGATAGACCAGTCATGGTGTCGTGGTCTGTAATGTCTTGCACCACATTGCATATTTGTCATTGGTTGCTCTAATTCATCTGCAAGTGATTCAAGAGCTCCTACATCTTCTTCATCATCAAATTCATCATCAGGAAGATCTTCAAGCGTTGGTTCATAAATATCTTCTTGAAGATACAGATCTTCATCAGCGTCTACTATATCCCACCACACTGCTGCATTAGAGGAAAAGACAGCTTTAATAGCAAGATTTTTATAGGAGCAATTGGGAGCAATATGGCCAGGTTTGCGACAAATATAACAAATCGGCTGCTTGGAAGGAGGATGAGCATTGCGTCGTTTCTTGAGGAAACGATGAGGAGGAGCATAAGAATGCTTCTTAGGAAAAGAGTGGTGCTTAAAAGAGACATGTTTGTGGCATTGCTTCTGTTGGCGATGAGGTTGAACAAATGGCCTACAGCCAAAAGGGGTTGTTTCAGGGAAAACGGGAGCTATTTGTGAGGCCTGGTGCTTGATGAGTTTCTACATAGACTTAGTCTCAGAGACTAAAGTCATAACTTGTTGTTTAGCAAAGTCAATAACATCTGAGAGGGCAAGATCTTTGATCATTAAACCCTTGAGATCTATATAAAAAATAACTCTGTCAATCAAATTATATGGCAGAGCATGCAAGAATTTGAGCTTAATTTCTGTAGATGCAAAACTCTTACTATCATAGGCAAGATGCCAGAATTGCTTAGCAAAAGCATCAAACTGCTTTAGATCACAGAGCTCCATTTTTAATAACCATTTTTTCAACTCTAGTTCTCTATTGCTAGCTGGAGGTGCAAACTCATTAATCAATAAATGAAATAAAGCTGCTAAAGAATCCGGTTGGTTATGTACACGTTTGTATTATTGTGGTTCAGTCATAGACTACCACCATTGACTAACAATACCCCAAAAAAATTTGGATGCAAAGCAAGTGCTACCAGCTTGGTCTAGATGGGCCTGAATAGTAAGGACACGCATGGTATTACACCAGGTAGTGATTTCATTCAAAGGATTTAACAAGTCATCAATGTTTAAGTACCAAGGCTGCAAATGTACATGGGTTCTTTGCATAAGGGTATGGCTAGGTAATTTCTTTATAGTTTTGAAAGTGGATCCAAAGGAGACTGAACAAAGAGGTTTTTGGGTAGAGGATTCTACTTTTTGGTCTTCTTTGGAAAGCCAACTAAGACTATCATCTAGGATATCTATTTTAGTATCAATGGATGATACTTTTTCTTGTATTTTATTTACAGTGTCTTTGATAGACAAAACATCTCTACACAGATCATCAAAATTTTCAATAAAATGAGAATTGAATCTGGCAATATAATTTCTCTGTCTAAACTCATTAGAGGGATTATCATATGCAACTACAAAGTACTGCATAGTTCCTGCAGGTTGTTTATGGACACCCTTTGGCAGTGGCCATCTTCCTCCTCGATACAGATTAGTTGTATCTTCTGTGTAGAATTCTAAACTATCTTCTCTGGGAAGACTCATGAAAGTTCCTGGTAAATCATTTCCTTGATTTACCTCTTCATCTTCAATCAGAATGTGACCGGTTTTTACAAATCTAACCAAAGAAGACGTAGATGGTCTAGATGGAGAGAGATGAGAATTTACAGACAAGGATCTAGGCAAAATATTCACAGTTTTGCCGTCACTATGGTGGACTGTGGCTTGACTTTTCATCTTTGGAGAGACATTCTTTAACCAGTCAAGTTTCCACTTAGAGGGAATTTCAACTGACTCAATATGTCCTTTTTGCAGTTGAATAGTTCCACTTAATCTTCTGGCATAAGGCAGATTTTAAAGGATTTTGGGGTGATTGGTGTTGGTCATACTATAGACAACAGAGATATTAATGGATGCATATATAAATTCACCGAACATGTCTAAACCAAACAATGAGGTGAACAATCCCCAACAATCCAAAGATCCATACTTTACTTCTTTACAACCTTTATTGCAGACTGCGACAGAGAGGTTGGGACAAAACTCAAAGCAAATAATATCATCATTTAAGTAGCCAAGGCTAGATAATTGACAAGAGTGTTTAAAGCTGACTTGGCGGTGATCACACAAAGCTAGATATATAACAGGCTTTATATTACTAGGAATCAAGGGTACTATATGTACTCAGATCAAACCAAAATGAACAAATTTTACATATTCATGTGACCTGATATAATTGATTTCTTGCTTAGGTAACAGAGAGAGTAAATTTGTCTGGTAGGTTTTCTTTGGTTTGTAATAGAGGGTTAATTCAACAGACTTGATCCTAGGCTTAACAAAAGACAAAAAATAGAAGTATAAACAAACTTAGATTTCAATAACTCAAATTTTTTATACACATGGGAAGCCTTAATAGCCAGAGGTTTAAACAAACTGGTTTCTTTCTCAAGATTTTCTTTAGTGATATCAATATCGGGACAGTCCGATAGTTGATCTGGGACAAAAGGAGGGAGTTCGTACATACCTTCAAACTTTGATTCGTTCATGATTTCAACTGTAGAAGTGGATGGAGCTTTTCCAAATTCCATTTCAGGGAGATTTGGGTTCTGGTAAGCGAGAAATTTCTGGTGAGGGAAACAAAGGATGCAGAGATAAAAGCGGCCTATGACAAATGAATAACGGCCTGTGACTCGATGCAATAAACTTTCCCAAAGAAATTTTCAAAGCAGAGAACTCAAAAGATCAATCCACAGAATAGGAAAATGATCACAACTTACAGTAAGTCTGGCTCTGATACCAATCTTTTATAACGTCAGTAGATGCCTCCTTTCTCTCAATATCTTGTGCTTGATGTAGAAGAAAACCTGTGATAGTAGGCAAGGCCATTCTGATTAAGATGGGTGGAAGGATTTGTCAAGGTACCAAGGAGAAACTTATATGGCTCTATTACTTGTAGACCTTATTGAAGCTAATTTTTGTTGTAGCACATGATAATAGGAATCATGATAGAACACCATGAGGACTTGGTCAAAATATGCATAAGGACTGACTCCTGATCCAATAAACAATTGAAAAAAATGCACCAATGATAAAAAAACCATGATGACAATGTTGATGTGTGAATATGTATGGACTCAATAATAACTTGTAAATAATCACCCAATGAATGCACATAAACTGAGTTGAGGCAATAGTTTTGAAAGCAAACAAATAAGCAAGTGAACAAACAAACAAACAAACAAATAGAAAACAAGCAAATAGAAAGCCTAAAAACAAAACCAATAGAAAGCATCCTAAGAATGGATTTATCCCAGTAAGGTAGTTTGAGGATTATGAACTAGGCTGAGATAAGACAAATATGTTTTTTGTATTTTTGAAATTTTATGAATGTTTTTGGAATTTTGAGCATCTCAACTCAATCGAGAATGACGAGACACTAAATTGTCGAAACTCACAAAATGGTGACTGTGTGAAAAAATTGAATTGATGCTCATAAAATGGTGAGAGTGTGATGGCAAAGGGGGACTGGACTATCCTCAACATGAATCAAATGTGACTTTCATAGTCCCAAAATGGCCCTAATTCATAGTAGTTCCACCTTACAATGGAGGAATATGACTAGTGTAGCAGCCAATTCAAATAAAATAGGCATAGTTGGCATAATGGCACAATATGACTTTAGAATGGCAAGTTGGTATATCAAGGCATGATGAACAATTTTTGTCCCTACTTTACCCATAGGTAGTTATAAATAGGATATAGTGGCATAAGTCAATTATACTAATTTTCCCATAGGCAGTTATAATTAGTAGCATGATAATGAAAGAAAACTAACCAAGAAATGAAGGATGTAATTGACAAACTCCTATCCTACTACCATAAAATATTGACTTTGTCTAAAATTCTTAAAATAATTGTTGAAACTAATCTAATTCTTTGGGCTTAAAGTAGAACCAATGGATAAACCAAAGCCAAATAGGCTAGGATAGGATGGATTAAAAACATGCTTTAGTAGAGCTAGATGGTAGAATGGATAAGTGATAGGATAGTGATAAGTTGGTAGAATTATAGGAAATTAAAATCATGAGAGGGTTTACCCCAAGTGATAAGGTGACTGGTTAGGTATGTGACAATGACAAAAGGAATGGTAAATGAAATGGTATGGTACATGATTTTGGTTGATGGTGGTTATTGGTTGGCCTAGGTATGGTTTTTAGATTCTATTATTCTTTTGATATGGAGATGCACATCATAATAAATAAATTATACCAATAAAATAATCAATTGTGTTAATTTTTAGCCCACACCTCATCTGAATAACTATTCTATCAAAAACTTGCTACAGATTTGGATGCCAATGATGCTATTGTGATCTTCATTGTTCATTGATTCTATTTCATTCAAATGTCGAGATAAGGTATATTTGTAACCTCTACAAAGCAAAGAGTGGCCATGGATCATAAATAGGGATAAATATTGGATGATATGTTTGTTTGGGAAATAAAATGGTGGAGGATAATGGAATGTGGAATGGTGGGGAAACAAATGTAGATCAAGATTTTTGGGCACACATAATGTTGCCAATTTTGGATTTGATATAACTTTGGATGTAGTGAGGCCAAAGAATTTTGAATATTCTCTCTATATTTTTATATTTGTTGGGCCTGAGATTAATTTTCATTTGATTAGACTATAGATTATAAGCTATACTAATTTGATCTTTGATAATGTATTCATCAAGCAGTGAAGAAGTTTTGTGCTCTGTAATTGGTGCCTTGAAGAGGTTTCTACCAATGAATTTGTCTTGATTATCCCATATCACCTATAAGAAGGTTTCAAAAAATGAAAGTTGACTTTTGAATTTCATTGTCTTCTATCACCTCCAAAAAGGTTTCACTAAAAGATGTTGAGTTATAATTTTGATTGTCCCCTCGTGCCTCTAAAAAGGTTTCAATAGGAGATTGTTCTTTTTTTGCATGAATGTGATCTTGTCCTCCTTATTCTTCAACTACTATGTCACCATGGATGTAGTTCAATAAGGTATGATTATGTCAGTGAAAATCAACACTTTTAGAAGATGGAATGTAAATAATATGTCTATGTTGGTTAGTGGTAATGGAATGGGATGAGGTAGCATAATCCTTGTAGAAGATACTAGGAGAACTTATGTCGAAGTTGAAGTACTCATCCTCAAAAATCATATAAGGATCATAAAATTATTCAAACTAATCTAAAAGGCACACATAACCAATATTGTAATAGTAATGAATGTATTCTATTTTTGAATTTGATTTTGACTCAAAGGACTCTAAATATAATTTTAAGACTGATGTTGATTTTAATTTTGATGTTAAATCTGATTCTAGTTTAATAATCTAACCTAAATCTAACTCTAACTCTTCATCTAATGGGTACTATGTTATAATGATGTCTTATTCAATGTTTGGTATTGGACAAGTAATACCTATGATGGCATAATGGTCTCCATAAAGTCTAATTTATCAAAGTGAGACTCCACAATTGTGGGGAAAAGGTCAAGAGACAACTCCTCAAAGATTGGCTTGTTAGACAGAGGCTCTTAAAAAATAAGCATATCATCAAGATAATGATTTGCCCAAAGGTAGTTATAATCATTAAGAAGCGACTCAGCAAAGACTAGCTCCTCAGAGTGAGACTCCTTGACAACATGTATAGGATTGAAAGGTGATTCATCAAAGGTTTAATTATCACAAATGATTGGTTCAACAAAAACATCTTGGATCAGTTGGTTCTCTTGGCCTTGGTTTCTAATGAGTTGGAAAATACCAATTTCAATCATAGCTTAGTATTCAAATGATTATCTCAGTTAAGGGATTGAGTGTCTTGATTGAGGTTGTGATTGGGTTGGTTGGGGTTTTCTAAAGTGGGGAATAGATGGAAAAAGTTCAACAATGACTAGTGATTGGATAGTGGTAGGGCATTGTGGAGCTTGATTACTCACACAAGCCAAAGGATGAAGTCTTCAAGTGATAAAAATAGGGTGATTTGGATCTTTATTACTCACACAAGCCAAAGGACTAGGTCCTAGAATGATGAAGGGGCATTATGGAGCTTGATTGCTTACACAAGCCAAAGGATGAGGTTTTGATATAAAAATGGTACAACATTATGGAGCCTAATTACTTTCATAAGCCAAAGCACCCAAGTCCTCCTCATAAACCATATCATCCTAGTCAGGGTTTTGATTTGGATTTTAATCCGGTTCTTGACTTTGTTCCCCATGTAGAGTATTGTAGGGAGATTAAAAAAACTCCTTACAAAATTTATCTTCATGGGGGTTTATAAATGTATTTTGTGTGGTCATTCTTTCATAAATTATATTTTAGATGACTCCACCATAAGTGTAGATAGACATATCCACATCAATGAAGGAAGCTCTGAAACAAAAAGGCTTGAGATATGCAAACTCTAAAAAACTATGTCCAAATGACAAAGGGCTTAAACATGATCTAGCTTAGTCAAAAGGGGTGGATTTGTATCTCTAAACAATGATCTAAACATGGAGTTGTATCTCCAAAATAGTTTATGCTAAGACTTAGCATAAAATAGTCTAATTTCAAATGTCATACACCCAAAAGGTCAAGTAATGAATAAAAACTATCATGTTAAAGTCTAAGCCAAAGTGTTCCAAATAAGGTCTAAGCTAGGAAAGGAAAAAAGAATCGCTAGGTCTTTTGTCAAAATGTAGAGTAGAAATCTAGGCTCAAACAGGATGTGCTAGGACTTTCATATAAATGACATCAAAATCTAGGCTTGAAACAAAGGCATGATGTGATTTTATTTAATCTAAAAAAAATTGAACAACTTTGACATAAACCTGACACACATAATCAAATATAAACATGATCAGTTGGTATAAGCCATAAGGCAAAAGGCACCTAGAGAAAGGTTGTTTTCTTTCAAATAAAGACACAAAAAATGATGAGGATAGTCTCTAAATAAACACACAAGAGTTTTTAAATTTGGGTAACTAATTAACCTAAGTTATGTAACCCAAAAGAGAAAGATTTGTGTATCAGCCCCTACGAAGTAAGGCCTAAATAGAAATCAATCAATGTTTGAATTTGAACTTCATAAGGTTAATTGAAAAATAAATGTTTGAATACTAGGATTTTTATGACCAGACAATCTAGACAATATTAGATGGTATAATGGTGCAAAATAAGTATTTCAATGACATACATGACATGATTTGAAATAATGGTTTTTGATACAAGGTAAACAAGTTTTGAAACAAATTGAGTAGCATAATGATGTTAGTGTGCTCTAATGATGTGATCAATGTTTTGTTTCAAATGCACAAGCTTGATAATTATTTGGGCATCATAATGGTACCCATTTCAATCAAGTGATACACACACAAACAAGTTTAGAAAAAATTTCAAGGCACAAGTGTGGTGTAAAATGGCCAACATAACACCTCCTTTAGACAAAGGAGTGATGTATAAACAAACTTATTTTTGAAATGGTTGTAAAAAAACACATAAGTTTTAGTCTCAAAACACCAAGTAAGAAAAATATAAATGATCAAAATATAACTAAGTATAATCATCCTAAATCCTATCAAGGGTGTGGAAAAGTGGGGTTGACTAAAACTAATTGGTTTTTGATCATCTAGATGGATCACATATGTAACAACTTTCATGTTATCACACAAGAGAAAGAACACATCAATTGGGTTCTTGTCATATGGATTGTTATAAAAATGTCTTTCCCTTTTTATAGCCACAGCATCCATTGCTTGCTCAGTGTAGTATGATGTACAAAAATGATCATACATCTCAAACTTAGATTCTACTAAAAGATATGGTTTAACCGCTCAAACCATCATCTCAGTGAGGGGATCTCAATTTGTATACCTTCCTTGTGGAGAGAGGTTGAAGATGATGCTAGGAGATGAAGCCCCAGGTTAATGCTTCCTTAAAGAACTTATGGAGGTGATGAAATCCCCCTCACAAGACAAAATACATGAAATAAAAAAAATTGAGTAAAAAGGCTTTATGGTTATTTCTAGATCACCCAATCCATGCAGTTCTTGGGTAGAGCCTTCACAACATCCTTTTTATGCTTTTGGACAAGGCACAAGTTTGAAATTAAGATGGCACTTTTGATCCCACAAGTTCCCTATAAGGGACGGGGGAGAGCATATAGGGACAACTTGTTTTCACAAACAAATCTAACTAAGCAAATGATAAATAACTTGCATAAAATAAAAACTTGGAAGTGAGTTTAATTTTAGAGCACTAAAATAAAAGATTTGGTGGTATGTTTTGTCCTTTTGACCTTAAGTTGTAAAACTTTGAAAGAACAAATGCAAAATTATTCAAGTAAACACCCTAAATTTTCCTTTAACCACCAAATAGAAATTCCTAATTATTTTTAAGCATCCAAAATAGGTGTAAAAATAATTAATTAAGCATGATTTGATCTCTTTTCAAGGAGGTCCTACAAGAAAATTATCAAAGTTTTGTTTTGCTTTGAATATTTTTTACAAATGAGATAAGCAAACTTGAAAAGTATGCTCTTGGGTTTGTGCTTTTTGGAAAACATAGTGATCATTAATGGTCAGAAGTAACCATCAGCAGTTACTACGTAACCATTAATGGTTAGAGGTGACTATCAACAATCGATAAAGACCATAAAAAATCAATTGACATGAAGGCAAAACCATAAAAGGTAAACACATTAAGTTAGGCTTGTTAGATGCAAATTTTGATAAAAACCTACAAGGCAAAACCATGTTGATGGATTTTTATGCTTTTAAAACTGATATCACAAGGATTGAAATGACAAAAAGACTCAAAATGAAATCTTTAATGATGTTTTTTCTTTGCAACCAAACCATTAACGGTTTCACCTGACCATCAGTAGTTTCACCTAACCATCAACAGTTTCACCTAACCATCAATGGTTGCACCTAATCATCATTAGTTGCACCTGACCGTCAATGGTTGTAACTAATCATCAGTAGTCACACCTGACCATTGATGGTCCTTGTGTGAACCCATGAATATGAAATATGGCCAAATAAAATTATAAAATCAATTTAAAAACATTTCAAGATTCCAAATCTTATTTTGAGTCTTGCACATTGATCTTCTTGGTATGTGGGATGTGGTGGGTCCCACTAGGCATACCATTTATGAACATAAGAATTTGAAAAGGGGAGATTAGTATCATGTTAGTATAGGAAAACCAAATCCAAAAACACACTAATAGTTAACACCTTAAGTCTAGATCAAATGGAGAGCTTAGTGAGGAAAAACCATTGACAAAGCACAAATAAAAGGAAAGAAAAAAAAATTCTCACCTTCCTTGAATGCTCCAAAACATCTCCTTGTTGGCTTGCTCAGCTTGTGCTTTAAAGGTATTTGTCAATAGATCTTTGGCTCTTCTCCACATCTTCTTGGTATCATGTTCATGATTGGATTTTGGCTTTTGCTTGGTTTGGAATGGTTTGGCTCAATATTTGGGCATAATAACACTACATCAAGATATGGCTTTGAAGTTATCTAGGTATGGTAACTTTGGCTTGAGAGAGCTTTTTTATTATGAGTGTGAAGCCTTCTATTTATAGATTTTTGAAATAGGCATGGATCAACCATGACCATCCATCTCAAGATGAAGATGTGTGGCCATGGATTAATATAATTATGCAAATAAAATCCATAAATACTCTCATCATGATTTGAGAATAAGGAGCATTAATGAGGCATGGGAGGGCTTAATCAGATATTTGTTGTAATTAAGGCTTGTGGAATCCACCTTAGAAAAAATGATGTCACATGATGATGTATATATTAAAAATCATTTTCCAAAAATAAATATTCAGCAAGTTTCATGTAATTCTTAATTAGGCTCATAATTTGGTTTAATTTACCTAAGCAAGGTTTAAACATTTTTAGTGAAATTCTTTGGAAAATGGTGCACAAATTAATCAAGCTGGTCAAAATGTCATATTATTGGGTCAAATTTGACTGGAGTGAAATTATAGGTTGATGTTAGTTGTGTATAGACAAATATCCCATTTAAGATGTTATCAACACAAAATAACACATGCACGTGTCATGTGCTTCCAAATTAGGGGAATTTACTGGTTTAGAGCGTTAAATTTCATTTTTGGCATTTTGGCTTGAAATGATTTAGGAAGAAATAATGATCTCATAAAATGCAATACTCCATTTAGGGATATTTTAGCAAAAATCAACACTTGTATATGACAAATTTGAACCATTTAATGCATTTTAGTGTTTTTAGGCCAAATTGTGATATTTAATAGAAATTGGTAGAAATTGGTCTAAAGCTTGATTGGAGGTCATTGACAGCCATTTTTAGGTGTCTACAAGAATCCTCCTCATATTCCCTAAGTTCCTATCAAAATCCCAATGAATTTTTGGATCACATGGTAGAATCATCTCATGCTCCTATGATCCTATGGTAACTCCCAAGGTAGAATGGGGTGAAGGTGGGGTGGTAGAGATAGAGGTGGAAGGTGGAGGTATGGAAGGAGGAGGAGTGGATGAAGAGGAGGTAAGGAAGGAAGAGATAAATGAAGTAGGTGGAAGCATGTGAGTAAAAGGGGGAAGAATAAATGGGTAAACCAATGAGAACATCTAGGCGTGCCACTAGATTAGGGTCAAATTTACTTGTGGGCTAATGGCACTAGGGAGAGGAGTGTTCAAGATGAAGGAAGAAATTGGTTGGCTAAATACAAATGCTTGGTCACCTAGGAAAATAGAAAAGGGATGCATGGGAGGCATATTAGGATCAATAAGGGGACGAGTATCATGAGTTATATTTTGTTTCTTCTTGGGCCTCTTGTTTGGATCAAATTATGCTATAACCATGAAAAGAGTAGTGATGGATGTGATGGTCAAGGCTAACTATGGAGCTTGTAGAGTGACTAAAAGTGCCATTGAGGTGGCTAAAGATGATGGAATTATAGACATAGGTACACTTATCACTGAGGGAACTATAAAAGTTTTTGAAGTGGGAGAATTGAGAGGTGGTTGAACTTGTAAAAGAACCAAAGGTTGTGTTGAATTCCAAGAGGATACAACTCCTAAAGGCCCAAGGTGAGTTGTAGGGATCCCTGATGGTATAAAGAGATAGGTGGATGGAAATAAGGATGTGATAATGTTTTACATGGCTAGAGATATAAGTATTATTATCTCTTATAATCATTTATGTGTTCTAAAAAATTTACTTTCTTTGTTAGAGTATTTTTGCAAAGACCAGTCTAGTGCCCCTCCTTGCATGCACTTTATGAAGGCTAAGTATGTTCTAAACTAGGTATGTTTGAATCCTTGTACTTCTAGTTACCTTGAATGAGTCTTTTTTCAAGTGTTTGAGGTATTTATTAATGCATAGTTTGTGTTTTAAACCCTTGTTTGAGTCTTGTTTCATATTATTAGATCTCATTACATGCTTAGAGGTATTTAAATTGTGGAAATGCATTCATAGATCAAAAGTATAATTATGTCATTTCATGAGAAAGAATAAGGTTGTCCTAGATGATTTATTTCATGAAGGAGAAGGGATAAAAAGGATCTTTAAAATACATAATCAATCCATAAACGTATTTAAAAGAGTCTCTAGAATGCATGTGAGGGTGTAAACTGGTCATAATGTCATATCATTTGAACCATTCAAGTCACTTTTAGAAAATAGATCCCTCCTCATGTCTTGTAAAGCCACATAACACTAAAACACCCCTATCACCTCCACTAATCTATACCAAAGATAGTCAAAGTGAATTTAGTGTCTTATCCCACCCTTTGCATTTAACATCTTTCATGCCTCTTTCAATCTAGGAGACTGCATTAACTAGCCAAAACCATTTCATTTTAAATATGAATATGTAATTTTGATGGTTTTTAAATATTTTTTTAGGGTTTTATAGTGTTATGGAGACCCATTCATGGTTTAATATCACTAATATCAAGAAAAAAGGAAGAAAGTGCCATCAAAATAAAGATTTTTAAGAGAAAAACAAAGTTCTCAGGGGTTTTCTTCATGGTAATAGAGTTGTATAAAAAATTATAGGCTAGGTAAGATTCATGGGAGGTCATTCACCTAATATTAATTCCATTCAATGTCTTACATGAGAATATACATGCTCATCAAGTTAAGGAAGGGATAAAACCAACCCAAGAGCACCTTCGTAGGCCTAAAGAGGCTATTTTCTAAGACGTAGCATAAGAGTTGAGAAGATGCATGGACTTTTATGACCATAAAAGAGGAATAATTAGGAAATAAAGATTAAATATTAGGTGTTAGGAGAGAGAAACATCTAGGCAAGGCTATGAATAATCACTAAGAAGAATAAATAACCTTTAAAGGTCATCAATAAAAGCATGATTTTGGTGGAGATCTACCTTCTATTGTTACATGTAAATAAATGGCTCTTAGAGAATATGATGGCATATATTTATCATCATTTATATGCATAAAGTTTTATTGAGAAGTCTCAAAACATGTATATCCATCCAAGACTCCATCGATGTCTTCAAAACCCTCATAAACCCTAAGCCATAAACTAGTCTTTTTTATGCTTCAAACTTGTCTCAATATAATGGATGAAGGTATAAGGTTATTAAAATGTTTTAAATGTCCCCTAAGAGACCTCTAATGATATGTAGGCCATGATAACTAACCAAGGGTTTTTAGGGTTATTCAAGTTTGAAGGGAGAGTACAAGTTTGCATATTCAAGGGGAGATTTATAATGTGTTAGTAATGGTTTTCATTAAGGTGGGAAGCTTATAAGGAATAAAAATTATCTATCTAACCTCAAAATATTCTTCTAACATGATTTCAATCCCATAGAATCTAAATATTACAAATTTTCAACACAGGTTCTAGTCTTGAAGCCAAACACATAGGCTTGCATACATAGGAAGACAATTCCAAGATGTTCTAAGGTGTTATTTACCTAATAAATTAGTCTTGAACATACCTAATAACCCCAAGTTATTCAAATAAATTGGGATATGCATAGTCTATAAGAAACTCAATTACAAGGTTTTAAAAAGTCCTCAAGCTTGAGGTATCATTCACATGCCTTGCTGGCATGAAGACAAATTTGTGACTTCACATCAACAATGTCAAGAACCAAGTCCCTCATGTATTAGCAGGATGAACTACCTTTATTAAAAGCCAAAATAGGAAATCAAGAAATATTTACAAATAATGGAATGTAAATCATAGGATATTAATTTTAACCTAAAATTATGAAAAAGACTTTTGAGAAAGTTATATATATATATATATATATATATATATATATATATATATATATATATATATATATATATATATAGGAGAGAGAGAAGGGAGAAGTTGTTTGAGGAAAAAACTTGTCAAGTTAGAAACTTGAGACTAGAAGAAAATGTTGAGAGAAAAAATTGACTTTCAAAAGAGGAAAATCTATCTCATTCAATGGGTTGAAAAGACGTAATCATATCCTTAAGGATATGAAACATACACCAAAAGACTATTTGACTCTGATAACAGAAACTAATACAATTTTGTATTTTATAATAAAAACAACTAAGAGATTACCTCTATTCCCACTGATATTTTCACATGTGTTGGAAATATAAATTATAACTCTATATAGAAACTTTGTAATCTAATATCCTATTATCAACAGTTTGAAATTTATAACAATGACAATGAAAATTAGATACAATGGATTAAGTGAAAGACATAATTCAAAAAATATAACTAACAGAAAGTTTAGAAACACCTTTCTTGTATTGATTCTAAAGAGTGTGATCTAGGAATTTGACTTAAGAGAGGATGGTTAGTATGGTGTTAGTTCTAAAATAAAAACAAGATGAAACAAACACATTAATAACATAACATCTCTAGGCTTAGACACTAGGGAGAGCTTAGTTAACAAAATCAAATGAAAAACATAATAAAAAAGTAAGGAATCAAACACAATAATTCCTTCACCTTCCTTGGATGCTCCAAATATCTTTGTAATGGTGGCTTGCTTGGCTTGTGCTCATGAAGTCCTTGGCAATGGAAGCTTGGCTACCTCTATTTCTCCTTGGCACCTTTGGCTTGTGGATTGGCTTGGCTTGGAATCAATTTGGCATGGTAACACTAGTTTCTTGAAGTTTTTGGAAGCAATCCTACATTATAACTTTTCACTCTCAAGTCTTAGAAATGATGTTTTGAGGCCTCCTATTTATAGATTTTTGGATTTGGCTAGAATCAACTTGAATCATCCATCTCAAGATTGAGATGTGTGGTTGAGGATTAATTCAATTTTTGGAATTAATTTTGTAATTATCCTCATCATGGAATTAGAAGGGGAAATTAAGAGGTATGGAGAGCATCATGGAAGGCATTGATGAGGCATGGAGAACATGAATCCTAATAATCATGGCATTTATGGACTAAGAATGTCTTCCTAAGAAATGAGGTCACTTGATGGTGCAGATATTCAATATTCATTTCTAAAAACAAGTATTCAACAAGTTTCCATGAAATTATTAATTAGGCCTTGATTTGGGTTAATTAGCTCTTAAGCATGAATAAGCACTTTGTGCATAAATTACTCAAATTGATTAGAATGTCTTGTTATTGGTCCAAAATTTGATTAAATTAGAATTGGAAGGTGATGTCAGATGTGTTGGAACTATATTCACATTTAGGTTGTTACAAACAAAAAATAATAAAGGCACATGCCTTGTGTATAAGATTTGATAGGGAAGCACAATCTAGATCACTCAAGTGCAAATTTGACATTTTGACTTGAATTGATCAAAGTTAGCTGGCCCATAAATTACATTTCCCTATTTAGGGATACCCTAGCCAAAATTGGCACTTGAATATGTCAGTTTCACATCATTTAGCATGTTTTTAGGCCAAATTGTGTATTTTAGGTGGAAATTGGCCAAAATCCTAATTGGAGGTTATCGATGGCCAGTTTTAGGTGTCTATAGTTTGCACCTATTTGGGAAGATGTTGTAAACCATAGGCAAAGCAATGTGTTCTCAAATAATGAGAAATGGCCTTTATGCCAGAAAGAAGATGATGATTGAAGAACAATACTCCAAATGGTTTTTGAGATGTCTATGATGATGCCCCCTCGATGGAGTGGCTATCACATTTATTGATGGATGGTCCCTCAAAAAGAAACAAGAAGAAAGGTGGAATTAACATATAGTTGAGATTAATCCAAATAATAAAATGCTTGCATGTATTGATGTAAAAAAGATATTGATTTATCCAAATGTGGTTATAATCAAAAATAAAAGTCAAAATAATTATTTTTCCATAGGCAGTTATAATCATTAAGAGGATCTATCTTGGCTAAAGATGATTATGACCTAGTTAGGGTTGATTAGCAAGCATAACTCAAGGATATAACCTAGAATATAGATTAAAGATGAGAGGATGAAAAATGATGAAATAGATGAATAAAAGAATAAGATTGATCAGTGTGAATGATTCAATTGTACCTACCAATGAGGAGATGCTCATCCTTATTAGTAACGATACAAATAGAATGGTGATTGGGTTGATTTGATCAAGGGCATGATGGAAGGATTTGCCAAGGTGTCAAGGAGAAACCTATGTGGCTCTATTGATTATATAAATTTATGAAGCTATTTTTTGCTATAACATGTGATGGTAGGCTTCATGATAGAACACCATGAAGATTTTTACAAAATATGCATAAGGACTGACTCTCAATATCTAATAAACACTTAAAAATAATAAACCAATGATAAAAACCATGATGATAATATTGACATAGGAATATGGATAGACTTAATAATAATGTGTGCAAGGAATCACCCAATGCATACATATAGATTGAGTCGAGGCAACATTGATGAAAGAAAAAAAATAGGCAAGTGAAAAAATAAAAAATAAAAAAATAACTTGAAATAAACAAACAAATAGAAAGCCTAAAAATAAAAACAAAAGAAAGCATCCTACCAATGGCAATGCCCCAATAAGGTGGATCAAGGATAACTGACTAGGCTTAGATAGGATACATATTTTTAAATTTTTGAAATGTTATGAATGTTTTTGAAATTTTGAGGTATCTTAACTTGTTAAAGAATAACAAGATATCTGCTCACAAAATGATGAGAGCATTTGGCATAGGTTACTCACAAAATAGTGAGAGTGTGGCTTAGGTTACTCATAAAATGGTGAGAGTGTATGGAAAGGGGGACTGAGATGAACTTAAAATGAATTGAACATGACCCACATAGTCTTGAAATGACCTCAAGTCATATTAATTCCATCCACATAAAAGGTGGGAAAAAACCAACTGGGTCTAACAAGTTCTCAAATCTAGAAAATGGCCAGTCAAACGAAAATAGTGATGGCAAGGTGACGTGCCAATGCATGATAAACAAGTGTTGCCCCTAGTTTGACTATAGGTGGTTATAAATAAGATACAATGGCATAGGTTAATGATAATAATTTTCCCATAGGTAATTATAATTAGTAGCAAGACTAGTGAAACACTAATTTTCCCATAGGTGGTTATAATCAAGCTCACATAAACAAACTTGATAGGATGAAAGATATCTTTCCAAATCAACTATCAGACTACTTTCATAGACTATCATTGTAAACATAGATAGGATTGATTATTGAAACTTGATTGGAATCCCCCCACAAAAGGTGTGAGAAGAACCAAATGAACCAAGATCAAAACAAGATTGGGCAGGATGACTAAAAATAAGTGTTGGTCTAGCTAGGAATGGAATGATAGGATGGTATGGTCTTGTTAAGGATAATGATGGTTTTGATAAATTGGATAAAATGGTAAGAGGGTTACCCCCAAATGATGAGGGGAATGGAAATAATCTACAATAGTGGGAAATGGATATGTAACAATGGCAATGGCATGGTACATGTTTTTAGCTTGGGTGTGGTTTTTGATTCTATTATTCCTATTGATAGGGAGATGTACGTGAAAATAAACAAATGACACAAATATATTACTTGATCATGTTAATTTCTATCCTATACCTCATTTGAATATCTACTCTATCAAGAATGGCTTGCAGATGTAGTTGCCAAGACTACTTTCATGATCTTCATTGGTCCTTGATTCTAATTCCTTCGAGTGTTAAGACAAGGTATCTTTGTAGCCTTTATAAAGGAAAGTGTGGCCATGGATGGTAAATAAGGACAAATAATGGATGGTAGGTTTTATTGTGAAATGGAATGGAAAATGATAATGGAATGCATAACGATGGGAAAACAAATGAAGATCAGGATATTCAGTCACATGTAATGTTGTTGTTACCGGATTTGACATAATTTTGGTTGTGGTGGGGTTGATGACTTTTTATCTCAATAATACCACCAAATTTTTCTATTATTTGATCTTGAGATAGCTACCATCTGATTAGGTTGTAGATTGGAAGCTATTTTGATTTGATCTTTGATTTTGTCTTCATCCAATAATGAAGAACTTTTATGCTCAGCTATTGGTGCCTCAAAAAGGTTATTACCAATAAAGTTGTCTTGATTATCCTGTAGCACCTTTGAGAAGGTTTAACTAATTAACATTGGCTTTTGACTTTTATTTTCTTCTAGCACTTCTAAAAAGTGTCACTAGAAGATGCTAAGTTGTGACTTTAATTGTCACTAAGTGCCTCCAAAAAGGTGTCACTAGGAGAGTGCTCTTCTGCTACATGAATGTTGTCTTGGCCTCCTTTCTCTTCTTCAATTTCTATGTTTTCATGGATTAATTTCAAAAAAGTGTGATTATATCGATCCCAATCAACACTTGTGGGAGATGGAATGTTAATAATATGGCTATCTTGGTTGATAGTAATGGCCTGTGGAATGATGATGGAATGGGTGTTGGTTGCACAATCCTCATAGAAGATACTGGGAGAACTTATGTTGATGTTGAAGTACTCATCCTCAAAAACTATAGAAGGATCACAAATGTATTCATACTGATCTGTAAGCATGTGTAATCAATGTTGTAATAGTCATGAACATATTCTTCTTTTGAATCTAATTCTAGCTTGAGAGACTCTAAATCTGATGTTGAGAGTGATGTTGATTCATATTCTCATTTTGATGCTAAAACTAATGTTATTTCAAGAGTAAAACCTGACTCTAACTCTGATTCTTCATCTGATGGGTACTCTATTACAATGATGTCTTATTGAATATTTGGTTTTGGACAAGTAATGGCCTATGATGGCATAATGGGCTCCATAAAAACTAATTTGTCAAAGTGAGACTCTTATAGAATGGAAATAGGTCAAGAGACAACTCCTCAGAGACTGGCTTATAAATAGGAGGCTCTTGACAAATACGCACATGGTCAAGGTAATGATTTGCCTAAAGGTGGTTATAATCATTAAGAAGTGACTTGACAGAGACTAGCTTGTAAGTGTGAGATTTTTTAACAACTAATATAGGATCAATAGGAAATTTATCACAAGTTGACTTATCATAAATGATTGATTCAATAGAAAGATCTCAAATTGGTTGGTTCTCTTGGCCTTAGTTTCCAATGAGTTGGAAAATACTAGTTTTAAACACAGCTTGGTCTTCAAAGTATTGGATCAATTGAGGTTTAGATGGAATTGGTACTGGATGAGGAATGAATTTTAGTTGGGGATCATGATTTCTCATATGAGCCAAAGGATAAAATCTTGAGATGGTAAGAATAGGGTAGTGTGGGGCTTGATTTCTCACACAAGCCAAAAGACTAGGTCTTGGAATGATGAAGGGGCTTTGTGGAGCTTGATTTTTTAAATGAGCCAAAGGATTAGGTCCTGGAATGATGAAGGGTATTTTTGGAGCTTTATTTCTCACATGATCCAAAGGATGAGGTCTTGGTATAGAAATGGTTGGGCATTATGGAGCTTGGTTGCTTGCACAAGCCAAAGGACCAGGTCTAAGAATGGTAATGGTATTCCTTAGATACTATAGAGCTTGATGGCTCATATAATCAAAATGAGGGTTAGGGGTAGTTAATGATCAGATAAAAAAAAGACATCACAAAACTTGATTAATTGCATAAGCAAAAGCATCCAAGTCTTCCTCATAAACCATATCATCTTAGTCATGAGTTGGATCATAAGATGGTTCTTGGTTGTGTTCTATGTACTAATTTTTGGAAAGAGGGTATGGATTCATATCCCAAACAACATTATCTATAGTTGGGTCTTCAAATTCCTCTTCATGAGCCTCTTCATACCAATCAAGGTCTCGAGTTGGATCGTAATTTGCTTCATGACTTTGTTCCCATGAATGATTAATATGAGGCAGATAGAATCTATCTCACAAACCATATTAGCATCATTGGGGTCTTGACAAAAGCCATAAAAGTCATTTTGTGTGGCCATTATATCATAAATCATATTTTAAGTGACTCCACCATAAGTTTAGTGAGACATATCCGTGTAAATGATGAAAGATCTAAAAAAAAAGACTTAGAGTTCTACAAACTCTAAAAAACTATGTCCAAAGGATAAATGGTTCAAGCTTGGTCTAACTTGGTCAAAAGGTGGAGCTATATATCCAATGTGGTCTAAAATTATAACTATATCTCCAAGATTATTTGTGCTAAGACTTGGCATAAAATAGCCTAACATCAAATGTCACAAGCAAAAAAGGTCAAGTGTCTAAATAAAAACCAACATGTCAAAGGTCTAGGTCAAAGTTTTCCAAACAAGGTCTAAACTAGGGAAGGGAAAAATTGAGTTGCTAGGTCTTTTGTCCAAATGTGGATTCAAAATCTAGGATCATATAAATAGGCATGTTCTAGGACTTTCGGCTAAACAGTGTCAAAATCTAGACTTGAAACAAAGGCTAATATGATTTGATTTAATCTAACATGTTTGGAAATATCTTTGACATAGACCTGGCACACAGAATCAAACATAAACATGATCAGTTGGCATAAAGAATAAGACAAAAATATCTTTGAAAAAGGATGTGTTCTCTTAAATAAAGGCACAAACAATGATGAGGATAGGCATTAAACAAACAACACATTAATAGTTTTTATTTTTAGGTAATCAGTTAACTAAATTTATGCAACCCAAAAGAGAAAGATCTGTGTATCATCCCCATGAATTGAGGCTTAAATATAAATCAATCAATGTTTGGGTCCAACTTAACAAAGGCTAATTGAAAACTCAACATTGAAAACTAGGATTTAACCAAACAAGTTAGACAAGATTGGACAACATGACGGCACAAGACAAAGGTCTAAATGGTATACACAAAGTGGTTTAAAACAAATGGTTTTGATAAAATGGTAAACAAGTCTTGAAATAAATTAAGAATCCTAACAGCATAAGCATACTTGAATAATGTGGTCAATGTTATGTTTTAAAGACTTAAAAAAAGATCAAAAATGTTTTGACATGATTTGGGCAGCATAACACTACCCTTCACAACTCAAATGCATTGTTTTGACATGGATTATGAATAAACAAAAAAGTTTTAGTCTCAAAACATGCCAAGCAAAAATTACCAAAATACACTAAGTATAATCATATAAATCCTATAAAGGGTATGGAAAAATGGGGTTTACTAAACTAGCAAGTTTTGAACGTTCTAGGGGAAATAATTGCATATTGACTTTCATATCAAATGATGCAAAAGACAAGCACAAAAATTGGGTGACCACAGCATTAGCCAGTTTTAAAAGGGTCTAGTCCTTTTTACAACCACTACATCTTATTGTTTACTCAGTGTAGTGTGATTTCCAAATACAGATACGTCCCATGTGCAACCCCAAAGGAGCCAAATGAAGTCAATGTCGAGAGATGAAACCCTAGGCCAAAGCTTCACTAAAGAACTTGCAAGAGGTAATGAAGTCCCCATCACAAGCCAAGATGCATAAAAAATAAATAAATCATGAGAGTAGAAATATTTTAGGGTTGTTTTCAAGGTCATCCAAACTTTGATGATTTTTTGGGGATTGCTTTAGATGACTTTCTTTCTAAGCCTTGCACTAGGCTACTTGCAATAGGAATGGCACTTTTGATTCTAAGGGTTCCCTATAGGGGAAAATGGAAGAGAATACACACAAAATTCTTATTTTTTCTAAACAAAGTCTAATTAAACAACTATTACAAACAAAAATTAACAAGTGTGTTCAATTTTAAACCCAAAATGAAAGATTTGGTGGTGTTCATTTGACCCCTTGGTCTTAGTTGTAACTTTGAAAACTAATGATAAAAACACTTATTTAAGCACCTTAAATATTACTTTAAGCACCAAAATAATGTTTCTAATTCATTTTAAAATCATTCAAAATGTGGTCTAAAACATGATTCATCAAATTTGGAATCCATTGGTTCTATGTCTACCCTTAAGGCATCACCCCAAAAGCAAATATGTTAGATTAGAAACATTTTAAATAGATTTTACAAATTTTGTAAAACAATATATGAAAATTGAAGCTAAAATAATAACAAATTATAAAAATTTAAGATAAAACATGTGGTTTTTAAAAAAAATCATCAAAAATGGAGTCTATATGACCCCAAACCAAGCATTTTAAAATAGCTCCTAGGTTTGTGTTTTTAAAAAAACATAGTGACCGATGTTAGCTATATAACCATCAACATCGGTTACACTTACTAACTAATTATGATTATCTAACTGACAATAGTTACATAAATAATGACTAATGATGCCTATGCCAACTGATGATAGTTTTAATAACTGATGTCAGTTACTGTGTAAACTTGGGGCAAACAAAAAATGGTAAAACAAAGTTAGAAAATCAATTTACAAGCATTTTAATGATCTAAATGAAGATTTTAAAGATGTAAAATGATATTATTCATGTGTGAGATGCATTTAGTACCACCATTCATGCCATTATGTGATCTAAGAATTTGACTCAAGAGAGGATGGTTAGTATGGTGTTAGTTCTAAAATGAAAACAAGATGAAACAAACACACTAATAGCATAAAATCTCTAGGCCTGGACACTAGGGAGAGATTATTTAACAAAATAAAATGAAAAACATAAGAAAAAATCAAGGAATAAAACACAATAATTCCTTCACCTTCCTTGGATGCTCCAAATGTCTTTGTAATGGTGGCTCGTTTGGCTTGTGTTCATGAAGTCTTTGGCTATAGAAGCTTGGCTACCTCCATCTCTCCTTGGCACCTTTGGCTTGTGGCTTGGCTTGGCTTGGCTTGGAATCAATTTTCAATGGTAACACTAGTTTCTTAAAGCTTTTGTAACCAATCCTACATTATAACTTTACACTCTCAAGTCTTAGAAATGATGTTGTGAGGCCTCCTATTTATAAATTTTTAGATTTGGCTAGAATCAACCTGAACCATCCATCTCAACATTGAGATGTGTGGTTGAGGATTAATTCAATTTTTGTATTTACTTTTATAATTATCCTCATCATGCAATTGAAAGAAGCAGCAATTAAGAGGCATGGAGGGCATCATGGAAGGCATTGAAGAGGCATGGAGGATATGAATCTTGATATTTGTGGCATTTATGGCCTAGGGATGTCTTCCCAAGAAATGAGGTCACTTGATGATACAAATATTCAATATTTATTTATAAAAAAAAGTATTCAACAAATTTCCATGGAATTATTAATTAGGCCTTGATTTGGGTTAATTAGCTCTTAAGCATGATTAAGCACTTTGTGCACAAATTACTCGAATTGATTAAAATGTCTTGTTATTGATTTAAAATTCAACTAAATTAGAATTAGAAGGTGATGTCAGATGCATTGGAAATGTATTCCCTTTTAAGATTTTACCAAAAACAAATAATAAAGGCACATGCCTTGTGTAGAAGATTTGATAGGGAAGTGCAATCTAGAGCACCCAGGTGCAAATTTGACATTTTGACTCGAAATGAATTGATCAAAGTTAGCTGGCCCATAAATTGCATTACCCGATTTAGGGATACCCTGGCCAAAATTGGCACTTGAATATGTTGGTTTCACATCATTTAGCATGTTTTAGTGTTTTAAGGCCAAATTATGCATTTTAGGTGGAAATTAGCCAAAAGCCTAATTGGAAGTTATCGATGGCTAGTTTTAGGTGTCTACAAAGAGTAGAAAGACTAATCTCCTTTTGCAATGCTTTGCCAAAATATTTATTTATTTAAAACCCTTATTATGAATCCCTAATTTGTATTTATAGGTTAAAATGGGTGGTTATGGTGCAAAACCACCTATTTTGCCTTTTTACAAAAGTGTTAAAAGACCAATGAGAAATTATGATTTTAAAATGATGTAAAATCTTTGTAAAAAATTAACACCACTTAATAAAAAAATTAGGGTTTTTTCACTACTTACAAAAGCACATCATCAACTTGCACAACTTAAAAAATCAAGTTGGAAAAAATTTTAAGATAATTTACAAAAATATAATGCACATTTACAAGGGGAAAAGAGTGCAATAATACAAGTTAAGTACAAAAAAATAAGAGAAAAGAATGTAGAAACACTGGAAGCAATTATTCATTCTTCTTGATGATTTATTGACAATTCTTTCCATTTCAAGAAGTCATCAAATATCTGGATAATTACCCTAATCAAGTCTTCATCTGGTCTATCAATATACCTATAGACAATGTTTGTTAAGTAATCTAACTCTTTCATTTCCTAATGCTTGCCTCAGAGACTATTTATTTTAATATCTAAATTATCCAAATTCACTTGACACTTGGATAATTAATGAATTTATTCATAACCAAAATGCAGACGTAGGTTTGACAATGTCCTAAATTCATTCTTTGAATTCTCCAATTATGGTCTCAATTGAAATCAAATTTCCATCTTGATCTTTTTCATTAACAAAATGACAATCTAACTTCTTGACTTCAATGTCAATTTTTTTCATTGTGTCACTTCTAAGTGACCTTGGATTGCTAAATTTATAAACACATTCTTGAAGGGACTAGATTCTAAATTTGATGGCCTAAATAAATTCAATCTGATAGACAATTTCATATTTATTGATTACCCCTTTTCAACAAGATCAACAGAAGGATATTTTGATAATTTGACTAACCCAGGCATGAGTTCCTCTCAATTTTGTTTCTCTTGAGCGTATCCCTTTTTATTTGTTGCTTGTTGTTCATATTAATATTTAATTTTAGAGAACATTATTGTTATGGTGAGAATTATTGATGCCCCTTGATCTGTAGCTTTTTAAATCTAGTCCTTCACTACATTACCCATTTGGCCCACTTCTCTCACTCTTTCCAATGTCTCAGCATGAAGATTTGATGAAGTGATAGTTGGTTGAACTATCCTGATCAATCTATGTATTATTGAGTTCAATTATTCCACCTTCTCTTTTAGTTCATCTTTCATCACCTTTTCTTTGTCCATTTTTTCAAATATGGTGTCAATCACCAATTGAACATCTCACTTCATCCTTTCTCCAATTGATTTTCCCAAATGAACTATGGATACATGGTAGTCTTCAACCCTGATTTATGACTTATCCATTTCAACTGAAGGAATGGCCACTTCTGCATAATTTTTTCCCTTTTTATCTATCACCATTAGTGAAACTATCCTCACTTTATTTGGCCTCTTTGAGAAAGAATTTATCAAGGTCCCAAAATCTATCTCTTCAGGTTTAACAATTTTTCTCATTCTTCTCACTATTGTAGACAACCTGTCAGGAATCTAGAACAACAAAATGCTCTGTCCCACTTGTAAGGATGCGAAATGGAAGCATACAATTGATTACCAAACTTCAAACAAATAATATGCGGAAATAAACCAGATTCACCAAGTAACTAGAATTCAGAATAACACAACATTGAGAGACAATACACAACTTGTATTAACACTTTATACAGAAAAGAATACAATAAAGAAGATATCTTCTCCACCACCTTACAGATTTCCCACACCTCAAGTGAATGTATTTGATTCCCCAAAGCTCTCCCTTCACAGGACCCAATTCAAATACAGAGTTGGTGTTCACCTCTCGTGCTCCACGCACAACACAATTCCACGCACTCCACAAGCACTCCACGTGCTCCAGAAGTATCAAAGTACTTGAGTAATCTTACCTGCAATAACCTGCAATTCAAAGACCATACTTATGGAAGGAACTCCCTTGCCTTCCTCTCGCTCTATCGAGTACAACCTGTACTCCAAGTAGATCCTGCCTGATACTGCTCCCTGTTGTGTTGCTCTCTATATGACCTTGCACACCTGCAAATCAAAAAACGGTTCTGCTCACCTGTGAACCTCGACCTTGCACACACATACACCTGCAGATCAACGATCTTACTTACCATGTAGATCTCCTATATAGGCCATGCAACTGTGACCAAGATCCTACACTCCTGAAGAACCCAGCTGGCTCTCCAATCTAGCACCAACAACCTGGTTTGGCACTAGGAGGAACGCACCATTGCTTTCACACACAGAAGGAGCTTATAATTATGCTTCTTACTCCCTAGCACACATTTCCAATACAACCATGAGTCTATTTATAGATTCATCCAAACAATAATTCATTTAATTACAATAATTAGATCCCAGCTATGAGTCTAAAATTAGCACTCATCATGCAAACACTTGGTTCATCAGCTTGCCCGTATATAGCTTTCGAACCACACAGGCGAATGTCGGTCCCTTCTGCCTAGGTGACCGATGTCGGCCGATATATGACCGAACTATCCTGCCGACGTCGGCTGATCAGACCGACCCCAACTTCTCTGCAACTCAGCAACCTTCAGCAACCTCCTCTCTTGTTTGCATCAGAAGCTTTTAGCTCCACAATCTTAACAATCTCCCACTTGGAGATGCTGCACTGTACCTGTACTATACTCTGTCTAATCTGTTTCTGGTTTTATCCCTCTTCAAGCTCCCACCTGAAGACAACACACCACACAATGTGATGTACCACCTGTCATCCAATGCCACATCCAAACCTACAAACCTGTAGTGAAGTCCTGACCCTGCATAGCAACACCTTGCCGGTCCATCTCAGAAAACCTGAGAACCCACTTTTGGCTCCACTCTTCCCACTACATGAAATACTTGACTATACCAGATCTCATGTGATTTCGGACAACCTATCCAGCCCTTAGTGTCTCTGCTCTGCATCGAATCGCCAACACCTGATTCATCATCCCACTCGAGACAAAATCAACCTGTGATCTCCATGCCTCCCATGTCAAAGAATTCCACTGTCCAAACTCCTCCTGAATGCCACTGAACTAATCTTACCCTTTCAGCAAAACCCTGTATTGCTAAATACTATCCACATACAGCAACAGAATGACAATCATTCCCCCTTAAGTCAAACCAAGTAGTTACCTGACACTAACTCAAGCCATGCTTCGTCCTCCACTTGTCAAACCTGGTACCACTGTCCTGCAACTCCTCAAGACCATATGCCCTGGTCTTCCGTCTCACGTATCCGTTCTCTCTATTCTTTTACTAAGGAATCCATTCGTCTCTGTGCTTACATCCAGCTGGCAAACCTACCAAGACACACCTGTTTGGTTCACCTCCAAGGAATCACATCCTCATCCATGCCAAGCTCACACCTGTTTCCTGGATCCTTCCTGCTCTACAATCAGCAACATGTATAAAGAAGAGGAACAACGAATTTGAGGGCCTACTTACGCCTTCAGTCCTCCGTATGGGTGTTTGAGACCCCTTGACAACGTGCTGTCCACCCAAAATTCGTTACAGTGACCGACCTCGGTCACTCCACAGTCTGCATCCGACCGACGTCAGTTCCATGCGTCTGTACCTGACTACCGACCCTGCAGTGTCCCTGCTACCGACGTCGGTCCTCCTGACCGACATCGGTCTTACATACTGCCGACGTCGGTCCCATGACCGACGCCGGTCTTACCCTGCCCAACATCGCCGGCTTCGGTCTGCACATGACCGACATCGGCACCTGTCTGTTCGACGCCGGTTCCTCCTGACCGACGCCGGTGTCTGTGTTCACCTGTGAGTGATGACTTTTTACCCGCAAGCTCCTTTGGATCAAAACACATGTCCAAACTGCTCTGCTCAGATGTATCCAGCCTCATCCACTGAACTCTGTCCACCATCTCCTCCAAGAACACCAAGGCTTTCCAGTTCTTAAGCCTGTCAAATATATCTGTCTTTCGCTTAACAACATGCATCTCCTTCCTGCTCATGTGGCCAAGCCTACGAAGCCACGTCTCCGCAATAAAAGAAGAATCAGTAATATAAACAAGTAGATAAAGTATACCTGTTTTCTTACCACCAGCTAATTCAAGTGCATCCGCTGTGAGAGTTCTTGTGCATCTCTCATCACCCAATCTTTTTGACGAAATTAGCCATATCTCCAAACCTGGGACCTGCATGACCTTCATCAACACCTGTGTGTTGGCCGCCTGTAATTTCAGCTTCACTTCCCCTTTGCCAATTCTTTGGCAAGGCTTACTAGCTCCTCTACCTGGGGCTGCATGGAAAGAGGCAACCGAATCTTTTATCCAAGATTCAACTTTATCCAAGAAACCTACAAATACATCCTGTGCAACAACACCTGCTACATCTGTATCTTCAATTTTTTCATGCTGATCTGTTACCAACCAACTATGTTCTTTTACCTGCTCTTTCTTTGGAAGACCTATAACCGTCTGTGCTTTTCAATCCTCCATTCTTAGCTTACTTTGATCTGCCGTTGCTCTACTTCAATTGAAACCCCTGAGAGTTGTAACCAAAACACAATGCAACCTTAGCTCTGATACCACTTGTTGGTTCGAGCTCAAGAACCTACAACCAAGGCTCTTTACCACTTGTCAGGAATTTAGAACACAAACATGCTTTCACTTGTCAGGATGCAAAACTGGAAGCATACAATTGATTACCAAACTTCAAACAACTATAATTTGCGGAAATCAAGATTCACCAAGTAACTAGAATTCAGAATCACAGCATTGAGAGACAATACACAACTTGTCTCACTTTATCAAAAAAGAATACTAAAGAAGATGCCACTTCTTCTCCACCACCTTACAGAGGTTTCCCACACCTCAAGTGAACAGTATTTCTTTCCCCAAAGCTCTCCCTCTCACAGGGCACAACAGAACTCAAATACAGAGTTGGTGTTCACCTCTCGTGCTCCACGCACAACACAAGTGCTCCACGCATCCACAAGCACTCCACGTGCTCCACAAAGTACTCAAAGTCTCAAGTAGATCTCATGAAAATAACCTGCAATTTTATGGAAGGAACTCCCTTGCCTTCCTTTCTATCTGAGTACAACTGTACTCCAAGTAGATCTTGCCTGATCTGCTCCCTGTTGTATTTCTATATGACCTTGCACACCTGCAAATCAAACAACGGTTCTGCTACCTGTAACCTCACCTTGCACACACATTAGTCAACGATCTTACTTACCATGTAGATCTCCTATATAGGCCATGCAACTGTGACCAAGATCCTTACTCTGAAGAACTCAGCTGGCTTCCAATCCAGCACCAACACACCTGGTACTGTGGCACTAGGAGGAACGCACCATTGCTTTCACACACAGAAGGAGCTTATAATTATGCTCTCTTACTCCCTAGCACACATTTCCAATACAACCATGAATATATAGATCTCATCCAAACAATAATTAGACATCTAATTACAATAATTAGATCCGCAGCTATGAGTCAAAATTAGCACTCATCATGCAAACACTTGGTTCGTTAGCTAACTGCCCGTAAATAGCTCGTAGTCGAACCACACAGGCGACCGACGTCAGTCCCTGTCTGCCTGGAGGTGACCGACGTCGGCCGATATATGACCGACGTCGGTTGCTTCCCTTTGATATCCTGCCGACGTCGGCTGATCAGACCGACCCCAACTTCTCTGCAACTCAACAACCTTCAGCAACCTCCTCTCTTGTTTGCATCAGTGTAGCTTTTAGCTCCACAATCCTAACACAACCAATCTGAAGTTGTCATGCTTAAAGAAGGCAATGGGATAGAAATTGAAATGGGTGAAACAATCTTGGATACAATTGAAGAGGTTGTTTTCTCAATTGGAACACCTTGAAAATATGTTTTAATTTGCTCTTGTGTATTGATTGTTTCAAGAGGAATTCTTGGAGGAGTAATGGGCAAATCAGAATTTGAGGGAGAAGATGAAGAGATATGAGTAACTTATTGTAATGAGAAATTAGAAGAAATAGGGAACATTATATCATCTAAAGATAAGAATTTTTGAGTTGTGCTCTCTACTAGTTCTTGAGAGAATATAAAGCTATCAACTAGAATCTCTTGAGGAACTAAAATTTTAGGAGAAGAAAAAACATTTTCACCAAACCTTTTTATTTTCAGCTCGATATTCTTTCATGGTTGAACATCTTGTTGGGTAGCTTTATGTTCATGTGCCTCTTCTATCATGGGAGGTTCTCCACTAGGTCTTGCCTCATTTGGCTCATCAGGTTGCTTATATAAGTTTCCAAATTCATCTTCCCTAGGTGGTGTAGGGAAATCAACATTCATAACATAAACTCCCTTTCCTTTCAACCATCTGAGAGTTCTATCAAGTACAACCCTTGTCTTACATCTAAGAGAAGTAGATTCTTTTTTGTCCCAATGTATCATAGGCAATGGATTTATCACAATGCCTTCTATTTCAAAGATGGGGTCTATTGTGACTTCATCATCTACCAACTATTTTGGCACTTTCATTATTTAAATTTGACTATTTGTCTCATGATAAACCATGAATAGTCTATGATTCTCATTGCTTTCTCATCATCACAATCCATCTAATAGTCTTAAAAATGTAAAACATACTAAAATGGAGATCTAAGATTGTGTTCAATTAGACCCTTATTGTAAAATGAAGACCTTATTTCAAAAGTCCTAAGGTTTTAGTGAGACATGTATTACTCAATTATCTTGGCCTTCATTAATGAAGGATAAGTATACCTATCAATAGAGATTGGAAACTTGATCCCGATTTTGTATTGGCTTGTCAGGAACTTGTGTGTTTCAACAAGTTGTCTCACCAATTACATCAACACCCATTTGTCACTAATATATAGTGGGAGCATGTAAGGAGATAATTCACAACCATTGATTCTCAAATAACTAAATGTTGAGAATTGTATAAACCAAACTCCCCACCTTGCTATTTTTGTAGTGGCTACAACTTATATTATTATGTTGAAGAGTTCTTTTTCAAACAATTGGATGATGAAATGAATAAAGCAATCATTAAATATCTTGAAGTGATGAGCATTTTCTTCCAATGCTAGTTTGGGATAGAAGTCATATACCATTGCTTTCCTAAAATCACCCACCATATGCAATCCATCAAAATACCTTTGACTTGCTAAAATTTAAACAAGGTACGAAGTTATATAGAATTTTGGCATGTTCTTTACCTCCATGAGTTGCTTGTGAATGGAATTGTTGATCAATTCACCTTAATTGATATATTTCTTATTTTTAAGGATGATTAAGATGAATTTGTACATCCATGTCTAAAAATTCTTTACCATTTGATTTCCCATTATCCTGTGCAACAAAGTGATCATGTCACTTATCTCATCTTTAAAATCTAATCTTGCGAGATTTTTTGGAAGCCTATTAGAAGAATGCTTCAACTTAGTAAACTAGGCTTTATTGACTTATTGAAAATATGCTATAACATTTTCATCCCAAAATTTTTACGACTCAGGTGTTAGATGCACAAATGTTTCATGATCTGGAAGGCAAAAAATACTATCAATTTGCTCAAGTGTAAAACTCACTAACAACTCCCCCTTGGGATATCTTACCTCTCACATCTCTAAATTATAATTATTTGCCATAATTAAAATTAACTCAGGAGAATGTAATGACATTGGGAATGTTACCACCTTATGCCAAACCACTATCACAAATACTTTGGTCAAAATCTATTTTATGTAATGCATTCATTTTTTCTTAAAACTTATCCAAGTTGATGTGGCCTAGATCGGTGTCAGTGATATTTCTAACATTACACTGTATTGGCGAAGGTAGTGTAACACCTTGGAATTAGTAGTTCATGATTTATTTGTTTTTACTCAAAACTCTTCTTCTGGAGTATGAGATAAAGACATTAATTTGACAATAAAATTGATAAATTTGAAAATTTATAGAAAAATACCTGATTTATGAGAAATGATGGAAAATCAAATTGAAGTTGTACTCACAAGTCGTTTGTGCAAATTGTTCCAATGTATTTTTAACACTCCTTGTATGAATTTCAATTTTTCATTTGATCAAATTTCTCGCTTACAAATGCACCTGTTAAAATTCCTCTATGTAGCTTATCATAAACTTTTTTGGCCAATGAAAATGTATGGAAGAAATTATAAAAATAATTTTTTTTTTAATTTTCAAACTATTCCCATGTTTCTTGTGACTTTTTAAAAAAAGTACTTTAAAAATCTTGCAAAAATATTTTTTTTACAACACTACACAGCATAGAGAAAATTGTGACCATGTGATAAATAAAAAAGATAGAAATTTCACCAGTGCGAATTTTATTCCCTATTTTTACTAGTTCAAGGGAAAATATTTACTTGAAAAACCTCTCAACCTTTTCAACATCTTCCTCAAAGATGAAAATAAACCAAGTCAAAAACATGCAAATTGAAAATTTAAGACATTTACAAAATGACAATTATCATGCCCAAAATCTGCTCAATCAATGTTCTTTTTATTTTCCACCCAAAAACTTTTATTTTTTTTATTTTCCTCCACTCAATATTTTTTTTTAATTTCCACTCAGATCCTTTAATTATTTTATTACTTTCACCTGCCAATCTAGGCATATGACCTGTCGTACAATTAGTGTTGGAAAGGATAATGAAAAAAAATAGAAAATTTGCTTAAAGTTTCCCATACAAAGCCGTACGACTTGGATGGTGGGGGAAAAATATAAAAATATTTTTGAAAATTTTAGTGCAAATATTCTCATAAATAGGTTGTATGGTTTACATAAGTAGGAAAAAAAAAATTGACAAACTTTTACACAAGCTACATATAACACAGGCCATACGATTTGCTTGATAGAGAAAATTTGAAGAAGTTTTAGTAAAAATCACCTTTTTTAGGGGTTGTACGACTTGCCTCTCTACTAGTAAAAACCAAAAACAAATAATTACCAAATTAAATTGGCACTGCAGGTCGTACGGTTGGGGGAAAATAGAAAATCATTTGAAAATTAACTTGTGAAAAAGTATGGCTTATATGGCTGAGGAGAAAAAGGAAAAATATTAATTATACTTCCCTTTAGGGTTCATACAATTAGAATGGTGTTTTTTTTGGTAAAATAAAAAAATATATATATTAATCAAAATGCACTACTTGCTCTTTCTTCTTTGTGTTTTTTAGGAGAAAATTTGATGTAGCGCCTAGCTATGTCTTGGAAAATATTTTCAAAATTCTCCTTGAATTCGCATGACAAAGTATTTTTTCTTTTTTCAATCTGCTTCCCTTCAATTAATTTAATAAATTTTACTCTTGGTAGTCACTGGGTAAAACACAGATGGAAAATCAACTTTTGAAACATTTAAAAAATTACTAGATTTAACATGCAAACTAAAAAGATAAACTTGTAAGAAAGACAAATTTATTTTTTAAGAACTACCTGAAGAAGCAACTAGATTTTCATGATTGATGGAAATAATTTATGAGTTTACATGTAAACTTGAAAAGAAGTTTCAATTTGCAATGACAAATTTGCACGAGAAGAATGCAATGTGGAAGTTTACATTAATACAGCTCGTAAAATTGTAATTTGCATTTTCTCAAATTAAAAGAAGCATGACTTTGAATTGAAAAAAAAAGGGAAAATTAAAACGTTTTTACAAATAACATGAAGTTTTTAAAAAAATATATAAATTGCATGCAAACCAAAAATGTTTATGTAATTTGCATAGGAACCAAAAATGATTTCATAAATTGCATAGAAACCCAAAACAAAATTGCAAATTACACCAAACCCAAAAAATATTTTGTAAATTTTAGGGAGATTGAAAAAAATCAATTTTCACGGGAACCAAAAACATTTTTGCAATTTGCATGAGAATTGAAAAAGATTTTACAAATTGCATATAAACCCAAAAAAAATTACAAATTTCACTAAAGCCGAAAAAGATTTTGCAAATTGCATGGAGATCAAAAAAGGTTTTGAAATTTTCACAACTTGTGAAAAAGGAAAGTGTGTTTATGTAACTCATAAAAAGTGAAATTATTTTTGCAAATTACAGGGAGTGCAAGCAGTTTTTTTCATAGAGGGTTCAAATGGGTTTTTAAACAATTCAAAGTAATAAGCAAAAAAGACAAATTTTTAATTAATCAATTTTTGAGTAATTAATTAATTTTTTTATTTTTCAATATCTTGACATTTTTGGGCAAAAATAAAAAAAAATAGTCGTTTATTTAAAAATTGATTTTCCACCAATTTTTTTTTCATTTTCAAAAATTTTGACAATAGGCCTACGATATGATAGTACAGTCTTAATAAGTCTATAATTTATTTCATGACATGAGAAAGTTACGCCAAGTATACCCTTTATTGCTATTCATATTGCATGTCATAGATTTGTAACCCATGGATGATAGATTTAAGAGAGAGTAACAATCATTAGAGGCCATTGAAAATGTTACTTGGTGAAATATTAAGTAGGAAGATGAATTCTATAGGTATATAGGTTAAAGTAAAGGTTTTTCAATCAATCTTGTGGCTCTTAAGAGGTGGATGAAGACCTAGCAAACCAAATAAATTTACCCCTATTTGCATTCAATGTGACTAAAATGAGTTGTAGGTAAGAATCGAGAGATTATCCATAAATCCAAACACTATCAAGGCAAATTATTGGGAAGTTCTAATCATCCTCATCTCAAGGTAGGGTGTCATGGGGAAGGTTTCATGCATATCCCTTAATGGTGCATGGCTTCTTAGCCTAGTTTTGAAATCGATTTGACCATGTAGGTTAAGGCAAAACTTATAGGTAATAAGTTTTTCAAGTTTTCATGAACGTCAAAGCTTAATAAATATGAATCAAGGCCTCCATAACCTTGTATACCTCCATCAATTTCTACCACATAATGATGAGTCTTCACATCTTAGGAGAGACTATACCTATTATCAATTTTAGCATCATGTATGGTTCTTTTGCAAAGATTAAGTTTGTTTGTGAAGTTCAAAATGTTCTTTAAAAAATATATAAAGGCATCCAAGAGCATCATTTCATGGTTATGCCATCTGATGGCCTATGCAAGGAGTGACAAGAGTGTCCCATAAGGTTGTGAAGGGTTCAATATCCTTTAGTCAATGTTTAAGATAGTTTATCATTGATTAAGTTAATTTAGCATGGTTTAAGGTATTCTTGGAAAGACTAAGGTTTAATACTCATATTGTATCGTATTGTTCTAACCATTCATTATGAAAATTCATTGATTGACAACATATAAGAGATGTTTATGTCAATTAGCCAAGCTTTATTGAGGGGTGGGGGTAGTCATGTAAATGGGATTTCAATATTTGAGCTAATCTCATTATCCTCCCATTACACCCCAATATCCATGTTTAGCCTATCAATAATAAATTGACCTCATTCCCACTCCCTTTAAGCCCACACTTTACACATTATTGACCCTACAAGCCTGCTCCTAATAGGTTTTATTTTGATAATCAAGCCTTGACTCATTGGATTTTGAGATTCCATTCAAAGTTTCAAGTTTCAATTGAATAAGTTGATGGTTACATACCTTGAAGGTTCTGACCTTCAAGAAGGTCCATGAGGTCATAGGAGGCAATTATGGGATGAGTTATAGGTTAGTACAAGCTGATTGAACTTGAGGCATAAAGAGGGAAAGAGTATAGTTCTGAGAGATCACTAATAAATCTAAACACCACCATATAGACCTCTTTAAGAAGGGCAAAGATTCTATCATGAGCATATATAGAATGGTGAGTATTGAAGATATATTTTCCATAGGAATTATAGATCATAATGGTGGTTGTGAATAAATATTAGGATCCTTTAGGGCTCATTGAAAGTCCTCAACAACTCCCTTAGTTATTATAGGAAGCCAATAAGATCTTTTGAGCCCTCAAAAAAAATCAAGACTAGTTTCAAGTGAGGAGGGGTATATTTCAATCATGTGTCAACCCAACTATGTTGTTTCATGGATCAGAATGGCCACTATAAGAGGTGGCTAAGGTATCAAATAGAATTTTGAAAAAAAATTGAGTGAAAATATCCCCTTATCTCTATGAACTATCTTTAATAAGTTGTAAAAGAGATAGTTGATATGAAGTGTTTAATGACTAAAGCTCAATCTAGCAAATATATAGCGTTTCATTAAAATTTTGCTTATTTATCAAGAAGAAAAAGCAAAACTTGAAAGAAGGGTGAGGTTAGTAGAACCTGGATTTGGTTTGTGCTCTGTGATCTAGATGGTTTTAGATACTCCTCTTTGGCTTTGAGGAATGAACTACAAATAAGAAAACACTCAAAGAAATGGTTGATTATTTGGGTAGTATGGTGGATTACCTAGCAAGTTAGACCCAAGAAGCATGAGCTTCCTTGGAGGCTATCAATCCATGCTTTAAATAATCATGTTATAAAAATGAAAGATGAATTACTTGCATAAATAATAGAAGGTACTAAAATCAAATACAAGAAATATTTGAAAAAAGATGAATTTGACTAATTATAGCAATAAATGATTGAGTATTAATGATAAATAAATTAAATATGGTCCAAAAAATAGGGTGATGTTTTTTTATCACGTAGAGGGGCAAAAATTTATATTTTGTTGAGGTCAGGTGGATGAAAATAGCTTTTTATTTATTTGTCACACAATGACCATCGATGATTGGAGTGATCTTCAATAGTTAGGGTGATTGTCGATGGTTGACAACCATCATTGGTTATAGACAGACTACCAACGATCAGGGTGACCATCAAAAATTATTTTAGATTTGATTTGGTTTAAAAAATTGCGCTGATAAAGTTGAAAAATATAATTTTGGAAAGTGCGTTTGGGTTGGTCTAGTTATGAAATATAAATGAAGTAACTAATTATTGAAAATAGATACTTGTTGGTTACTAATTTAAAGATGGTCAAGGAATCTGTTGGTGGATCTTGGAGTAATTTTGATAGACTAATGATACTTGGCTTTTGGCTAATGGATGGTAGCACTTCAGATCTCTGTCACACTTGTTAATTTGTTGGTTTGCTAGAAGAATACCTAAAAAAAGAAGTACTAATGCAAGAGGCTCTAATCCTAGATGTGGATGATGATTTATTTCACCCCCTCCTCCTTTTATTTTTATAGGAAGGAAGGAGAGGTGAAATAATAGTTCAACAAAGTGTTTAACAGGGTGTCTAAATTTAGCTTTTGCATGCATTAACTCGCACATGAATTAGATAAGCTAAATATAAAAAAGCAAGCTAGAGTTGACTATTCATGTGATTAAAGGATGACCATCAATAGTTAGGCCTAACCATCAGTGGTTATGGTGATCATCAATGGTCATAGGTAAAAGGTTAAGTTTGGTAAAAAATTAGCTAGGGTAAGTTAGGTTTGGGTTTGACATATTACAGAAGAGTCCTTAGGGGGTCCTGAGGTGGTGTAGGGTTCAGTTTGACATTTAGGACCATTGTATGCAATTTTATAGTGTCTAAACTTTAACCATTTTTGTTATGCAATTTGTATCATAAATATGTAAAACAAAAATGGATTATGGGTTGAAGGCTTGGTTTCCCTGAGCATGAGAGGAGGTTCTCCCTCTCAAACCAAAAATTGATGAGGTGAAATAGAATTGGGTATGGGTTTGATAATTGGGTAAGTTGGTGACAAAGTTGGTAATAGGTTGGGAACTAAAGCACAAATATGTGCAAAAAGTGTGATGAAATATGATAACCAAGATAATTCATTAACTACATTACCATGGTTGGTAAAAATAAGGTCAGTACTAGGAGAACAAGTGATAAGTAGACCACATGACTATATGTGGCAATTGGGCTACACTTATAAACTCAAGTATCGTAGATAGGGTCAGTGTTTTCATTGGGTATCCAAGGTAGGAAGTGATCCTGTGAAGACACAAATTGGTTGGGTGTGTGCAAGGTGGCACTAGTTTAAAATGTTTAACATGGTAGTTTGGTTGGTGTAGTTAAAAGGATTAAGGCAAGGTCCTCACAAAACATGTGATAGTTGGGCCAAAATGTCCACTGGTGAGGTTGACATGGTTTAGCTTTGTTTGTTGGATAAGGGTTTCTCTATTAGATGGAATTAGGTGAATTTAAAAAAAAAATTGTTTAAAAGGTGTATTTGGGAGGTAAAATCCATAAAAAAGATGATTGTTAATGGTCATGGTGGACACTCCAGGTCGACCATCGATGGTCACCTTGATCATCAATGATCCCATGTCAGCCCTAAAAGGGTAAAGACATAAGACCTATGGGGGTTCTATTTATTCATTTTAGCATATTGACCCTCAATGATTGGCTTCTTAGCATTTGATGATAAAATCATTGATGATTGAGGGTGATTGATTGAGTGGATTGAGTTGAGGTTAACAAAGGATGTAGAGGGGATGAAGGAGAGCACAAGGTCAAGTGATGATACCCAAGGTTCCTGTTTGATGATGATCAAGGGAAGAGGTAGGTACTATTGTGAATTGATAGATTAGGTTTCAATTTGTGCATTTGAATGTTTTGTTATCAAATTGGTTGTTTGTTGACTATTTATGTGGGTGGGTTTGACCTAGGGCTAGGTCTTGGGTAGTTTTTTTCATTTTTAGAATCAAAATGATAGGTTAGATGAAAATTGTTAGTGGTAGGGTAGAAAAGGGAGGGTAAAGGTAGGTGTAGGTAGGTTTGTGTGAGCTGTTATGAGGTTTGGGGTTTGATTTGATTGTTGGCAATTACTTCATAGTGACCAACTATGATCATTTTAGGCTATCAGTGGTCCCTATTGACTATTGGTAGTTGAGTATCAACCATTGGTGGTTGATACTCGACCATCAATAGGTCATGGTGTGGTGATCATCAGTGGTTGGTCACCTAATCATTAGTGTTTGATGATAAGAATAATTGACTATTGGTGGTCGATGGATGTGTTGAAAGTTTTTAAGAGTGGTTATTGATAGGTAATAGTTTTGATTTAAAATGTAAAAGTGGGTTTTGAAGGGGTCTCACCTGTATAAAAAAAATACAAGAAAGGTATGAAACTTGGAATACATGAATGCTTGAATAAGAAGCATTATGGAACAAAAAGGAACAAATAATAACTCATACATAATAGAAAATGGTAGCTAAACAACAACTAAATAGTGATAAAAATAGAAGAAAATGAATGAGAATTTTTAATGGGTAATAGTTGATGGGTAAGAGTTAAGGTTAAAGGGTTAGGGTGAGGTCAAGGTGTTAGGTTAGGGGTTAGGTGAAGGTAATGTGTATGGATTTAATAAGTTAGAATTATTTGGTAAAATAATAGGTATAGGTTGTATTAGGTAAATGTTATAAGTTGGACAAATTAGAATAGGAGGTAGGTGCAAGTGGTAGAATTATAAGGAAAAATATGATAGTGAATTAATGTTATTAATATCAAGCCTATAGGCATAAGAGTGGATATAGATGAGGGATAAAGTGCCTTAGATACTAGACAAGATTCAACGTGGGATGATTAATGATAATTGGGAGCACATGGAAGATGTGGGCCTCAGAGGTATGAGGTACTACCAACATGTACCTTGAGATGCAATAATGTTAGTGGATTTATCAAGAGATGGGACTAACACCTTCTTGCTTCCAATAGGCAAGGTAATTATCTTACCTAAGGACATCCACAAGATAGTGTGGATACCCATTTAAGGTGAGCTGATTTACCACATTAAGAGTGATGAGCAAGATGGGAAAATGGAGCTCTTATACAGAGATGACCTCAATTTTATGGGGTGGCACTCAAGAGGCTTTCATTACATGCCACTATACTAGATAAAAATGTATGTGAGGAGGATTTTCATGATGATGATGATAGCGGTCATGTGTTATGCATTGCCAAATTCTAGTAGTGGGAGGTTCCCTTACTTCTTATTAGGGGTGCTCGTGGAGATGTGGTTAGGTCACATAATATTCACATGGGCACCTATGCTTCTATTTTAGATTTACTAAGATTTGTTGGGATTTTGCACCCATAGGAAATATGGGATCAATGTTAGGTTTGTTCTGCATTGTTGGGATTACAAGCACATCATGGTGCTAAGACCAATGGGGATATCTTGGGAGGGTTTTGTGCATGATGGATTTTAGGGTTAGATTTATGAGGTGGAGAGAAGATTATGCCCTCTTAGGATTAGTAGGAGGGGTACGTGATATTGATTAGTATAGGGACCAACTAAATGCCTTAGTCATGGGAGATGTGATTTGGATACCATATGTTAGGTTTCTAGGCTAGGTACACTATAGGAGGCATACACTATCTCTATAGAGCTACAGATGGATATATGGTAGACAAGACCATGAGATAGAGTTAATTCCATTTGACATGGTATGGAGATAGTTTTGCCTCATGTAGGATATACTCAAGGCATTATTAAGATATAAGAGGGAGGATGTCAAGTTTCCACTACCTACTCCATAGCTAGTACATGATTTCATTGATTACAAGGAGTTGCCTACAAGGATAAAGATAGATGGAATAGGTTTGATAGATGCATACATTTCATGGTATCAAGCACACTATATCATAGCCAATATTGGTCCTGAGGATGGGGGTTGATAAGATATAGATGTTGATGCAGGTGGAGATGCTCAATGGGCTCAGGTGTAAGGGGTTACCCTAGAAATACAAGTAGTGACCACTGAGGGGGACCAAGCACAAGTAGCTCTAGCTATAGCTCAGGCATCATTGGTAGTAATACAGACATCATTAGTAGTAGCATAGGTTCAGGTGGCCACTTTGATAGGGGAGAGAGATTAGGCTAGGTCTCACCTAGCCTTGGTAATGTAGGAGAGAGATTCTCTCTAGTAGGTAGGAGGTGGGGTACCAATAGCTATGGGACCAATAGGTACTATCTTGATGCATAGATATGTAATAACTATGGAGGAGCTATGGTATTATGAGGCCTTGGTCTTTATGCATTATCCAAATGAGCCTTGATGGGGTGAATACAGGGTTGAAATTGTAGGAGGTGCTAGTATGATGACACTAAATCAGTGGGTTGCATCTTTAGGTGGATAGATAGGTGTAGGAGGGTAGGTTCTAGGAGGTAGTGGTGCCTCATTATCATAGATTTTCTATGATACATTATGTTTTTGACATTCTATATAATTTTTTATACCATCCTCTAACCCAATGTAGTGAGATGTATATTTGTTTTAGAGAGGCATGTTTTTATTATATATACAATCAACATATTGGTAATCAACTCATTATATATGTGTGATATTTGTTTATGGTTTGTTGTTCATGATTATGGTGTTCATGTTATTTATGTTGATATGATTATGCTCATGATGATGTTGATGTGGAATCACCTAGCTAGGCATTTGATGATATGTTTCCTTTAATTTATGTTCATGATGTTACATGATATGGAGTGATGTTATTGATGTGATTACTATGTGATGATTATGATCCCAATATGATTAGATGCTAATGTGATGATGTTGATGATTAGGATGATGGTTATGACATTATGATTATGATATTTGATAATGTTGTTGATGGATGTGATCATTTAATTTCATTTTTGAGAGGATCATGTTTATGATATTGATATGATTATGGTTATGTCTACTAGTTTTGCTTAGGTGGACAAGGTTTGTGATGTGATTAATGTTATAGTTATGGATTATGAATCATAGTTATGTGGATGTGATAAATGGTAAGATGTTTATGATATTATGATGATGTTTATGATATGGTTATGATCATGGTGTTTATGCTAAAATGTAATGAGTATATGCTTCCTCATTTATATTTAGACATGTGTTGGATATGGTATATGTGATTATAAATTTACGATGGTGATAGTTGATTTGTTTATGAAGGTGGTGATTATGCTAATGATGTGTATTTTTGTTTATGATGTGATGATGATATTATGTTATGTGGTTATGATTATGGTCATTTTTTTTAGATTAAGGTGAAGTAAATAAGGTAAGTTAAATAAAAAAACCAGATGTGAGAAAGAGAAGAAAAACCAAAGATAAACGTTTAAGTGAATATATCAACCAGTATAAGAGAATAAGAAGAAGGAATGATGCTTTTTATTTGGCCAAGACTAAAACAAATTGAAGTTGGATTAGCTTAAGTAACATAAGCTCTTATAATTATTCACACTAGCATATGTTGTTGGTTAAAAATATGTCTTGATCACATAGTGTCAAGCAAGCTCAAAATCCCTTGATTATAGAGTGCATAAAAGGGAGGGAAATAAAAATGGAACCTTCTTAGGAGACTAGCTTACCTCTTCTATAGGTCACCAAAGAGTCAATATAAACAAGTCTATGTCATATAATGTGTAGACTGATCGATGCAGGAAGTCTACTTATGAGATCCGCTTGCAGCTTCCAAACTATGTTGTTGTTTGCTGATGTTTGATAATAAGTCTTTTGATATTGTGTTTTTGTTTGTGAAGGTTGGGTAAGTTGATCGATGTGAGAAGCTTCCAATAAATTTCTATGCTTTGACAAATGCTTGACTCAGCCATCCTTCAAGGGAGTGGTCTAAGTTTTATGTGCTTTGTTCAAGGCTTTTTGATAGTTGTCCTTCAAGGGAGTAGTCTACCTTATATTCAACAATTTTGATATGTTTTTGGTAATTGTCCTTCAAGGGAGTAGTTTTTGGATTCTAGGAATGACCCACAATTGTTTTTCTTATGATGGTGCATTTTCTCTTGATTTTTGTTGGACATAGACTTGCTTACATAGGATTAAAGGTTTTCCTTTTATGAAGTCAAAACTAAAAGCACAAGGAGGTTGATTAGGTGTAAAATAAGTTTAGGTGACAGTGACCATGGAAAACCATCCTATAAAAGGGGTGGAAAGTACCATGAGAATCATGCCAAGGGTAGATATGTGGTACCCATTATTCAAGAGTAGGCTATGACTGTGATGGATAATCACATGATTCAACTTTAATCAATTGTCCCTAAAATATGGTTTGAAAATAGGGGATGAGCTTAAGTTGGATAAAACATGAGTTTGATCCTATTTTAACAAAAAAATGGGCATATATATGAAGCATTAAGGGGATTAGGTTATAGGTTCGCTTCAAGAGAAGATAATCGGTAAGCTCATGATCCATATTTGTGCATTATGATATAAGGTCCAAGCTAATTGAAAGAAATTTTTCATCATTTGTGTTTTTCCATATTGGTGACATGTTGATTTTCCTTAAGGATGAGGTATCTAATTTTGAATTCTTGCACTTTAAAGCATTTTTCATAAGCATTTTTAATGTCATTTTGATAGACACAAATATGAGTGAGCATAGCTCAATGGCACTCATCAAGTAACTCAAATTGGGCTAAATGTTCTTGATGGTAATCACTCTCAAAGATGAGATCTTTCAAGGATATGCAAAGAGAGGGAATTAAAACTTCAAGAGGCAAATCAACCTCTGCTTCAAAAACCAAAGAGAAAGGGGTAACACTAATAGGGGTTTGAATGCTAGTATGATAAGCCCATAAGGAAAAAGGGATGTTCAAATGCTAATCCTGACCAGATGCATTAACCATTTTAGTTAGCATGTTATTGAGAGTTTTGTTAGAGGCTTTCACTTGTCCATTAGCTTGTGGATGATAGGGTGATGAGAAACTTAACTTGATCCTAAATGCGTCAAAAAGACCTTGTACTTTTTTATTTTTGAATGATTTGCCATTATTGATGATAATTTTATGAGGAACACCGAAATGATAGATGATGTGATGGTTGATAAAGTAAACAATATTTTTGGCATTAGCTAAGACAAGAGGAATATCCTTGACCCACTTGGTGAAATATTTGGTTGTAGTGATGATAGAATGAGGTTGTTATGAATAATGGGGGTTAATTTCACCAATAAGATCTAAAACCATTTACAAGAAGGGTCAAATATCTTTAGATACTTAGAGATTATGGCTAGGTACATGATGTAAATTGGTTCATTGTTGGAATGTGACACACTTTTTCACATAATCATAAAACTTTGGTTAAGGGTATGCTAATAATAGCTAAAGTGAAGGATGCATTTAGTGACAACTAGGCTAGTAGAGTGTCCCCCATAGATCCCATCATGTTTTTTTTGATAACATGAGAGGCTTCATGACTGTGTAGGCAAAGGAAAAGGATACCATAAAAGACATGTTTATAAATAATTCCTCCTATTATGTTATAACTTGAGGTGCTCTGAATAAATGCTCATCGAGCATTTTTGGAAAGACTGGAAGGAATGATGGCAAGGTTGAGGTAGTCAAAGGTTTATTGGTACCAAAGATTGAGTTGGTTTACCTCCACATTGAATATGGTAGGAGAGTCCAATTTGATGTAAGAAGGCTCAATAATTCTATGGATAATGATAGATATCTTTGATTTAGAGGGTACAAACAAGATCTAGGAGGCGAGAAAATCCATTGTATTAACAAACTTGTTTGTAGCTCACAGAGTGGTATAGATGCAATAGTGTTCAAATGATGTCAAGAGTTCATCAACTAGTTGTTTGTACTATTGAAAATCATCATTTTTACATTGATAAGAGCCATTTATTTGATTGACCACAATTTGAGAGTCACAAAAAATGTTGATCATTTTGACTCCCAAGGCTAATGCAGTTTGGAGACCTATTACTAGGGTTATGTGAAGGATAAAGGAAGAGGTTCATCATGAAGGGGGATAAGGATGATGATATCTCCCCTACCACATTGACACTTTGACCCATAAAATAACATGGTCACTTGATAGGTGAAATCTACTTGAGAGAGGGTCAAGATGGACTCATCTAGAAACTTGAGAGGAGGAGGTTGGTTGTCTACTAATGGTGCTTCAACCAATTGGTCAAAAATGAATTATCCTTTAATTGAATTATATTGAAGTAACTCAAGGTCAAACTTACCTAAAATTATGAGCCACATAGATGTACATTGGTTTTGGTATGCTTGGAGTGCATATACTTGAGTGGGTTGGTATTGGTTATGACATAAGTTCTATGGTTGAGAAGGAAATGGTGAAGTTTAGTGGCCACAAAGACCAAGGCAAGGAAAATATTCTTAGTATGGGTGTATTGAGTGTCTTAATATATAAGCATATGGTTAATGTAGCATATAGCTTGTTCTTTATGCTACTTATCTTGACAAGCTAGCATTGCCCCTAAGGAGTGGTCAGTAGTAGAAATATAAAGGTAAAAATTTTGATCTTCCTTGGGAGGAATGAGGATAGGTTTATTTAGGAGGTATTATTTAAGTGAATCAAAGTAATTTTGATAGTTTTTATTCTAATTAAAAGATACATCCTTTTTCAAGAGGTGATGGAAAGGTTGGCATCGATCTGAGAGCTGCGAGATAAAGCAATAAATAGATTGGAGCTTTCCCTGTAAACTAAAAAGTTGATTAAGGTGGTTTGGAGGAGACATTTTGATGATTGCTTTGATTTTGGTTGGATAAAATTTAATTCCCTGAAGGGAGATGATAAATTTGAGGAACTTATCTGACAAGACCGTATAAATATATTTCTTAGGGTTAAGGTAGACATGGTAGAGGATGAGTCATTCAAAGATAATCTTAAGAATAACTAAATGATCTTTATGATTTTGGATTTCCCAAGAAGGTCATAGACATAGTATTCTATGATTTTTTGGATAAGGTTATGGAAGATGTAGGTCATATCACATTAGTAGGTTACACCCACATTCTTCAGGCCAAAATGCATGACCCTATAGTAAAATTTTCCCCATGGGGTGATAAAGGCAATTTTGTGTTGACCTTTAGGAGCAATTAAGATTTCATTGTAACCTAAGAACCCATCCATGAGGGATAACATCTCATGGTTGACTATAAGATCAATAAGTTGGTCAATTCTTGGCAGAGGGAAGTCATCTTTTAGGCAAGCAATGCTAAGGTCATGAAAGTATAAATAGATGCAAAGTCACCCTATGGTTTTGGTGATAGGGATAACATTAGAGACCCATTAGGGATAATCAATGTGCTGGATGAAATTGATAGATAAGAGATGTTGGATCTCTTCCTTGCTAAGAAGGGATATGTAAGGGTGCATTCATCAAAGTTTTTTCCCAATGAGTTTGGCATCATGATTGGTGACTATTTTATGGGTATCAATGGAGGGGTTGATTTATGACATGTCATTGTAAGACCAAGAAAATGTTATGTTTCGGTCTTGTAGGAAAGAGAGGAAATTCTAAAGTTCTTTTGAATTTAGTGATTGGTCAATTTTGACTATGCATATATTATTTGAGGTACTTAAGTTGATATCCATGGTGGATTCATTCAACATGGTTGAAGTCTCAAGAGGAAAAAATTTGTAGATAGAATAATCTTCTACACCAAGATAGGTGAGAATTAAATCATCATCCTGATACCAAGTGGTATTAATGGTAGGAGAATCATTTGTTATCATCTCAAGATGAGTTAGAGGAATGGTTAAGATCACCCCATCTTTTTGATAAGTTAGGGGTCTAAGGATGATCATGTTAATGGAAAAAAAATTAGGGGGATGATGTCAAAATCCTTTGGTTATAATGGTGAAGGGATTGGTGAGAATGGGACTTCCTCATCAATGATGGTGATGGGAGGTGGGTTGGTTTGATTTTTTGGTGAAGTGAATCCAAGGCCATGTTTCTCATGGGGTTTTTAGGTCTAGATTAGAAGTAACTCATGGGGCCCATGTTCATATCATCCAAGACTAAATCCATTCTAATCACACCTATAGAGGTATGTCCTGGTGAACTTTAGTTTATCTAGATAGGAAAAACTAGAGGTGAATGGTCAAGGGTAAGAAGAGGCAATGGATGTGTCAAGGGGTTTATCAAGTCCCCCATAGATGAAGTTGGTTTGACAAGTTAAGGGTCAAAAGGGAACAACATATCTAATATTGGGGTCATAGCTAGGTTTTTGATCAAAATTCCCATACTCTTGAGGAGTAGGGAGATCATATAAGGCTAAGAGGTGATACTCCCCCAGTGAAAGACATTGGAAGGTTGATTCTAAAGGGTATATTATGGGGACTTGGGTAGAAAGGATGGATGAACTGGTGGATGCTTCATTGATAGAATAAGATGGGGTTCTATTATTTATTATTGAAGACTTGTTGGGTAAAGGAAGGAGAATTTCATTAGGCTAGTACATCATATTACAAGATGAAAAAGGACTCGGGTTAGCTTATATGGTAACAACCTAGCCTTCATGTTCAAATTTGACACATTAGTGGAGGGTGGATGGCACACAACCCATGGAATGAATCCAAGAAAATCCTAGTAAAACATTATATTAGAATTCACCTTTCACTATGTAGAAAATTTTAGGGAGTGTACAGGGACCTAGACAAATGTGAAGGACAATAGTTCCCAAGGTTATGGCTATGGTGTCATTAAATTATTAGAGCACCATTGAGCTTTCTGACATGATGTTCTTTGGAAAGTTAAGTTAGTCATAGGCATGAGAGGAGATAATGTTGATACTAACTCCTCTATCAATCATAATCCTCTTGATGTGTGTTTGGTTGATATAGGTGGTAATAAAGAAAAGAGGGTCTAGATCATCAAGATGGATACAGGGTATTTCCAAATCCTTGAAGGTAACAAGGTTAGAAAACTATGGAGCTCTGACAAAATTTGTTAAAGGTTATGGGTCTTCTAGCCTAAACTATATAGATTTCAATGCTTATATCATTACTTAGCGATGATGGGGTGAGGTATTGATCAATTCATACAAACTCATCTTCACTAGTGTTTGGTGAAGTTGTTTCATAACTACTCATTGGATTGATTCAGATAGATTGGATTAATAGGGACCCAAGATAGACACCTTAGATTTTGTTGAATATGGTTGGTGTTGGCTAGGTGGTGAAAGAGGGATATATCCACATAATAGACACATTTACCTTTCCCTTATCCTTTGGTTGAGCCTATGATCATGTGACCACATGGATAGTATAGATTTAGGAAAGAGGTGGGTTAAGGGATTGCTTCGGTTCCTCCTCACTTTGTGGTAAGAGTGGGGAAGTAGGTAAGTGTTGGTTGATGGTTCATGGGTCTTGGGTAAATTTTGGGCTTAGAGGAGGTTCATTTGACAATAAGTCATCCTCATGATACAACCTATGGACTAAGACTTGGATAGATTTATAGTTCTCTGTATCATGCCCTAGTGTCCTATGGTATGAGCATACTAGTTTGTCATTGTACTAAGATGGTTTAGGACTATGTGTGTTGAATGGTCTGATAGATGGTAAGGTTAACCAAGATTCTTATAATAATATTTGAAGGATGGTTGAGTGAGACTCAAGTAAAGGTGGCAAGGGCATGGAGGTCTTAGGTTTGGTGGTTGGGGTAGGAACCTTTTTAGGAGTAGGCTTAATGGTAGGAGTATTAGGCGAGGGAGATTTCTTGGTGGATGTTTTAGGTGTGGATGGCTTAGAGGTGGATGACTTGAAGTTAAAAGGTGTCAAGGTATAGATATGAGGAATAGGTGGTTTGGTTATAGGAGGTGTGGTAAAAATAAGTGAGGATGAAAGTAGGGGTGATGGTTTAACCATAAGTGGTGGTTGGGTTTGGGTTTTGTTTGGGGTGGTTGGTTTCTTTACTAAGGTAGAAGGGTGAGGTCCCAAGATAGAAGGTAGAGTGGAGAGGGGAGGTAGAGTTTTGGTTTATGGGGTCTTGGGTGGTTTTTATCTCTTGGTTGATTTGGTTATGGGTTTATTTTATGGGGTTGATGGGTTTAAATCCACCTTTACCGATAGGTGAGTAAGGTTTTGATTAGGAAACATGCCAATATTTATGGTGCACTTGGTTATAATGATAAGAAGTGACTTGGTTACTCTAGGTAGGCTAGGTTGAGATGGTTCAGTGATGGTTTGGCTGGTAGAGATGTCTAATGGTTTGGGTTTAATGGTGGTGGGTTTGTTAGTGGAGGTGATCAGTTGGGTTGATAATGGTGTGGTTGGGGGTTCTTGTCTAGTTGGGTAAGGAAGCTTGAGATGGTGCCAAAATGTGACATGATCCATGTTGGGTTGGGATAGGTATCCTAAGTTTTGGACCAGTTGAGAGAAAGGTTTGTAGATAGGTTTTATACCTTTAGCATTGGTCTTAAAGGACAAGCCCATGGGTGAAGAAAGAGGAGCATGTATCTTATCCTTTTCCTTAATCAAAGGCTTCAAGGCTTGGGAAGGTGGTTTGTCCATGGGAGGAGTAGGTAGAATGACCTCTTCCTTAGGGATGATTTCTATGGGGAGAGTGGATTATTGTATGATAGAAGAGAAAGGTGTGGGGGGAATGGTCATCTCCTCTAGTATGTCCTCCAAAGAAGAGGTTGGTTGTTCCACTAGTTTGATAAGTGGAGGAAGGTAAAAAATTATTTCTTTTGTTTCAATTTTTAAAGGAGAGGTAGGTGACTCCACTACCTCAATAGGTGGATGGAATGGTAGGGTAGGTTAGATAGTGGTTTCCTCAGTAGTGAATTCACTAAGAACCATGTTAATGATGTGGACCTCATGAGAGGATTTTTATTTATTTTCACTATTTATAGATGGAGTGTGGTTGGGAAATGGTTGTCTAAAGATGTCAAGTGATTGGCTTGGGGGTGAATTAGGGTTATCTAGCCTAAGTTCCCCTTTGTCAATGACATTTTGAATGATACTCTTGAAGGTATTACACCTAATTACATCATGCCCAACAACACGATGGAAGACATAAAATTCATTCTCATTATACTAAGAAGGTATAGGATGATAAAAGTTGAATTGTTGTGGCATTTTTATTAGAGGAAGTTAGATAACATTTGATTTTAGTAGTTTCTCCAAGACTGAAGCATATGACTCCCCTAGTGGATTAAATTATCTTTAATTATTGTGGTTTTTGTTCTAAGTATTTTGGCTAGAAGACTTAGAAGAGTTAGATTGGTTAATAAAGGGTGTAGGGGTGGTCTTAAGGACAACCACATTTATGGTTACCTTATTTTTGGAACTAGTGTTAGTTTGGTTGTTGGGTTTGAAGGATGAGGCCTCACTTGATTTGAAGGTGGAATTCTTTTTTTTAGCTTCATTTTGCCCTCATCGATAGATCTATTCTCTAGTTTTAGAGCCATGGTGAAAGCCTCATCAAAGGTCCTAAAGATCTAAACTCATAAAGTCAAGGAAATGTGTTTGGCACATGCCTAAGAAAAGATCTCAATCATCTTGGGTTGAGATAGAGAGAAGGAAAGTTGGTTTATTAAACTTCTCCAATAGGCCATGAAGTCATCAATAGACTCATCATCAAATTATTAGATGGAATATAGATCAGTGATGGAAAGTTTCCTAGAGATGTTTATGGAAAAGTGTAATAGAAATGTTTGGGCTAGTTGGCAAAAAGAGAAGAGGGAGTGCTTAGGGATAAAGCTATACCAATCTAGAGTCAAAATTGAAAAGGGACATGGGAAAGGTACGAAAAAGGAGAGCATCATCATAGGAAATCAAGTGGCATGAGTGCCTAAATGCTCTTAAATGTTGTTGAGGGTCTTATTTGCTTTAAAATTTAGAGAATTTTGGAATCTCCAATTGAGGTGGGTAACGTGAGATAGGGATGGATGGGTGAATATGTTCATTATATATTTGGCCATATGATAAAAGGTTCTGGGTACCAAATATAGATGACTCTAAGGTGGTCATTTTTTCCATTAACATTTTGACAAGGTTTGTTTGTGATTGTGCACCCCTGTAGTTGTAGGGTGGATTTTGTTGGGTTTGGGCTGGTGCAGCATAAGGATAACTAGTATAAGGTTAGGAATTTGGCACATATTGGTATGTAGATAGGAGTGGTTAAGAGGGTGTTGGGTATGGGTACGTAGATGTGGATGGTTGGGTGGAATATGGGGCCATATATCCTTGTGGGTTCAGAATATGGTTTAGGCTAGGTGCAATAGGTATTTGTTAAGAAGTTGGTATGGGTTAAGTTGGAGGTGTCGTTAGGTTGGTAGGTTGGGGATAGGTGGTGATAGTGGTATTGATGGGTGGAAAGGTGGAAGGTATTGGAACCACCAAGCTTTGGAGTAGAGTAGAGGTAGGTGGGTTGGAAATAAGAGGGAAAGTGGTAACACTGGGGGAAGGTATTCACACTCTAAGAGGGGTATTGGTGGCCAAATGTTGGGTTGTTCCTATGTTAGAGGAGTTATTATTTGGAGTAGATGGTGTTTAGGTGTTGATTTATTGGGTAGATTGGTTTTGGATGATGGTATTGGTGGGATGGTTGGTGGAAGATGATTCCTACGTAACCAAAGGTTGGGTGGAAATGGTAGTAATAGATGTGGTGCCCATAATGTGGGATGGCATCCCATAGGGTGGATTGGTAGGTGGAACCGAAGTATGGGTATAGTGAGAGATAGTGTTGAGGTAATGTTGGAGGGTTATAGGGTTGTTATCCAAGAAGGCAACAAAATTTGCATCACCTTGGGAAACCATCCAAGGTATGATAGGACTGTTAGAAGGATGGGGAAAACCATCTACATCTGAGACATAGTCCATGGATGAAAAGGAAGAGGAAGATGGATGATTAGGAGGTGGATCTTTATTCACTTGATCCCTTAGTTGTTGCTTAGTTAAAACCATACAAATAAGGGAAAGAAGAATATACAAGAAATATCACAACTCAAACAAAGAGAAGACAAGGAAAAGAGACACACACACTAAAGTACATTAATCCTAAGATTTATTTTAGTCTCTCTTGTGTCTTATGCCTTAAGCTTTAATAATTATATGACTCAACTTGGATTGTATAAAAAGTACTAGAAAAGAAGTATATGATTGGTTTTAGGTTGTGTTTAGGCTCTTAAAGGGATCTATGTTGTAAATCAGTACGTGGATTGATATTAGGGCCTACCCCCTCACTTCACACACCATAATGATAAGGGTGTTAGGTGCTTATCCAAGATATATTGATTGCTAGAGTTGAGTTGGTTCTCACCTTGGTGATGAAATCCAAATAAGATGGCTAGGAAAGGTGACTACTAAGTGATGAAATCCCAGTCAGGGCTTATGTTAATGTTTGATGCTTGATTAGATGTAAATGGTTTGGTATTGTGTGTGTGATAAGAGTGAAGATATGATTAATTTAATTGATTAATTAATCTATATGAGCTAAAATAAGTAAGTAAACAATGTATGCAATCAATTTTAAGCCTAAAAAAAAAATTTAATCTCATTATATGTGCAAAAAACAAGAAGAAGAAGAAGAAGAAGAAGAAGCACTTAGATGTAACTACAAAGCCCAAAAAAAACTCAAGGGTCCCACTGGGCATGCTAGAAATGTTTCAATAAAAAAAATCTTATTTGTCAAAAAGAAAGAGTAAAACTTGAAAGAAGGGTGAGATTAGAAGAACCTAGATTTGGTTTGCACTCCGTGATCTAGACGGTTATCAATACTCCTCTTTGGCTTGGGAGGAATGACCTATAGATAATAAATCACTCAAATAAATGGTTGATTTTTTGGGTAGTAAGGTGGATTTCCTAGCAATCCAGATCCAAGAAGCATGACTTTCCTTGGAGGTTGTCAATCCATGCTTTAAATAATCAAGTTCTAGAAATGAAAGATAAATTGCTTGCATAAATAATAGAAGTTACTAAATTCAAATACAAGAAATGCTTGAAAATAGATGAATTTGACTAATTATAGCAATAAATAATTGATTATTAATGCTAAATAAATTAGGTGTGGTCTAAAAAATAGGGTGATGTTCTATGATTAAGTAGAGGGGTAGAAAGTTAGATTTGGTTGTGGTCTAGTGGATGAAAATAGCTTGTTGTTTATTTGTCACATAATGACCATCAGTAGTTGGAGTGACTATTAGTGGTTAGGGTGACTATCAGTGGTTGACAACTAGTAATGGTTATGGATAGACCATAAATGGTTAGGGTGACCATCAATAGTTACTATGTATTTGATCTAGTCTAAGAAATTAGGTTGATAAGGTTATAGAATGTAATTTGGGTTGGGCTAGTTAAGAAATAGAAATAAAGTAACTAATTACTAAAAATAGATACTTAGCTTATTAGTTGTTGATCTAAAGATGGTTGAGGAATATTTTGGTAGAGCTTGGAGCAATTTTGACAAAGTAATGATACTTGACTATTGGTTGATGGATGGTAGCACTTTGGATCTCTATTGCACTTGTTAATTAGCTAGTTTTCTAGAAAAATATAGCTAAAAGGAAGTACTAATGCAAGAGGCTCTAATTTTAAATGTGGATGATGATTTATTTCACCTCCTCCTCCTCCTCTCTTTTTATAGGAAGGAAGGAGAGGTGAAAAATAGTTCAACAAGGTGTTTAACAGGGTGTCTAAATTTAGCTTTCACATGCATTGGCTCACACATGAATTATACAAGCTAAATATAAAAAAGCAAGCTGGAGTTGACTAGAATTGACTATTTAAATGATTAAAGGATGACCATCAATGGTTAGGCCTAACTGTTAGTGGTTATAGTGACCATCGGTGATCATGGGTAAAAGGTTAAGTTTGGTCAAAATTTAGCCAGGGTGATTTAGGTTTGGGGTCAACATGTTGTAAAATAGTCCCTAGGGGGTCCCAAGGTGGTGTAGGGGTTAGTTTGACATCTAGGACCATTGTGTGTGTGATTTTATAATATATACATATAGTCTCATCATGATCCATATAGATGTTTAATAGGTTTATTTGAAACCTAAATATAATGAGATAATGGTGCATAAAGCTAGAAATAACATGGGTTTTCCAAAAATGGACTTGTAGGCTTAAACCCTCACTAAACCCCAGGGACTATTTTTTACTCCTAGTCATATTTTGGGAAATTAGAGAGCTTAAAACACCTACGTATGGTTCTTTAAACTCTTCCAACGCCCAATTAAGTTCCCAAGCAAGTGTTAAAGCTTTGAGTAAGATAAAAATGAAATTACAAGTCTACAATCAATTGATGATGAAAAGCTTGTTTAGATCATCATAGATGGTCTTGAAAAGAACATATAGGTATGTATAATATTAGAGTGAAGTTTTAAAGAGTTTTTTAAATGTTTAATATAAGATTCAAGCTGCCATGACCTTGTATACCTCCATTAAGGTTTGCCATAGAATGGTTTTGCATAATGAAGGGAGAAAGGGGTAATAAGACTCAAACACTTCCCTAGATCTTAAGCTTGGGAAGAAGAATTATAGGTTTATGACTAAACTACAAGTGAAAAAACAACTAATAGAGCTTCATGAAAGGTTTAAATGACTAAAAGAGATAATTTTGAGTCCTCAAGACTCAATCTATATATGTTCCAATGCCTTGACCTTCAAAGCCTATCAAACAATCCTTATGATAGAGGAGAGATGGTTCAAGATCTATCTATACCTGAGTATGAAATCAAATATACTTGATATGGGATAGATGGTGTATACAAGGGAAATTAAAGATAATATACAAATTAATCCTATCTCAAAGAAGATAAATCACACTTACCTTTCTTCTTTTTGGGACATTTCAATAATTAGGGTAAAGACCAAGATGGATCCACTAGACCTAACCAAGGGGTATTTATTGACTAATTTGATCACAAGTAAAATTAGGTCAAACACATATATAGTCTAACTTGTTACTAGGATCTTATAGGGTGTAAAATGTGTATCATGGTGCTAACGAGGTCAAAATTATGTGATATCCTTATTATATTTGTCTTAGTTTATCTTAAATTATTCTAAGGTCACTTTTGGGTCATTTGTTGAACTTGTATAGATTTCCCATGGAAGATAAAGGTGTCCAAGTGTAATTTAATGTTATATATGTCAGATGCATGTTATAAATGGTAGTCTTAGACTAACAACTATAGGTGTAATGTTGAAAGTAAGAAAATCAAGCAGTTTAGGTAGTTTCAAGCAGTTAAATGACCCAAACAACACATTTGGAATGTATGGTGAATTTAAGAGTGTCTCTTGGGATTCCTACAGTCTAATTCCATGCTTTGGTAGATTTGAAAGACTTGAAAATGGCAAAAAATATTCTATTTTCCATATCACTTTCCTTTTTAAGCTAAAATGATCAACAAATCTCTGCATAATATGACCAGGAGGCATTGAGTCAGAGTAAGTGCACTTGGTGGGTGGTATTACTATTTATCTACTAAAAATTCATGGAAATAGTTAGAATATTGGTATATTATGCTTCATGAATCATTGCTAAGAGTGCTAGTGACTATTTTTTGCCTACACATCCCCATGGCCTTCGGGTTTCTTCATTGTTTAGATTGGTCTTTGTAATCCAAGTGTTGTACATGAATAAATTTCATGAACTTAATTCTCACAAGGATTTTAGTATAGTTTTCATGTGTGAGTGTGAAATAATAGGCATTATCACTCTCATCTTGCTAATGGAGTAATATATTTCTAGTCTGTAGACATGTTTTCATCAATATCAAAGTCTTATCTTCCTGCTTGCCTCTTTAGAAAAAGGCAGCATGTTGTATTTATCTATCATTGCATAGTGATAAATATCTTCTTTTGGAGGTTTGGTCTAAAAGACTAAAATTGATGAAAATCACAGTAAAAAATCAAACATAGCTATGAAACCCTATGACTGTCACCTATAGTCAGGTGAAAAGAAGCCTTGATCAATCATGTTGAAGAAGAGAGGAGGTTTCAAAGTTTTGAAAGTATCCCATGGTGAAGGTAAAAATATTGAGGCATTAAAAGGTCAAAAATTAGTTTTGAAGACCAATTCAATATGTACATAGTCTTGAATCTGATGTTTACCTACAAGTAGCTCTCATAGAGGTCTAATCAGTATTGATATGGAGATGTCTGATCTTAGTTAAAACCTTCAATCAGGTTTGGGAATATATAGAAAATCATGGTGATTATGGTGAGGTTATTTCATGTAGGTGGACTTGAGTTCAATATTTCCAAGATAGGAAAGTTGTATTTGATACATCTTAAATTAACTTCTCTGAATCACATTTTGCTTATACACTTGGTCCTTCCATAGTAAAGTGTCTTGACGAATGGAAAGGTCTTATGTTTTCTATAATGTATCCCAAGTATAGGTGAAATGCCTTTAAAAATTAAAATGGTTTCTTAATCAAGATGTGTTTATTTTTTATGGTTTTCTAACTTATGTAGGTTTTGACTAGAGATAATCAGAAAACAATGTGCTAAGATGACTAAAAGCAACCAAAACTATAGTGACTTATAGCATTGAGTGAAATTATAGTCTCAATGGAATGAAATGAAATCATGTAGGTATGGAATGTTCTAATTAACCTCAATAAGGATCAATGAAGTTGAAATATAGTGTCAAGGAATATATCATCATCTATAATAACCCCATGTTTTCTTAAATGGAGCATATATAGTTAGTATGTAGACCCACAATATGTTGATAGTGAGACATAAGAAGCATAACCTACAGGCATAGTGAATCTAGTTATTTTGAAATGACCTAATGGCTTCAAGAATAACCTAGGAATGAAACATAATTTCTAATCATACACCTTCATCTACATGAAAACTCTAATCTCTACTAAGATAAGCACCTATAGTCTATATCTATTACAGTAGAGAGACTAACTCATTCAAATGGATATATGTGATCTTGGAGGGTTAGCACAGATACATGATGGATGGAATATATATAATCCAATTTCAAAGTGATGATTCAATATTTTATGAGCTTCTTAGATAGATTAAAAGGAGTAGGAACACCAACATACAGTCATAATTTTGAGGTTTCTCAAAATTTTATCAAACCCTGCATTATCAGTCCCATAAGTTTGTCTAGAAGATTTAAAGTGTTGATGACTCTATATTAGTAATATAGAATTTAAATTTGGTTTATATGGTCCTCATGACCTAATCTAGCCTCCCATGGATTCAAATTAACAAGATAAATAGTGGAAATGCCCCTTATTTGTCTTAGATAGAGGACACTCCCAATCAAGACCACCTACAGGTTTGGTGTGTGGATGATGGAAAGGTGAATGAAGAGTCTTAAATTTATTTAATCATGATTTATATAATTTATTTTGACATGAAAAAACTTAAATAAAGACTCACAATCCAACCACTCAGAGGTGGTCATGGGCAATCACATACAATTAGGTCTATTAGGCCTAGAAATAGACCTCATCTCTACAAGGACCTAACTTCACTTATAATACCATATTACCATTCGTATCAATTTTATGATCTTTAATAGGAATTTTAGGATGATATAGAACCATTAGTTTATAGAGGAACAACACAAGTTGGTCATTTTGGCCCAATTCCATCATAAGGGTGTCAAAATGCACTCAAAAGTTTGATAGGTCATTTTCAAATGATCATACTTGTACAGATACATTTTATGGAACTTAAAGGAGCTATGGGTAGTTTAGGGGGTCCCCTACTCCAAATTTATGGAATTGGTTCAGGAGTTGGGCGTCTAAGTTTTATGAACTATCACTAAGAACCAAAACCATCTAAAACCCTCCTTAAACCTTGGTTTTGACACAATGGAGATAATATGAAAGGAGATGAATTAAAGAGGGTTAGTTTGGAATATAAATTGATTTGTAATTTTTTAAGACTCTCTCAACCTCCTGAACACCTAATTGGTTTGTACCCTACTTATATAGACAAGCTAAGTTCAGGGTTCTTTGCAAGTTTTTGATATTTTTACAGGTACATAGGAGTTTTGATAGATGAAAAATATTTAAGGAGGTATATAGGTAAATATTATAAATACCTATTCTCACCTCTCCCCTTAGTTAGGCTCAAAAGTACCTATGCTTCATAGTTCATTTCAAGCAATCCTGGATAGTGAAAAGGGTAAGTGACTGCCTAGTGAGAAGATGATAAGTTTATTTTTGGATCTTTTTAAGGTCTAATTCATAGAATGTAAGGAAAATATAATTTTAATAGGTGTATTAACACCTCTTATATGGATTTTTTTGAGTAATTTAAGGCCATTTGGATGATAAATGATAAGAATAAGGCTTATAAGAGCAATGACTGACTGTAGATGGTGAGTACAAGTGTCATGAAGAAGTCTATAAGTTAGGGAGACATATTATGATTGTTATAACTTGTTTCTAACCTCCATAATATATTTAACATGTTAAGGATTCCTAGTTCAATTTTGAGCATTCAAGAAATGCCTCATCATGAAGAAATTTTCAATAAGGCCATTTGAGGACCTTGCGCTAGTTTGAGGAGTTTTTCATGCTTCAGATGGACACTTATCCAAGAAGGCATTCATGGTATATTTTACAATCCATTATCATACAATGTAATTGGATCTCAAAACTTTACACTTTTTCTTGTGACCTTTTCACTTCCTTTCTTCTCTCTCTTCTCATATGCTCTATAAATGTAGGCCATTTTGGCTTTTATAAGGAATCCACACATGGTAAGATGAAGCCCTATTGGTTTGATACTATATTTTACCTTTGAAATAAATATTTTAAATCTAGTTTTGAGTTCACAATATATCTTTTCTAATTGTGTGAAGTGGTGTATAGTAAAAGGTCAAGTGATTAGTATTTATCCTTACTTTCCCCCAACTCCTCCATGTTTGATGCAAGTTGTTCTTACTCTAACAGGTCACATGAAGTGTATTCAAGTGCATTTTCCTATATTTAAGTGTAAATATTATATTTAGTGTCTTAAATATAACATTTTTTTCACTCACCTTGAGTTTTTCAATGCATATCACCTCCATGTTTGAAATACTAATGTTAGAGAAATTCAGGATTTTGAGACTAGTGTTTTGAGTTATGTTTCTTAGTACAATTATATGGTGTCCTAGTGGAGATATTTATGGTGTATAACATATTTAAATTAGTTTATTTCTATTTTAATCCTATCCTTTTTCACCCAAGAAAATAGTTAGTACAGTTTATAATCAAGCAAATTCATATCTAGGGAGTTAGCCCTTAAACCTAGAGGTTTACCCCTGTTATGGGCAACCCACAGGCCTAGTGGTAATCCCATGTTGCCAAAATATTAGAGTAAACTTGAACAAAAATATATAAGGATAAATATTTTGTGATATGATTTCTATCATGCCTAGTGGGACCATTATCTTAAATACATCTTATCAAGGTGAATGTTGGTCTTGACAACAACATAACTGCATATGGTGTTCTAATCAGCATTTGGTGACTCTATTCAAGGTAATATATGGTTGTAGACCAAGTTTTATTAGTTATATATTCATACTTCATGGTCTTTACTAATTCATCTACTATTATAGGGATCAATCCCATAAACCCATTCCTCCAACCTAACTTTCCTCTTGAAGTTCAACATCCTTAGCCTATCTTGACCTTTGAAGAACAAGAAGAGTTTGAAACCAAGAAGATCAAGAGAGTGAATAATAAATTGAGGAGAACATGGATAGGTATCATTCCTTCCTAGCCTTTAACACTAAAAATCCACCTCAATGCATATGATGATATGCCCCCTAATGCTACTAAGGGTGTTCCCACATTCAATAGTGAAGGTCATGTCACTCCTAGTGATCATATTAGGGACATCTCTAACTTATGAAAATTTCATAATGTCACTAAGGTCAATATTACCATTATTCTACTTGTCATGTCCCTTAGAGGGAAAGCACTTGACTAGTATAAGACATTACCTAAAGGGGGTATCACCACTTAGGATGATTTTAGAGAGTTATTGAATTCAAGGTTTGAAGACAAAATTGATCACACATCATTCATTCATCAAATAAATGTAATTCAAAGGGGTCCTAAGGATACTATGCATGAATTCAATGAGATATTATAATAAACTTGTCATAGGCTACCTCCCCCCACGAGACCACCTGTAAGATTTGTGTTTCCTACATATCTAAGGGTTATTGGTACTAACATATCCATCATGTTGTAGTCCATGGGTGGTTACACCTTACCTGAAGCTTATGACCTTGCCATTAGAGCTGAGAATGACCTAATACAAGATAAAAAAATACCTCTAAAATTATCCATGTCTCTGCTACCAAACATGTTTGCTACCACTCCAAGTGTTAATCCCAAATGCAAATACCAAGTATAGAACTACCCCTAATAACGCAGAAGATACCATTGATTAGGAAGCATGATATAAAGCTTTAGAAGCTCAAGTTAGGCAACCAAATATATAGTATGGAGTTGACCAAAACCCATACCCCTATCCTCAATAATTAAATAGGCTCCCACCTCATCAATATGGTTAAGGTAGAGGTCAAAGACAACCTAACTTCAATAGGCTAGCCAATGCATATAATCCAACTTCCACTTCCAATACAAGATCTATGGTCCTAATGTATAGTAACTTGGTCCAAAGAGAGTAATGTGATCAAAGTGAATTCATGGATGCAAATGAAGCTGGGGAGAAATATTTGGTTACTCAAAGAGGAGTTACTCCTTAGTTGTTAGTAGAAGATGAGAATTACATGCAAGCAAATAAATTATGGCAGCCCTAAGAGGTGAACCTTGCAAAATTTCTAGTTGAAGACACATTTGTAATCAATCAGAATAGTTTAATTACAATTAATATCATATATATGAGGAGGTTTTTATGAGATGATCATGGTGTTGACACAAGTTCAATTAACCATCCTACAAGGTAGAAAGGTGTGAGTCCAAGTGTGACAGTCCTTAAAACCTCTGCATCTCCCCAAAATCATAATGTTGGAAGAGTGAATCAAAGTGATCCAATGCCTCAAGATCAAGGCACTTCTTTGCATTTAATAATGCATGAAAATGTGAGTGTTACTACCTTAAATATCATTGATTCTCTTAAGAATGGTAAGACTAGCCTCTTTTTTTGGGAAATGCTTCACTTGTCTAGTCAAAAAGAGCTTCTTTAAGAATGGCTGTCTCAAATCCACCTTAGTCCTCAACCATAAATCCATGGAAATGTTTCCCTCACCAATTTTCCCACTCACATTATGGAACCCTCTTCCAAATCTGAAAATCCTCCACCCTTCTACCTCACTCTCATTATTGGAGACAAGCTTGTTCACAGTTGCATTGTGGATAGTGGAACTAGTACCTCAGTGATGCCTAAGCATGTAGTAGATAATTTAGGCTTTAAATATGAACCATATATTAAGGGATTCATACAAATTGAATGGACACCAACTAATTCATTGGGACTTATCGAAGGTTTAAGATTTTTATTTTATGATTATCCATGCTTCCCTATCCTTCAAGATAGAGTAATGGTTGAATTATCTACTCACTTTGATATCTAGCTCTCAAGGGATTTCACATCAAATATAAGAAGCTACCTCTTATATAATTAGTACTTATTGGCCTTCAAGACAAGGTATGGAGAAAAGGTAACCATTATAACTCAATCATTGGATAAGTTTCATATTGAGCCCTATGTAGAAGTAAGCTCTAATCTTAATTACACAATCAATGATCAAGAAGAGTCTGCTATAGATGATGGAGCATCCTCAAAACTTGAATGTATGTCTAATATGTTCATATATGAGTAAATTTATAAAACTTATGGACATGATTCATACACCTTCTTTAATCAAATTGATATTGGTACATACATCATCCATGAGGTAAGTGATGGATAATCTGATGTTAGCATTGATAATTTTTTTCCACAAGATATTGAGAGTAATTACCTCATTTATTTTCATGATGATGATGCTCTTCAAAATATGGTAGAGCAAGATAGTGAGAAAGACAAGTCCATTCTTCCTACACATGATGTAGGAGTCCATGAAGATGGCATTCATGAAGAGGAAGATGATCTATGGCAAAGGTTATATGCCATAAGTCAAGAGTTTGAACAATTGAGCAGGTTAACTTCTCTTCCTAAGAAGTGTGAACCTCATGGTAAAGTTGTTGATGAATCTCCTAAGCATTAATGAGAGTGTCTTGTTAAGCATGAGAATATATGTCAAACTATTATCAAAGAAACCATAGTTATAGAAGAGTTAAATGAGACCAAGGTAATGATGTATGTGTTTGAGGATTATTCAAAGCCTCAACCTAAAGATGGATCACTTTTAGATGTGTTGGAGTATAAAAAAGGCAATCTTAATGGTTCTAAACATCAAATACATCATGTTCAAGAAGAGTGTGAATTTGAAGCAACTTTGATCACTCCCAAGTTGCAGTTTGAGAAGTGCCAATTGGACATTATATAATTCAAGATAGATGAAAATTTAAACAAGTCTCTTGGAGATATATAAGGAGTGTCCTTGAAATCTCCAAGTAGTACATTTTTAGATAGAAGAAGATCTAAATATGGTGAGTCCTTTGACTATCTACACAAGAAAGTGTTTGTTGATAAGAATGCTTCACATGATGGATTGATTTCATGGAGAAACAAGGATGCAAGAGGTACTATCTTTGGCCCTAGTTAAATAAGTGATGAATTATACTTCACCTCAAGTATTTGAGGTCTTGTATATACTAGTATAGGTGTGTCTTTGCTAATGTTATGTGTGGTTTCCCTAAGTGTTCTTGAGAACACATGTGTGTTTGATTTGGTGTGTTATCATGTGTGTTTGTTTTATGTTGTTTTGGTGTGGTTTCAAAGGTAATTTAGTGTCCATATAGTGTATAGGTCAGCCCATAGCCTAATATATAGGAGTAAGCTACTAGTCTTTGGCATAGCTGGCTTGTCACCCTTAACAAATCACCATAATGTTGACTAATTTGACAACAATTTAAATTAGGCCAACACCCTATATAGTCTAACTTTTTATATAGGTATTATAGGGTCGTGGTCCTAATGAAGTCAAAATTATGTTTTATCCTTGTTATATTTGTCTTAGTTGGTCCTAAGTCATTCTAAGGTCACTTTTGGGTCATTTATTGAACTTGTATGGGTTTACCATGGAAGAAAAAGGTGTCCAAGTGTACTTTAACATACTACATGGTATACTCATGTTAGATATGGTAGTCTTAGACTAAAAAATATAGGTGTAATGTTGAAAGCAAGAAGATCAGGTAGCTTAGGTAGTTTCAAGTAGTTATATGGCCTGTACAACACATTTAGCATGTGTGGTGAATTCAAGAGTGTTTCTTTGGATTATTACAATCCAATTCAATATTTGGATAGCTTTAAAATACTTGAAAATGGAAAAACTATTCTATTTTCCCTATCAATTTCCTTTATAAACTAAAATGGTTAACTAATTTCTACATGGTACGGATGGGAAGAGTTGAGTTAGAGCAAGTACACTTGGTGGGTGGTAGTAATATTTTTCTACTCCAAATTCATGGAAATATTCAAAAGATTGGTATATTACGCTTTATGAATCATTACTAAGAGTGTTAGTGACTATTTTTTGCATACACATGCCCATGGCCTTCAGGTTTCTTCTCTATTTGGATTGGTATTTATAAACTAAGTGTTTTACATGATCCTAAATAGCATGACCTTACTTATCTCAATGTTTCTAATATAGTTTACATGTGTGAGTGTGAACTTATAGGCAAGGTCACTCTCATCTTGCTAGTCTATAGACATGTTTTCATTAGTAGAAAATTCTAATCTTCTTGCTTTTCTCTTTAAATCAAAGGTATAATTTTGTATTTATCTCCCATTACATAGTGATTAGTATATTATTTTGGATTTTTGGTCTCAAAGAAAAATATTGATGAAAAACACAGTCAAGAAACCCTATGACTATCACCTATAGTCAGGTGAAAAGAGTCATTGAATAGTCATGTTAAAGAATAGAGGAGGTTTCAAAGTTTTGATAAGTATCCCAAGGAGAAGGCAACAATATTAAGCCATTTCAAGGTCAAAAACTTGTTTTGAAGACCAATTAAATATGTACATAGTCCTAAATTTGATGTTTACTTACATGTAACTCTAATAGAGGTCTTAGTGGTATTGATATGGAGATGTCTAAGCTCAGTTGAAACCTTCAATTAGGTTTAGGAATATATAGAATATCATGGTGAGGTTATTTCATGCAGGCAGACTTGAGTTCAATGTTTTCAAGATAGTAAAGCTGTATTTGAGACACCTTCCCTTAACTTCTCTAAATCACATTTTGCTCATACACTTGGTCCTTCCATAGTAGAGTGTCTTGAGGAATGGATAGGTCTTATGGTTTCTATTATGTAGTCCAGGCATAGAGGCAATGCCTTGATAAAATAAAATGGTTGCTTGATCAAGAGATGATGATGTTTGATGGATTCATAACTCAAGTAGGTTTGGACCTAAGAGATTGAGAAAACACTATGCTAAAATGAATAAAAGCAACCAAAACTATAGTGACCTATAGTATTGAGTGAAACTATGGTCTCAATAGCATGGAATGAAATGATGTCGGTATGGAATGCTCTGTGTAACCTCAATAAGGATCAATTAAGTTGAAATCAAGTGTCAAATAATATATCATCATCTACAAGAACCCCATGGTTTCTCAAATTGAGCATAGATAATTAGTATGAAGACCCATAGTATATTGATAGTGAGACATAAGACACATAACCTGTAGACATAGTGACTCTAGTTGGTTTAAAATGACCCAATTACATAAAGAAGAACATAGTCATAAAACACAATATTCAAACACACATCTCATCTACATGAAACTTCTAATCTCTACTGAGATAAGCACCTACAGTCTTCTATAGTAGAATGATTAACTCATGCAAATGAAGAGATGTGAGCTTGGAAGGTTAAAAAAGATACATGATGGATGGAATATATAGAATCCACTTTCATAGTGACTATTCTAGATTATATGAGCTTATCAGATAGAGGGAAAGGAGTAGGAACACTTGTGATCTAGTAATTTGACTCAAGAGAGGATGGTTAGTATGGTGTTAGTTCCAAAATGAAAACAAAATGAAAGAAACATACTAACTAGCATAACATCTCTAGTCTTAGACACTAGGGAGAGCTTAGTTAACAAAAACAAATGACAAACACAACTAAAAAGTAAGGAATAAAACACAATAATTCCTTCACCTTTCTTGGATGCTCTAAATTCCTTTGTGGTGGTGGATTTCTTGGCTTGTGCTCCTGAAGTCCTTGGCAATGGAAGCTTGGGTACCTCCATCTCTCTTTAGCACCTTTGGCTTGTGGCTTGGCTTGGCTTGGAATCAATTTGGCATGGTAACACTAATTTTAATGGATTTTTTAGTATATTTAAGCATAATAACTTTGTATTATCAATACTTTTGAAGATATTTGATTATAATAACTTTACACCAAAATAGCTTGTAAATGATGTTCATGGCCTCTCTATTTATAGATTTTTGAGAATGTCTAGAATCAATTTGAACCATCCATCCTAAGATTGAGATGTGTGGTTGAGGATTAATTCAATTTTTGGAATTTAGTTTATAATTATCCTCATTATGACATTGGAAGAATGGGAAATTAAGAGGCATGGGAGGTATGAATCTTGATATTTGTGACATTTATGGCCTAGGAATGTCTTCCCAAGAAATGAGATCACCTGATGATGTAGATATTCAATATTCATTTATAAAAACAAGTATTCAACAATTTTTCATGGAATTATTAATTAGGACTTGATTTAGATTAATTAGCTCTCAAGTATTTTGAAGCACTTTGTGCATAAATCACTCAAATTAATTAGAATGCCTTGTTATTGGTCCAAAATTTGACTAGATTAGAATTTGAAGGTGATGTAAGATGCATTGGATCCATTATCCCATTTAGGATGTTACCAATAATAAATAACAAAGGCATGTGTCTTGTGTAGAATATTTGATAAGAAAGAGCAATCCAGAGCACCCAGGTGTAAAATTGATATTTTAACTCAGAATGATCTAATCAAAGTTAGTTGGCCCATAAATTACATTACCTAATTTAGTGATACTCTGGCCAAAATTGGCACTTGAATATGTCAATTTCAACTCATTTAATGCATTTTAGTGTTTTTAGGCCAAGTTGTGTATTTTAAGTGGAAATTGGTCAAAATCCTAATTGGAAGTTATCGATGGCTAGATTTAAGTTTCTATAGTTTGCCCCTATTTGGGAAGATGTTACAAACCATAGGCAAAATAATGTCTTCTCAAATAATGAGAGATGGCCTATATTATAAAAAGAAGATGATGGTTGAAGAACAAAGCTCCAAATGGTTTTGGAAAGCTTATGATGATGCCCCCTCGAGGGAGTGGCCATTATATTTGTTGATGGATGGTCCCTTGAAAAGAAACAAGAAGAAATGTGGAATTAACCCCTAGTTGAGATTAATTCAAACAAGAAAATGCTTGCATGCACTGATGTAAAAAGGATGTTGATTTTCCCAAAGATGGTTATAATTAGGAATAAAATACAAAATAACGATTTGCCCATAGGTGGTTATAATCATTAAGTAGACCTAGATTCGCTAAAGATGATTGTTCCCCAGTTATGGATAATTAGCAACATAACTCAAGGATATAATCAAGAATACATATTAAAGATGAGTGGATGCAAAGTGATGAAAGAGATGGATAGAGGAATAAGATTGATCATTAAAAATAATTCAATTGTACCTGCCAATAAGGAGATACTCATCCTTATTACTAATAATACAACTAGAATGGTCAATGGGTTTATTTGATCAAGGGTGGGATGGAAGGATTTACCAAAGTGCCAAGGAGAAACTTTTGCAGCTCCATTGATTGTAGACCTTCATAAATCTAATTTTTGTTATAACATGTGATGGTATGCTTTATGATAGAACACCATGAATACTATCCAAAAAAACTCATAAGGACTGACTCTCGATCCAATAAACACTCAAAAATAATGCACCAATGATAAAAACCATGATGACAATGTTGACGTATGAATATGGATGGACTCAAAAATAATGTGCTTGAGGAATCACCTGATGAATGCATATAGATTGAGTCAAGGCAACAATGTTGAAATCAAATAAACAAGCAAGCAAATAAATAAATAGAAAAACAAATAAACAAACAACTTGAAATAAACAAACAAATAGAAAGCCTGAAAACAAAAGTAAAAGAAAGCATCTTAACAATGACAATACCCCAGTAGGGTGAATTGAGGATAACTAACTAGGGTTAGATAAGACAAATATTTTTGGATTTTTTTGAAATATTTGAATGTTTTTGGAATTTTGAGGTATCTTAACTCATTAGAGAATGATAAGATACTTGCTCACAAAATAGTGAGAGTGTTTGGCTTTGGTTGCTCACAAAATGGTGAGAGTGTATGGAAAGGGGGACTAAGGTGACCTCAACATGAATTGAGCATGACCCACATGGTCCCAAAAAAACCTCAAGTCATATTAATTCTATCCACACAAAAGGTGGGTAAAAACTAACTAGGTTCCCACAAGTTCTCAAATCTAGTAAATGACTAGTCAAATGAAAATAGTAATAACAAGGTGAGGCAGAAATGCATGATAAACAAGTGTTTCCCCTAGTTTTCCCATAGGTGGTTATAACTAGGATACAACGGCATAGGTCAATGATACTAGTTTACCCATAGGTGGTTATAATTAGTAGCAAGACTGTTGAAACATTGATTTGCCCATAGGCAATTATAATCGAGATCACATAAAAAAACTTGATACATGATAAAAAATGAAAGATATCTTGCCAGATCAACTATCACATTACTTTCATAGACTATAATTATAAACACATATTATATCTATTGTTGAAACCTGATCAAGATCCCCTTGCAAAAAGTGTGCAAAGAACCAAATGAACCAAGATCAAAACAACACTGGGTAGGATGACTAAAAATAGGATTTGGTATAGGTAAGAATGGAATGATAAGATGGTATGGTCTTTCTAAGGATAATGATGGTTTGATAAATTGGATAAAATGGTAAGAGGGTTTCCTCCATGTGATGGGGTAAATGGTTGGGACCTACAATAATGGTAAATAGGCATATATAATAATGGCAATGAAATGGTATGGTAAATGTTTTTGGCTTAGGTGTGGTTTTTAATTTTGTTATTCATGTTGATTGGGAGATGCACATCCTAATCAACAAATGATACAAATAGAATACTTGATTATGTTAATTTCTATCCCACACATTGTCTGAATAACCACTCTGTCAAAAATGGATTGTAGAATTTGATGCTGAAAATGCTTTTGTGATCATCATTGGTCATTGATTATAATTCCTTCAAACATTGAGATAAGGTATCCTTGTAGCCTCTACAAAGGAAAGTGTGGCCATGGATGGAAAATAAGGACAAATAATGGATGGTAGGTTTGATTGTAAAATAAAATGGCAGATGATAATGGAATGTATAATAGTGGGGAAATAAATTATGATCAGGACTTTCAGTCACATGTAATGTTGTTGATGCCATATTTATCATAACTTTGGTTGTGGTAGGGATGAAGATTTGTTCTCTTGTTAGGACCACCATATTTTTCTATTATTGGATCTTGAGAGTAGCTACCATTTGATTAAGCTGTAGATAGGAATCTATTTTAATTTGATCTTTGATTTTGTCTTCATCAAGAAGTGAAAATTTTGTGCTTAGCTATTGGTGCCTCAAATAGGTTTTCACTAATTAAGTTGTCTTGATTTTCTCATAGCACCTTTGAAAATGTTTCACTAAGGAATTTTGACTTTTGACTTTGATTGTCTTCTATCACTTTCAAAAAAGTTTCACTAGAAGATGCTGAGTTTTGACTTTGCTTTTCCCCTAGTGCCTCTGAAAAGCTTTCACTAGGAGAGTATTCTTCTGCTTTATGAATGTGGTCTTGACCTCCTTTCTCTTCTTCAACTGACATGTCACCACAGATGCAATACAACAAAGTTTGATTCTGTCGATCCCAATTGACACTTATGGGAGATGGAATGTCAATGATATGGCTATTTTGGTTGATGATAATGGCCTGTGGAATAGTAATGGAATGGGGAGAGGCTACACAATTTTTGTAGAAGACACTAGGATAACTTATGTCAAACATAAAGTACTCATCCTCAAAAATTGTAAAAGGATCACTAATGTATTCAAACTAATCTGTGATACATGCATAACCAATATTGTAATAGCCATGAAAATATTCTTCTTATGAATATGATTCTAACTCAAGGGACTCTAAATCCAATGTTGAGACTAATGTTGATTGTGATTTTGATGCTAAATCTAATGTCAAATCAAGAATATAACCTGAATTTAACTCTAATTATTCATTTGATTAGTACTCTATTACAATGATGTCTTGCTAAATATTTGGTATCAGATAAGTAATAGCCTATGATAGCATAATGGGCTCCATAAAAACTAGCTTGTCAAAGTGAGACTCCTCTAAGATGGAAAATAGGTCAAGAGACAACTCCTCAGAGATTGGCTTGTCAATAAGAGGCTCTTAAAAAATAAACACATGGTCAAGGTAATGATTTTCCCAAAGGTGGTTATAATCATTAAGAAGTGACTTAGTAAATATTGGCTCATCAGAGTGAGACTCCTTGATAACTGGTATAGGATCAATAAGTGATTCATTAGAGATTAAATTATCACAAATGGTTGGTTCAACAAAAACATCTCAAATTAGTTGGTTCTCTTGGCCTTGGTTTCCAATGAGTTGGAAAATACTAATTTTGAACACAACTTGGTCTTCAAATGATTGGATGGATTGAGGTTTGGGGGATTGGTATTGGATGAGGAATGACTTATGGTTTGATATGGTAAGGCCTTGGGGAGTATGATTTCTTATATGATCCAAAGGATAAATTCATGATATGGTAATGATAGGGCATTATGGGGCTTGATTACCAGTACAAGCAAAAGGACTAGGTCCTAGAATGATGAAGGGGCATTGTGGAGCTTGATTGTTTGCACAAACTAAATGATGAGGTCCTGGTATAAAAATGGTTGGGTGTTGTGGATCTTAGTTTCTCACAAAAACCAAAAGATGAGGTCTTGGTATGGGAATGGTGTGACATTGTGGTCCTATAATAGAAATGGTACGATTTGGTGGAGCTTGATTACTCACATAAGCCAAGGCATCCAAGTCTTCCTCATAAACCATATCATCCCAGTTGTGAGTTGGTTCATAAGTTGGTTCTTGACTATGTTCCATGTAATGATTATTGTAAAGAGGTTATGGATTTGTATCTCAAACAACATTATCTATATTTGGGTCTTCAAAGTCTTCCTCATAAGCCTCTTCATGCCAATCAAGGTCTCGATTTGGATTTTGTGAATTTTGACTACGTTCCCCAAATGAAATATTGTAGGAGAATAATAAAATTCCTTAGAAATATTTCTCTATAGGGATTCTTAGTGGGATTTTGTGTAGCCATTCTATCATAATTAAGATTGTACATGAATCTAACATAAGTGTAGCTAGACATATCTACATAAATGATGAAAGATCTGAAAATAAAAAGGCTTAGAGTTCTACAAACTCTAAAAAATGATCCAAAGGATAAATGGTTCAAACTTGGTCTAACTTGGTCAAAGGGGTGGATCTGTATCTCTAATGTGATTTGAAAGTGGAGTTGTATCTCTAAAATGGTTTGCGCTAAGACTTGGCATAAAAAAACCTAACGTCAAATGTCTAACATCAAATGTCATACACATAAAAGGTCAAGCATCTAAATAAAAAATATCATGTCAAAGGTCTAGGTTAAAGTATTCCAAACAAGGTCTAAACTAGGAAAGGGAAAAGTTGAGCTACTAGGTATTTTATCTAAATGTCGAGTCAAAAGATAAACTCAAAAAAATAGGCATGTGCTAGGACTTTTGTCTAAACAATGTCAAAATCTAGACTTGAAATAAAGGCTGATGTGATTTGATTTAATCTAATAAGTTTAGAAACAACTTTGACATAGACTTGGCACATGGAATCAAACATAAACATGATCAGTTGGCATAAAGCATAAGACAAAAGGCTCTTTGAGAAAGGTTGTGTTCTCTCAAATAAAGGCACAGACAATGATGAGGATAGGTAATAAACAAATAAACCATCAATAGTTTTCAAATTTGGGTAATAAATTAACTAAAGTTATGCAACCTAAAAGAGAAAGATTTGTGTAATAGCCCATGAATTAAGTCTTAAACAAAAATCAATCATTTTTTGAATCCAACTTGACATGGTTAATTGAAAACTCAATGTTGAAGACTAGGATCTGACCAAATAGGTAAGACAATATTGGACAACATGACAACACAACACAAAGGTCCAAATGGTATACATGACATGGTTTGAAACATATGGTTTTTGATACAAGGTGAAACAAGTCTTGAAACAAATTGAGCAGCCTAATGGCATAAGGATTATTTAATGATGTGATCAATGCTATTTCTTGAAAGACTCAAAGGCAAAATGGTTTTAACATGTTTTGGACAGCATAACACTACCCTTTGCAAGTCAAATGAAACACACACAAACAAGTTTAGCAAAAATTTCAAGACACAAGTGTGGTATAAAATGGCTAGCATAATACCTCTTTAGAAAAAAAGAGTGACGTATAGACAAATTGGTTTTGACATGGTTTACAAATAAATAAACAAGTTCTAGTCTCAAAACATACCAAGCAAAAATAACTAAAATACACTAAGTATAATCATCCAAATCCTAGAAAGGGTATGGCCAAATGGGGTTGACTAAAACTAACAAGATTTTGAATGTTTCTAGTGGAATCAATTACATAATGACTTTCACGTCAAACTATGCAAAAGACAACCATGGAAATTAAGTAACCATGGCATTAGCTAGTTGTAAAAAGGTCTAGTCTTTTTAACAATAACTATATCCTATTGTTCACTTAGTGTAGTGTGATGTCCAAATGTAGATACATCCTGTGTATAACTCCAAAAGAGTAAGTGAAGTCAATGTTGGGATATGAAACCCTAGGTTAAAGCTTCCCTAAAGAAATTGTGAGACTTAATGGCGTCCCCCTCGCAAGCCAAGTTTACATGAAAATAAAAAACTAATAGAAAGACTTTAGGGTCATTTTCAAGGTCACCCAAACTTTGATGAGTTTTTGGGGAGTGATTTAGATGACATTCTTTCTAAGCCTTGGACAAGGATTTTTCTAATAGGAATGGAACTTTTTATTCCAAGGGTTCCCTAAAGGGGACAAATGGAAACAAAAAAAAATTAATCTAAACAACTAAGTAAATACAAAAAGCTTTGAAAATGTGAGTTCATTTTTAATCCCAAATGGAAAATGAGGTGGTGTTCATTTCACCCCTTGGTCTTAGTTGAAAACTTTGAAAACATTCACCATAAACATGTTATTTTTTGTTAAACACTAAAGCAAGGTTCCTAATTAATTTTTAAGCATTCAAAAGGTGATCTAAACATGTTTTTAGAAAATGTCAAGCTTGGCCCTAAAATAAAAATGTTAGCATAGCCATTAGCCTTGAAGCTATTTTAAGATTGAAACAATGAACTTTTGGATAAGAGCTCTCGGGTCTATGTTTTAAGAAAAACACAATAATCAATGTCAGTTTATATAACCGATGATGGTTACATTTTCTAATCAGTGTCGATTATCCAACTGACATCAATTATAGAAATGTGATAGATAATAGGTATCTAATCGATGTTGGTTTTATTAACTAACATCAATTAAGCTATACAACTAATGTCGGTTACTGTGTAAAACTATGGCAAACAAAAATGGAAAAATAAAGTTAAAAAATCAATTTACAAGAGTTTTAAGGGTACAAATGAATATTTTAAACCTACAAAATGATCTTCTTCATGTGTGGGATGCATCAAGTCCCACCGAACATGCCATTATGTGATCTTCCTTAGATGATCCAAATGACTTTGTAGTGGTGGCTTGCTCAGCTTTTGCTCATGAAGTCCTTGGCAATGGAAGCTTGGCTACCTTCATCTTTCCTTGGCACCTTTGACTTGTAGCTTGACTTGGCTTGGAATCAATTTAGCATGGTAATACTAATTGCAATGGCTTTTTGAAGATATTTGAGCATAATAACTTTGTAGTATCAATAATTTTGAAGATATTTGAGCATAATAAATTTGCACCAAAATAGCTTGTAAATGATGTTCATGGCCTCTCTATTTATATATTTTTGAGAATGTCTAGAATCAACCTGAACTGTCCATCTTGAGATTGAGATGTGTGGTTGAGGATTAATTCAATTTTTGAAATTAAGTTTATAATTATCCTCATCATGACATTGGAAGAAGGGGAAATTAAGAGGCATAGAGGGCATCATGGAAGGCATTGATGAGGCATGAATCTTGATATTTGTGGTATTTATGGCCTAGGAATGTCTTCCCAAGAAATGAGGTCACCTAATGATGTAGTTATTCAACATTCATTTTTAAAAATGAGTATTTAACAAGTTTCCATGGAATTATTAATTAGGCCTTGATTTGGATTAATTAGCTCTTAAGCATGTTTAAGCACTTTGTGCACAAATCACTCAAATTGATCAGAATGCCTTGTTATTGGTCCAAAATTCAATTGGATTGGAATTGGAAGGCTATGTCAGATGTGTTGGATCCATTATCCCATTTAGGATGTTACCAACAAAAAATAACAAAGGCACATGTCTTGTGCATAAGATTTTATAGGAAAGAGCAATCCAGAGCACCTAGGTGCAAAATTGGCATTTTGACTCAGAATGATCTGATCAAAGTTAGCTAGCCCATAAATTGGATTATCCCATTTAGTGATACCCTAGCCAAAATTAGCATTTGAATATGTCAATTTCAACTCATTTAATGAATTTTAATGTTTTTAGGCCAAATTGTGTGATTTAAGTGGAAATTGGTCAAAATCCTAGTTAGAGGTTATCAGTGGCGAAATTTAGGTATCTACAACATTAACATATAGTCACAGTTATGAGGTTTCTCAAAATCTTGTTGAACCCTACACAATCAGTCGCATAAGTATGTCTAAAATATTTGAAGTGTTGATGAATATATATGAGTAATCTAGAATTAAAATTTGGTGTATAGGGTCCTCACAATCTAATATATCCTCTCATAGCTTCAAATTGGCAAGACAAATAGGGGAGATGCCCCCTATTTTATCTCAGACAAAAGGTAGTCCCAGTTAAGACCACCCTACAAGTTTGGTGTGTGGATTATGGAAAGGTGAACTAATATTCTTAAATGAATTCAAAACTTTAATAAACACTCATGGTCCTAAGATACCACTTAGAGGTGGTCATGGGCAATTAGATATAGTTAGGTCTATTATGCCTAGAACTAGACCTAAGCCCTACAAGGACCTAAATTCAATTCTAAGATGATATGACCATTCCTATCCATTTAATTATATTTATAAGGAATTTAAGGATTATTTATAACCATTGGTTTGCATAGGCACAACATAGGTTAGTCATTTTATCCCAATTCCATCATAGGGGTGCACATAATGTACTCAAAAGCGCGATAGGCCATTCTCAAATGCTCATACCTTTATGGATACATTGTATGGAAATTCAAGGAGATATGGTTAATTTAATGGGGTCACATAATCTAAATTTATGGAATTGGTTTAGGATTTTGACATCCAAGTTTTATGAACTATCACAAAGAACCAAAACCTTCTAAAACCCTCCTTAAACCCTAGTTTTGACCCGATGGAGAAAATATTCAAGAAGATGAATTCAAGATGGTTATTTTGGATTTTAAATTTATTTTTTATTTTTTAAGACTCTCAAGGTCCTGAACACCCAATTGGTCAATACCCTACTTGTATGAACAAGCTAAATTCAGGGTTTTTTGTATGTTTTTTTATTATTTTGTAGGTACAAAGGAGTTTTGTTGGATGAAAAATATTTAAGGAGGTTTTTAGGGACTATTATGACTCCATATTCTCACCTATCCCCTTATTTAGGCTCAAAAGTATTTCTTCTACATAGTTTATTTTAGGCAGTCCTGGATAGACAGTGAAAAGATTAAGTGACTGCCTAATGAGAAGATGAGAAGTTTGTTTTTGGATATTTTTAAGGTCTAATTCATAGATTGGAATGAAAATAGACTTTTAATATGTGTCTTAACACCTCTTATATGTATTTTTTTGAGAAAATGAAGGCCACTTGGATGACAAATGTGAATAATGAGGCTTATAAGACCAACACATGACTGTAGATGGTGAGTACAAGTTCCATAAAAATGCTATTAGTTAGGGAGAATCTGATAATTTTTATATCTTGGTTCCAAACTTCCTAAGATATTTCACATTTTTCAAGGCTTTGTATTTTAGTTTTGAGTAGTCAAGAGATGCCTCATCATGAAGGCAATTTTCAAGAAGGCCATTTGAGGACCCTATGCCAATTTGAGGAGTTTTTCATACTTCAAATGGACACTTATCCAAGAATACCTTCATGTTATATTATCCATTACATTCTCTTGTAATGTAACTATCTCTCACATCTATACACTTGTTCTTGTGACCTTTCCACTTCCTTACTTCTCTCTCTTCTTGCATGCTCTATAAATGCAAGCCAGTTGGCTTTTATAAGGAATCCACACCTGGTATGGTGAAGCCTTAATGGTTTGATTCTATAATTTTCCTTTGTAATAAATATTTACAATATATCTTTAAGTTCATAATCTATCTTGTCTAAGTGTGTGAAGTGGTGTATAGTGAAAGGTCATGTGATTAGTATCTATCTTTGCTTTCCCTTAACTCTTCCATGTTTGATGCAAGTTTTTCTCACTATAATAGGTCACATAAAGTGTAGTTAAGTGAATTTTCCTATATTTAAGTGTAACGAGTAGTTTTAGTGTCTACAATCTGACCTCTGGTTCACTCACCTTGAGTATTTCAATGCATATCACCTCCATGTTTGAAATACTAATGTTAAAGCAATTCAAGATTTTGAGACTAGTGTTATGAGTCATGTTTCTTAGCATAATTATATGGTATTCTAGTGGAAATATTTATAGTGTATCACCTCATTAAATTATTTTTTTTCCATGTTACTTCTATCCCTTTTCACCCAAGCAAATAGTTAGTGTAGGTGATAAGCAAGTAAAGTCATATCTAGGGATCTAGCCCTTAAGCCTAGAGCTTTACCTTTACTATAGTTAACCCATAGGCCTAGAGGTAATCCCATGTTGTCCAAATATTATATTAGGTTTGAACAACCATAGATAGGGTGAAATATTTGGTTACAAGAGTAGATTACACCATAATATCACTATAAAGGGTTATAAAGCCTGTACTCGAGCAACATTATGCAATAACCCTAGCTAGGTCCTATGTTTTCTTATTTACAAATTAAATGACAAAGAAAATTAAAATATATTCTATTTCTCACCAAATCATGTGGCAAAAAATGGGGGTAATAAACATAAAATTAAACATCCATAGAAGAATTATAATTAATTCAATATAGATATAAACCTAATGCATGGAGAGAGAAATACATTCAAAATCCATTACTTATACTACTTGTATCTACTAAAATAGAGGAGTAAAAGTTAAAAATACTTACCATGAAGATGAATCCATCAAGACTTAATCTCTCCCTTGGACAATGGTGTTTTACAAGAGGTTATTGTGGTTTTTAAGGGTCATTAAGATCAACCAAAGCTTCCAAGACTTTTTCACAATATAATATTCTTATCCAAGTGTAAACCCTAAGAAATGACTACTCAATTAGAATGGAAGAAGATTGGATTATAAATAAGTGTAAATTAATGATTAAAACTTTCTCTCTCTCTAAAATGGTGAAAATGACGTGTATATATAGTTAGATCTAACCATAAATCCTTCCAAAAGTTTAGCTGATAGAGTCAACCCAACCGAGCTTATATCATTAATCAATAAATGTAGCTAAATCTTAGACTAGATTGGTTGAGGCTAACTTAGTCCCTTAACATGCTCATATATTTTAAATATAAGGTCAACCCAGGTAGGATTTGTTTAATAAATGTCAAAAAGAGTTTTTGGATCAAGTAGGGGTTGTTTAAGGTGGCGAATTACTTAGAGGAGTGTGTAAGGGAGGTTTCAAAGCTTAGGAAAGTATATATAAGAGGTTTTTGTTGGTTTCAAGTGGTGGTATAGAGGATAACAATCTTGTAAAGCACCAATGGTATGCCCACCCCATTCCTAGGACACCCTTTAAGTCATGCACTCAAAGAGATTGAGACTTGATAGGTTTTTGCAAGAGAGAAAGATTATTAATTAATAAATTTTGAAAATATTATGTGTATACATATTCTCCACTTGAATATCATCACATGTCATGCATGTGTAATAGGGGATGATGCTTTAAGAAAAGAACATAATAACATATAACACTAAAGCTAAATATTTTGTAGTATTTTTAAATCATAAAAAAACTAAAAGGAAATAATTGAAATAAACAAGTAATGTATGCATATCTTGACCTAATTTTATCATTGGATAGTTTTTTGATGTGTTTTTAGTTTTGATCATAGAGGACGCAGAGACTATTTTGGATAAACCCTAAGGATACAAAACTTAAAGAGAAAAAATAAACAAATCTAGGAAATTAAAGATAACCAAAATGTGTAGGCATAATTTATTTAGAAATTTGGTAAGGTAGAGTGATAAATGATAATTTAAAACCAAATGATCAAGCCAAAATTTAGAGCAAATTGGGTAATAAAAAATTCAAGGCTATTAAATGACCAAAAAACTTAAATAATTATACCTTGAGTAAGAAAGGTAATAAACCATATCAAACTAAGGATACAAGAAAAATGAAAATCTAACATCAATGTGAAATCAATAACAATCCTTAATTAGACAAAGATGGGTAAAAAATGGTAAAACAACATTGATGAGTGAGCAATAACAATCCTTATGCAATCATCAATGTAAAAACTACATAAAAGGGGGAAACAATATTGGTGAGTGAGAAGTAATAATCCAAACTCACTCAATAATGGAAAAAATAATAAAAATAGAAATGGATGCAGTTGTCCAAAAAAAAAGTATGGAAAAATATATAAATAGATGCATTTGTCTAAAAAAAAGATGATAATGAAACAATTTCAAATAAAACCAAGCCAATTTTAGAAACATAAATTAATGGTATAAAGAAGATAATCCATAGTCACTCAAGCATATTATTTTGTTATAAAGATAGATAAAACCAAAATAACATAGTGCTAGCATGTTTTAAGATGTGAAGAAGAGGGAATATAGGAGTGGGAAAATATATTTATAATCAAACTTTCCTATCGAGGAAATGAAATGGGTGGTGGGTTAACTGAAGGAAAAAACAAGGTAGATAAACTCTTTATCAAAGTCAAGACACTAAAATTAGGCTTATCAAAATAAGAGGACTTTTGACATTAAGGACTTTAGAGAAATTTTTCTAACCGCATAAATTTGAGTTCATCAAATGAAGTATGAATATCATCTCATGAAGTCTATATGCAAGAAAATTAAAATGGACCTACCTTCCCATGATGTGTTCCCCATTCCTCAAGACCCCTTACAGAGCCTCTAGTTTACTTTGAAGATTGGGTAATTGTGTAATAAATTGGTAGAACTATATATATTTTTAATTCTCCTATCCTAATCTACTAGCCTACCAAATCCCAATTTTCCTTGACTCTATCATGAGGCCAACTGTGGAGTTTGAGATTTGATGGGAGATAGGATATGTGTTATAAATCACATTTTTTGGTGTGATGTTGACTGTTTTCTTTTTAAATTGCCTTTTAATCATTGCCTTATATTTTAAATGATTTAGCTTTTAAATTTTCATGGATTTTTATATTCCTCCTCAATATGGATTTAAAAAACCAAATATAGGTGCTAAAATGACTATTAATTGAAAATTTTGGGCATGGTTGCTAAGAAAGAGAAATTAGAGAACATGGTGTTTAAGAGTTTTATTTATTCATGTGAAATAAAAGTGTTGTCTTGAATTTAACCTTATTTAATCCAAAGTGGAATGAAAGGAAAATAAATGAAAGGGAATGAACATGAAACAATTTTAATTACTTCAAATTGTACAAAAATGTGACAAAGTGAAAAGGGATACAATGACAGGTAAGTATGATTACTTATCATAAGAATGTATGTAAGTGTAGGGAAACATGCTAACATTATTTTTTGTGAAAATTTTATCTATAAAAGGAACAAAAACTGGAGCTGAGAAGATGGTATCACAAACTTGTAACCATTTATTAACATTCTAGAAAAGGAACATTCAGTTTAGTAAAGGTGTTTTGAAATAATATGTTCATTTTATAAGGAGAGCCTGGTCCTATTCATGGTCTTACACTTAAAATAATAAAAGAGAAACCTAAGTGGGTGTAAAAAAGGCAAATATGGTATTTTGAGGAGAGCCTGGTCCTATCCATGGTTTTATACTATAATTCACAAAAGACAAACCCAAGTGGGTGAAAAAAAGGCAAAAATGGTATTTGTGAGAAGAGCCTAGTCCTATCCATGGTCTTACACTGAAACTCATAAAAGATAAACCCAAGTGGGTGAACAAAGTATTTGAAAATAAAAAACTTGATATTAAAAATCAATGCTATAAATCAAAAGGAATTCATGACAAAAATCGGGTCCTATATATGGTATTACAATGCAACTTGTGAAATAAATAAACCAAAGGACCAAGGGAAGGAACTAAGGTTTATGTAAATAGATATTGTTGTAGAGATTGATATCCTTGTATAAATCCTATAAGAAGTGTTAGTAGGATAGTATATATAAGTATGATAATAAAGTAAATATTTAAGCAAAGTATTTCTTGAAAAATTATACACTGTGGATTCTTTAAAAACATGGCCTGTATTAGTTTATAGGTGTTAGGTGTTAGGACCAAAAATGTCTTTCACTAAATAAGAGCCCCAAAAAAATTTGGTAATATTTTCCTTATTTATCATGGCTATAGTATTACTTATGGACTAGATCATTATAATTTAATGTACAGACTTTAACCTTTTTATTATTTATTTGGTGATGCAAGCATTATATTGACAGCTATGTTAAAGAGAGGCTAGACGGTGTTCATCAAGAAGATCAAGGGCTTAAAGGCAAGTTTCATGTAATTCATCATTAGGAATGATATCATATATATATATATATATATATATATATATATATATATATATATATATATATAAAGAAGGGAGTTCAAATTCTAATGGTAAGATAAACTTGGAATTATAGACTAGTGAGAATGGTGTTACCCCAGTGGTAGTACATATACTAGTATGATAGGCCCAAAGTAAAAGTTATAATTTAATATGACAATTAGTATGAGTTTATCACATGGTCTTTTATGGAATTTTATTGAGATTTTTTTTAGTGGCCTCAGCTTGGTCATTACATTTTAGATGGTAAGGTGTGGAAAATTTATGGGATATTTTAAACTTAGCACACAACTATCTCGTGTCCTTATTTTTGAAATCATTGCATTATCATAAATGATAGTATGGGGAACTCCAAAGTGACAAATGATTTGGTTAAGTATAAATTTATAGATAGTTTTTCTCATAACATTGACAAGAGCCATGGTTTCTACTCATTTAGTAAAATATTTAGTATCAGTAATGATAAAAATATGACCATCTTGTGACCAAGGTAATTTTCCAATGAGATATAATCCCCACATGGAAAATGGCAAAGGAGACTCCAAATTTTGGAGCTTGAATAATGGTGAATGGATTAAATCATCATGAATTTGGGAAGGATTACACTTTTTGGAAAAATCAATAATGTCCTTTTTTAAAGAAGGCCAAAAGTATCCCATATGTAAGCATTTAAATATTATAACATGTCCACTATAGTGACAAACACAAATTCCCCCATGTACTTATTCAAAAAGAGGAGGAACCTCTTTTTACATTACAAAATATATCAGGGTACCTTCAGCATTATGCTAATAAAGGGTGTTATATCGGAAGACATATTTTAAGGATTGTTTATGTATTCTAGTCTTTTCATGAGAATCTATGTATATAGAATAGGTATGATGTTCAAGGAATTGGATGATGTTTTTTTACCATGGACTTTGTAAAATAATGAAAACCTCAATATGATAGATGAGTGAATCCTATGTTTGGATAGAAGATAGTGAATTTATTATTTGAATAAGAAATTCATAATCATTAAGTACTTCGTGAGGATGAAATACATATGTTAAATGAGTAAGAGAATCAACGATGGAGTCCTAATCTCTCAGAATTGGCTCAACGGTAAAAGAGGCAAATTCTTTAGCAAGTGTTGTATCTATTTGATGATATGTAACAAAAAAAATTATTTTACACTGGTAATCACTGTTAACATAGTGGTAGATAAGTTGGGAGTCACCTAAAGTGTGTAGATATGGGATATCTAAGTCAAGTGTTGATTTCATACCTAATATTAGAGATTCATATTATGCCATGTTATTAGTGACATCAAAGGTTAGCATGAATTCTAGAGGGATGATATTACCATGAGGGTTAGTTAGAATACAACTTTCCCCATCTCCTTGGAGGCATTTGGCTCCATCAAAGTGGATGGTCTAGGTGTCTTCATGTAAATCAATGGTGATTTCAATAAATAATTGATAACTACTTTCGATTTAGTATTGTCAAGAATCATATAATTATCTTCTTGAGTATTTGCCTCTAAATTAGCAGTGAAATTATGGAAATAATCTTTAAGGGAGATATTATAATTAAGACTTTCAATATAGATAATGTTATCATCTAGGATATTATCTTGAATGTGATTTGTAGTGGGTATGGGTACTGCTATAAGTTAGTCAGCAATGACTTGCCCTTTGATAGATTTTTGTGTTATGATTCAAAGGTCAAATTCAAGAGAACCATCCATTTTCCAATTCTATATCTAGGTAGAAATGTTTTGGATAAAAAATGATGAAGTGGATCAAAATGGGCAATGACATAAGTGGTTTAATAAAACATATAGTGATGAAGCTTTTCCACTACATAGTAGATAGAAATGCAATCACATTATACTTTAGTATAACATTTTTGTAATCAATGAGGCCTTGAATAATATAATAAATAGTGTATTCTCTTTATGTATCATCTTATTGGGCAAACATTACCCCAACTAATATGGGATTATGAGAGGTGTAAAAAATTAAAGGGTAATCATTAAAAGGTGGGTGAAGGGTGGAAGGATGGAGTAAAGATTATTTCATGTTTTCAAATGCTTTCTGATAGGGATCAGTCCATTCTAGGGCATTACCTTTTTATAAGGAAATTAATAAAGTATATTTAGTAAGCCATTTTTAGTAAAAATCATTAGATTGCCCCAAGCCTTCCAAGGTAAGTAAAAATGTCCAAAATGGAGTGAAAAATGGGCATGTTGACTATAGCATTGATTTTAGCAAGATTGACATTAATACCATGAAGAGAGACTAAGAACCTTAGTAGTTTACCAAATGTAATGCCAAAGACACACTTGTATGGGTTGATTCTAACTTTTTACTTGATTAATCAATCAAAAATGATAGCTAGATCGGTGATATGTGTTTTTTGACTTTTTGATTTGGTAAAGAGGTCATCCATATAGGTTTTCAAAATTTTATGTATAAGATCATGAAAAATGTGAGTCATAGCACATTAATAGGTAGCTCCATAATTTTTAAGGACAAAAGGCATTTTAACATAACAATACATGCCCCATTACATAGTGAATATTGTTTTATGTTGGTCTTCAGGGGATATGTGAATTTGATTATATGCTAAAAAATTATCCATGAGTGAAAACATTTCATATCCAATAGTGGAATCTATGATGGCATTTATTAAAGGTGATGGAAAATTGTCTTTGGGACATGCAAGGTTAATATTGTGGAAATAAATGTAGATACGAATGACCATGGTGAATTTTTTTCAAATAAGAATAATGTTTGACACCCATTCAGAATAGTCAATAGGTTTAATAAAACTGGTATATAAGAGTTTGATAATTTATTTATGGCATAGGGTGGAAATTTTTGTTATTTTTATCGAATGGTCTTTGCGATTGGGTATGTGATGATGTTATGCATAACGATACTAGGGTCTATACCTAGCATTTCCTCATATGACCAAGTGAAAGTTTCATAATATTTATCAATGAATAGGCTAAATTTATCATTCTCAGTTAGGGGCAGCTCTTTATAGACTCTTATGGGTCAAAGACATGAGGGTGCACCATATTATATTCTCATAGTTTCTTAAATGAGCATAACATTTCCATCTTAAAAATGATAGGTAGAATTGGGAAGATAAGAAATAGGATTTGTTTTGGGATATATGCTATAAATTAATTTATTAAAATGAGGAGCTTTTTATTTGAAATTTCTAAGTATATGATGTTGTTGTGGAGGTTGAGGTTCTCTAGCATGGAATAATTCAAGTATGGCTTAATTTCTAGGGAGTATTGGTAAGGGTCCATAGTATTCCACATCTACTTCAAGATCAATGATTTTATTACCATGGCAATCATATTCAGAATGTATCTAGCGTACATTTATTACCTTAGATCAAGGGTAATTTTAGGTGTAGATAGATTTATTGATGAAGGCTAATTAGATTCAATTGGATTGATAATAGGTGTATATATAGAATCATTGGTAGGGAATAAAGTTGGTAGAGTAATTGATGATATAGAAGGTATAGAAGGTTTTGGAAGTTTTGAATTTTTGAGAGGTAAGATTTGTTGAACAACCCAATGGTTATCGATAAGTAGATAATTAATTAGAGGTGCATGAATTTTAGGTTCTAACTTACTATCTATGGAAATGACATAAACATCACAGTTGAAAGCATGCATTTTGGATAAGGTTTGTTGATAGTGTTGAACGTCCAAATCTTGATATTAAACTTGGGCCATGACATAGTTATCATCATAGGTGTGAGAGATAGTATATGCTTGTGTCTCTAGAGGAGCATCAAAAGGAGATACATCTAGATCACTAAATTTGTGACTAACATTGTTAAAGGGTCTTGAAATAACTTGTCCATTTTATATTCATTACATGTGAAGTCATCTTCTATGTAAGATGCTTCATGTGCATTACATGGAAGAGAGATTTTAGTGATCTCATCAATGAGAGGGATGGTATGATCATAGGGTAACAAGAAAGGAGGTAGCCACTCCAAAATGTAAGGAGGTAACTTAGTAGTATTTCAAGTGTTTTGAAATTCAATAGCCTCATCATTAATATAATTGAAAAAAGTGACCTTTAAATTTTAATTCATGTTAACAAATTTAGGTAGGAGTGTACTATTAAATTGAAAAATGATCAGAATATGATACTGAGATTTAGGGTTGGGTAGTTGAATGCTCCATGGATTAGGATTGACTTCATGTTCATAACATTTGACATTATGAATAAACTTTATACAATGGATATCGAAGGAGGCAATAGATATCATGTCATGTTTCCATGGGTGACCTAGGAGTATATTATAGGATAATGGTAAGTCAAGAACCATGAGCTTGGTGCATAAGGTTTTAGATCCAAAAGTGAGAGGGATCCAAATACAACCAAGTGGTTTTTTTATTGTTCTTGTCAAATCCATGACATGTGAGATGGGTTTACTTGATATGTCTTTTTTTTACCCAAGTTGTTAAATTCTCCAAAGGGATGTAACATTAATTCTTGACCCTACATCTACTAAGACATTTTGAATAAGGGTGGCATTAATTGTGATTTTAATGAAGAGAGGTGGGTTGTTAGCTTAAAAGAGAATTTGATCATTGATGATATCTTCTAAAAGGAATTATATGGAAGGTTTAGAATAAGGACAAATAGTTTCAATAATATGTAATTATATCATTGAAGGATCTTAAGGAGGTTGTTCCACTTCTAGGGAAGGGGGTTCTTTAATTTGTTATAATTATTGCATTAAAAATTTGCATTGATGGCATGAACTAACTCCATGATGGGTATTTTGCAAGGTATATAGTTAATTTCCTCTAATAAATTCCAATGAGATTTTTAATATGAAGAACCAGTACGAGGTTTGGAAGGTAAAATATTTTTGGTAAGAAGAGAGGTAGTTTGAGGTTCTGATTATGAAAGTGTTTCCTCATTGGTTTCAGAAGGTATGTTAGTGGCAGTGGTGTTTTTAAGAAATTGTTATTCAAGTGATTGTTTCTTTGTCTTTATTACAAGATATTTATGGGTGGGTTTATGTTGATAATTGACTTTAGTTGCATTCACGTATTGATAATTGGTATTGTATTGGTCATAATCAACATTAATTACACATATATCCTTGTTTGAATGTTGTGGGTTAGAGGTAGAAAATGTTTTTGGGTTGTTAGAGGAATAAGGTTCAAAAGTTTATTTATTTTGAGAGGAATTAACATAATCATGATGCTGTATTTTGATCATAGTGTCATGATTGAATTTATCTCCTAACATAAAAGAAATAAAAAATCTAGTAAGTCCATGACATGTTTCATGAAAATGACCAACATTGGCATGAAACCAACAAAATTGGTTAGGATCATACCATTTAGGTGGATTATTAGCATAAGTGAATATTTTAAAATATGTTATAACTTATTTCATTTATTTAATAGGTAGGGGTGCATGAGAAGCTTGGGGATTATCCATTTTAGCTACTCTTTTTTTTTTAAGAGGATTGCCATTGATTGCATTAGTGGAGTTTTGTAAATATCCCTTGATGGTTTTAATGTTGGGTTCAAACTATTTCATAAGAAAGTATTGTCACTTATCTTGATTGATAGCATCATTTAGAGTTGGGGAGCAAAATTTCAAACCTTGTATTGAAGGTAAGGTGTTAAGGTAGTTATGAAAAGTTTGAATAAGTTATCATCAATCATGTTGTGATCAGCTTTATGATTCAAAGATTTCCAATGTTTGATTAGATTAGGAGCTAATTCATAAGGGGATTGTTTAGCATTAATGAAATGTCTAAGACAATTTTCAAGAAGATCATTATGATGAAATTCCTTAACTAAAGGATTGACTAAATCCTCAAGTTACCATATAGAATTTTGGGGGAGTTGATTATACCATTCTAATACATCTATCACATGTGAATTTTTTAACTAAAAGTTTGGTAGTGTTGAAGGTATTAGTTTGACTCCATTCTTTATAAATATTACCAAATTATTTATGAAAAGATGTAGGGTCTTTAGTCCCATCATATTTAATAGTTGGAGAGGTATTACCAATATCAATAGAAATAATGAAGGGGACTAACAGTTTATTTTGAATGTTTTAAAGCATATTTTTGTGCATAATGGGTTGAGTAATAATATTCCCCATGACATGTTTAAAAGGTGGAGGTATGAAATTTTGGGGAAGAAAAATAGGAGGTTGATTAGCCATGTTTAACAAATGATGTTGTATTTGCATCATTTTAGAAATATTAGATGTTTACATGATGTTCATTTATTTCACTATTTGTGAAAAATTTTGAGGGCATCAACTGGTGGATTGGTGTTGGGAGGTGGATTGCTAGGACTGGTATGAGGAACATTCCTTGAATTGGTATTAGGGGGAAAGTTTCTAGGTGGGGGATTGTTAAGAGGTGGGTTGTTGGTGTTTATAATTTTTCCTTTTAGGTTGTTGTTTAGGCTTGTGTCAATTTCCCCCATAGTGTAATAAGGTGATTTAAATAAATAATTATCTTAAGAAGTGTAAAATGGATCTAATCCATTAGTGTCATTAGTTGGAGTATTTTGGACCATATTATATCACAAAGATGAGGGATGACCAAAATTAATCCAAAAGTGAGAATCCTCTTGGGTATCAAAGGTAGGAAGAAAAGAACATACCATATATCATATAAATGGATTGAGTTTGTCAAAAAATATTTTGATAGGGGATTTCATGATGCTTGAAGTAATAATATAAGATAAAAAAACAAAGGTGAAAATTTTTAAAAAAAGTTAGCCAAATATCTAAAAATATTAGCCAAGAGGTACAAAGTCATTTGGGTCGATAAGGTCTAGAGGAAAGACCAAAAAACATTTTTGAAGAAAAAACACATTCAAATCACTCAATTGTGTTTTGTTGAGAAGTACTAAAGACTAGTTTATGTGAGTGAGTCAAACCAAATGATTGTGTCATGTGGGAAATAAGTTTTTAACCATATTTCAAGAGACTAGGTCTAATAGGATGACTGTGTCATATAGAGAGACAAGAACTATAGGAGACACAATCAAATAGATCGATTATGTTCTAATGATAGGGACAAGTTTTGACAATTATGACTATAGACAATCTAGTTTGATTTTTCAGAAAACATAAAAGAAACACATAAATAATTATATTGATCTATCAATGCAGTTGTGGGACACATCACACACCTTGTATCAAATTTGGTTGATACAAGTTTTAAAATACAACATATAATGATTAGAGAGAAACTATCAAAAATAGAAATGTTAATCTAAGTGGTCATTCCTAAAAAAAATTATAATAAATTTTGAAATTAATGTTATAGAGAGTTGACTATAAGAAGGAAATAGAAAAGTAATCTATGGATAGTTTCAGGTAGTTGAGGCTAAAAAGAATTCATATTAGTGATGGTATTGGCTTGGTTTTGGGGCCTACCCCCTCACTTCATAATCCCATAATGATAAGGGTGTTGAATTATTTTCCAATATATACCATCAACCATGCATTTATACTTGGCCAGAAAACCAAGTAAGCTTCCCCCTTGGTGATGAAATTCAAGTAGGTAGACCTTGGGTAGAAATTGTTTAATGTGTTTGGGTGTTATGTGATTTGGAAGTGTGCAAAAAATAAAAATAGTGTGACTAAATCAGTAAATTAAAAACCTCCTATTTATTTTATGTTTGTTACGCTAATCAAACAAGTAACAAAAATGAAAATTGAATTAATTACTGGTAAAATAGGTTAATTCATTTATTTTTTAAGAGTACAAAGTTAGTTCAAGAGACACTGTATGCAAACAATACATAACATAGTCAATAGGGTCAATGTTTTCTATTTAAGCAAGATCTAGAAGAACATAGTCAATAGGTTGACTAAGTTTTCTAGACAAGAAATAAATCTATGAAACTATGTCAACCCAGTCGACCTAGTTCACTATAGGGTTACAATTTTATAGACTAAAAACTATGAAAAATAAGGCTATAAATGAAGGGAAAAAATGAATAATAAGGTAAGAATGAACCTAATAATATTTGAATATGTTGAATTGGATATTTTTATGTTGTGTTTCTCATATGATGTTTTTTATTCTTCTAACAGAGTTGACTAGGTCGACAAAGTATGTAAACTTGTATGCTAAAAATTACCTCTTAATAGAGCCAACTGGGTTGAATGAGTATATAAACCTATGGATGAAAAATAAAATTGAGTTGATTTGATAAATATAATTACTTGTTGTATAATACTTGCATAAAGGAATATAGAGTTGATCAGAGTGACTATATGTTAATCTATGCACAAAATGCTAGACAATATCGACATATTCAATCCAGTACTATAGAAATAAAAATATATAATAGATGATAATAAATTAATGCATGAAAGAAAACTTATAAGGGTTATATTCATGTCAAGTTCACCATAATATATACAAAGGAAAGTGAATCTGATCTACAAATCAATCCTATCTTAGAGAAGATAAATCACACTTACCCTTTTGCTTGTTGTTACATTTAGATATTTGAGGTCATGACCAAGATGGATCTAATAAACCTAACCAAGGTGTACCTTACCACAATAATATCATTAGAGAGGGTTCCAAAGCCTCTTGTCAAGCAACACAATGCAATAAGACTAGTTAGGTCCTATGTTTTCTTATTCACAAAGTAAATGATAAAGTAAAGTAAAATATAACCTAGTGCTCACCAAAGCATGTGACACAAAATAGGGGTAATAAAAATAAAATTAAACATGAATAAAATAATTATAATTAATTTAATATATATATAACCCTAATGCATGGAGAGATAAAAACATTAAAAATCCATTACTTATGCTACTTCTATCTACTAAAATAGAGGAGTAAGAGTTAGAGATACTTTGAAGATGAAATCATCGAGACTCAATCTCTCCCTTGGACAATGGTGTTTTACAATAGGTTTTTATGATTTTAAATGATCACTAAGATAGACCAAAGCATCTAAGACTTTTACACAAGACATGATTCTTCTCCAAGTGTAAACCCTAAGTAATGAATCAAGTAAAATGGTGGAAGAGTAGGTTGTAAAGAAGCACAAATTAATGATTAACTCTTCATCTCTCTATAAAATGGCAAAACGGATGTGTATATATAGTTGGATCTAACCCTAAACCCTTATGAAATTTTAGCCAATAGAGTCATCCCAATTGAACTTATATCATTAATTTGTAAAAATAGTTAGGTCCCAAACTAGGTCAGCTGAGGTTAACCTAATCCTATAATGTGCTCATATATTTTAAGTACAGTCTCAGCCTAGGCCTAATTTGTTTGGTAAATGTCAAAAATATATTGTGGATTAGGTAGGGGTTATTTAAGGTGGTGAATTACTTGAAGGAGTGTGTAAGGGAGGTTTTAAAATCTTAGGTAAGTGTATAGGAGCGGTTTGTGTTGGTTGTAAGTGGTGGTATATGGTACAATAATCTTGTGAAGCACCAATGGTTTACCTACCCCATTCCTAGTGCACCTTTTAAGGTGTGCACTCAAAGATATTGAGTTTTTAATGGGTTAATACAGGAGAAAAATCATTAGTGATTGATAAAGTTTGAAAATATTATGTGTATATAGATGGATGTTGTAGGTTATGATTAAGTTGAAGGTAGATCTTATAATAATGATGATTCAAGTTACCACGAGAGGTCATGATGATGACAAATCCTTAGAAAGGATTTCTCAAATCTTAGACAAGCCATGAACCTACATTAGAACAGAGCTTAGGCATTGAGAAGTATGAAGAATCAAGACTTTAATGAGTTGTTAAAGATTTGTCAAACTTAGAGATTTAAGATCAATGTATGAAGGAATAGTGATAGCCTTATACCCTTCTTGAAGGTCATTAGGAGGGATATAAAATGATATTCAATTTGAATTTTGATAGTGAAAGTGTTCAAACATGACCATGGTGCATACTTAAGGTCATTAAATACCAAAATAGAGAGTCAATGCTTTGATAGAGTGATCCTATCAGCATGTGGATGATCATTAGATGTTCCTTCATATATTTAAACCATGATTAAGGGCTTATAATGGCATTGAAAATTTCCCTAAAAGAGGTAACTCCCATGAAGTCAAGTAGTGGTCAGCCAAAGTCAACCATGTAGAAGTTATTTTACATGCACAAGGAGTTGAAAATGAGGTAAGTTAAATTTGGAAGGATTCACAAGATTTTGGAGTATCCACTTGAATAATCCACCCATGTTCCACCACTTGAAGAGGTAAGTTTAGTAAAGATAAGTTCATATTCCCCACTCTTACACCATTCTCTTCAAAGAATCACCATTATAGCAGGTATGAAGGCATTGGATAAGGCATAATGTCCTAACCTTTTAGTTGTTTTCTATTGAATAAGCAATTAAAATGTTGTAACCATTTTATTTATATAACTTGGTAGTCCTTTTATACTCTTTTTCTTATAAAAAGGGTTAATAATACCACTCTAGGTATCCAGCCACTAGGTATGACAAGACTTTGCCCATTTATACTATTGGATTTCAATCCTTTTGAATCAATATAAGACTAATTTTTACCTTCTTCATACTAATATTATTGCCTGTATATGGTAGATTTCATTCTTCCTCTTACATGTCCTTTGTCCTTCACCTTTCTATTTGTGAGCTGATTTTATATAGGTCATATGGTATGTTAAATATAATTATGTTAGTGAATTACTATGGAGATCAGTTGATTATGTTTGGATAAAGAGCCTTTTACTTATCCCTTCAAGTCTTATACTTGAATCATAACCTCCATATGAACATTTATGTATGAAGAGACTCGTTTGAACAATGTGTAAGAGAATTTTAGTCCATATTGGGTCTTATTGTGTTATTAAGAATAGTGTATAGGGTACATAACATCATTGATGCTTCACCTCCTATTATTTTCTAGTTTTATTTATTTTCCTTTTTCCCATCAAATCATTGAGTATATTTAGTTAGGTGATTCACTAAGGGAACCAGCCCTCTCTGGAGATTCACCCCTCATATAGGGTCACCCAAAGCCTGAGGGTTACTTCCATTATATCAATTAAAGGGATAAGTCTTGAAATCACTTATCTAAAGGGTGTACTTCAAATTGATAATAGGTACCTAAGGGAATTGTGAGGGATTTGGAATTGTCAAAATGGGAGGCACCACCTGAATGGTCTGAGTAGGGAAAAGGAAACCTAGGGATGATCCATTGGGTTGTTAAGGAATGGTGGAAGTTATAAAATGGATATTCATATCCAACTATTATTTTTCATATTTTGGGATTAATTTTGGGTTGTTGATGCTGAAACCTAACACCTATGTCACTTATGATTAATTTGCCTAAACTACAAGAGGTGATGGAGGTGGACTAAAGACCTAGGGAGGTGAGACTCATGGAGGAGACAGAGATGAGACACCTTAAAGGATATTCTTTGAAACATTAGGAATTATTCTAGGGCTGATCTAAGTTGATGGTTCAATCTAATCCTACTTTCCCTTCTTATTGGCCTTGATTCTATCTAACACCTATTTTTCATTTGCAAGGTTGAGGTGTATGTTATCCTCATTTCTAGGCTCATGGTCATAATTGATATTAAGTTGATATTGATATTTTTCCACATGGGCCCTGAAGACACCATGTAGGTCCCATTCTCTATGTTCTACTCTACCTAGGTCATAAGATTCCTTACTTGTCATCATATTTTGTAATGGAGGTAAAATTTTATGTATGTGGTGGCAGATGGAAATAGGGAAGGCTATGCAAGCCTTCTATTGGTGACTAAGATAGTCACCAAAAATGCCTTTTATCAGTTGATAGGTGATCTCCTTTTCATCTTACTAGTCTGGAACCTGGTAGGGAAATGGGAGGGGGGCCTATAAATACTTTCCATTTAGATTATGGTGTCATCCATTTAGTACCAATAGTTATTGATAGGGGAAAGAGATTTATTGATTTAATTAGAGAGTCAATGTATGGTCATCTCATTGATATCCATATAAACCACTAGGTATAAGGACTCAAATTTCTAATATGTGATTTTAGTAATGGTGGCCATATAGTTTATAGAACACCACATAGACCACTACACCCCTAAGAATCCAAGGTGGGAAATAATAAGACTTAAACACTATAGTAGTGTAGACTAAATCCATAAGATAACTCATCATATATATAAATTACCATTATTTTTGGCCTCCATAACATGGTGCACTAGTCAAAATTTGATGATTCTCATGAGGTTCAGGATCTCCTTGCCATTAAAAATGATGGAAATTAGGGGCACCTATAAGATATCAATGTGCAAGAAATTGCTTGCCTTGAATAATCAATCAATTAGGATCATCTTTACACAGACACCCTATTTATAGTTTTAGACCATGTAGGAATCAATGTCTTCTTCATTAACCTACTTGGCATTAGGGTTATCCACCCAATATTTTAAAACCTCACAAATCTAATAAGTTTTAGCCCATGCATCTACCATGGCCAAGTCATAGGTGATTGTTAACTTTGGGAGGTTGTATTGTGCCTTGAAATTAACTCTTAAAATGTCTAAAATTTTATACTTGGACCTAATATAGTACACAACATCATTGGTATAATCATACACACATTTGAAATTGAGTAACATATTACCAAAGAGGTTGGCACAAGGGAAAACTTATAGTTTGGTCATAGTTTTATGCAACTCACACATTTCATATGCCCTGAGGTCATATTATAACTCAACCTCATTTTCATCATCACTAGAGGTATAATTAGGCACAACTTCAATCTCTTTTATTATTTCATTATAATTCTTGAGGTGGGTCAAGTTCTCTATGAAGGTGGTGTCTCTATACTCAGGCTTAGCCTTGGGGTTTGAGGATTAAATAGCCATAGTAGAAAGGGGAAATATTGAAAGTAGATAACTCTAAGGAAGGATGGCACAAAGGGCACAAGAATGAGATGAAAGTGAGGAATTAAACTATGGACAATTGGTAGTAAATAATAGTAAATCAGCTTGCCTTGGGACACTTATGGTGATGCACACATATCTCTTGTACTGATGGCATTTGGTGGCTCAACCAGCATGCATTAAAATTTGAGTTAGTGGTGGGATCCACCTATTCATTTATCAATCTAGAATTAACTCAATAAATTCAAATCTATGCCACCTACTATATTTGGTGACCACAATGAGACATTTTAAATCATCCAATTAGGTCCTAGTTTCCCATTTAATTAATGTGAGTGTGGTAGGCACACAACTAATTTACCTTTATGGCATCCCAATTTACTTTAACTCATGCCAAGTGTCCATCATTGGTTGGCACTTATGTGGTTAGTGCCACCTAAGCATGGTTAGGTGTTGCACTTTACCTAATTAAGAGCTAGAATGGGTCACTTAGAGAGTTAGAGTGATACATGGCATCCTCCAATTGGTTTCTAAATCTAATTAAACTCTTTATTTCCATCTTGAGCATCTTGGGCCTTTTTTCTAATTCTAAGGAGAAAAATGAAATTCTTAATTCATGAATTCTCCACTAAAATTAAACACATAGAAGGGCCTATAGTAAGTTACACATAGGGTCTTCAAATATAATCTTTAAATTAAGTACATATATTACAAGTGTTTTAAATAAAAGAGAATAATTCATAAATGAGTTAAACAACAAGGCAAATTTTAACTATTGTATTCATTCTTAATAACCAAGCATGTGATTAATTCTTTAGCATCAACATTCTTTTAAAAGATAAAACCGATGGATTCCATTCATAGATAAACAAACCTTAATATAATAGAAAGCATGAAATTTGCATTCAATTTTGACAAAGTTTATTTACATAAGAAATGCTAACCATTACAAGGGATTTTAGTTTACAAATGAATTAGAATTACAAATGCACATTCTAATTACTACATTCATTATTTATCAAAGAGCAAATTATCAATTCTTAAGGTGCCTACTAAGAAAAAACATGGTTATTTCTCATTTGATTGAGCCCCATAGGTTTGTGACAACTCTGACTCACCTGAGACCTATAAAAAGTATAAAAATCTAAGTAATTTAAAAAAACCTCATAAACAAATAGATGCTTACCTATTAGCCAAAAGGATTCTGTGAGAGTTCCAATTGGGAATCTAGGACTGGTATTCTATGAAAACCTGAGAATGGAATTTTTGTGGGAAAATCTATATAAAAATAAATTGAGTGCAAAACACTTAAGGATCCAATATTTTTATTGTTTATAATGGCACATGATGTTTCTATCACAACACACATGTGTTTTATACTAAGAACATTACTATCAATTAAAAATTACAATACAAGGATTCATATATACCTAAAGGGAAATATTATTATCTTTTTAAACATGGGCATGTGCCAATTCTATGTAAGCCAACTGTATTATGAGCATTGAGCAAAAAGTGCTCATATTATGGCCTATTATATAGGTCTAGTTTACTAAGAATATTATCAATTAAGAATCCAATATTTCTATTTTGTATAAAATGGGCACATGTATATTATACAAAAATGAAGATTATTAAATTTACTAATTGATAACATTCTTATTTGATGTTTAGAATGGGCATGCACCCATTCTATTGCTCACCCCAAAATCTTGCATCCAAAAGCACTCATGAGGTTGAGTGTTCTAGAGATGAAATTGGGGGACAATGCATGGGATAAATATATCCTCTCATTAATTTTAGGATTAATGATGGTTCAATCAAAGGACCAAGTAGTTTAACATACTTTACTCATAGATCTTAAATTATTACCACTAGACAATCAATATCTATTTTATAAATGCTTGAAATTTATATAGCTTATTAAATTTAATTCTTGGATGATAGTGGTTTAACAGGAGCATCCTAAAATGAACCCACTTCCTAAAGATGTGGATAAAGTAGGTGTTAATGTCCTATTTTTTAATCCATCCCTTTTGATTGATGACCTAGTCCTTGATGACTTCATATATGTTATTGTAATGGGCCCATGCATCCACTACACTAGTTTCATAGGTGTAGGTGTACTCTAAGAGGTTGTAATATTTATTCATAGTATCCCCTAAGATTTTTGTGACTAGTTTTGTTGAATAAATGGAGTAAACTAAGTTCCACCCATCTTAGAGAACATGTTTTGAACTTTGCAATAAGTTACCTAAGATGTCTATGCAAAGGAATACCTCATGTTTATCCACGGCCCTATGTAATCTTAATTTACTTAACATAATGAGAACATCAAAGTATTTTGTTTCATTATTTTCATATTCTGAGGTGGGCACTTTCACATCTTCAATTTCCTTAAAGACCATGTTATAATGGTTAAATGGCACTAGGTTGGGTGAGAAGATGGTTTCCTAGTATTCATGTTTAGACTTGGGATTGGAATATGAAGTGACCATTTCTATGAGATAAGGATCACTGAGTTTAAGAGTGAAGAGAAACATAGAAAATGTGAAGAAGAACTATATAGAATTATTTTATGGAATTAGGAGTGGTAATGGTATTTAATTGATTTGAGGACTTATAGGGCTCCATGAAAGTGCCACATTGTATGATATTATAGGCTAAGCTCTCTCAAGATCTGACATTTATAACATGCCCTCAAGATCAACACATATGATATGATCAAAGTGGCACTTCCTCAATCAATTAGGCTCTCTTGGGCTCTGACATCTCTGATAGGTTTAGGATACTGACACATCTAAAAACTAGGTGCTCTCATTAGTCAAGCTCTCCTAGGATCTGACATCTTTGACAAGTTTAGGATACTAACATGTCTGATAGTAGGTCATTCTCATTTGGTTGATTACTCATATATTTTGACATCTCTGGTAGGTCTAGGGGATTGACACATCTAATAGTAGAGCACTCTCATTGGTCAGGCTCTCCCAGGACCTAACATCTCTAATAGGAATAGGAGACTGACACATTTGACAGTTTGGATATGTGTCACTTCACTAATCAACTCACCTCTAAAATTGGAATAAAAATACTAAGTTAAAATAAGGCCACATTATCAATTAAAAGTTTTACCTACTCATCATTAAATCCTCATGAGATGTCAAGTAGGACTCTAGGCGACTGATACTCTAGGAAAACCAACATGACTCCAAATCTACAAAAAACATAGTTAGCATAATAAAAATATTATTAGTATGAAAAACTTTTTGTTATTTTTAGAATGTTGGAAGGATTAGACTGTGTTTAGACTTAGAATACTATAGGGTACTTCTCATCATTAAAAACATTGTTAAATGTTTGGGATATTAAGGTGGAATAGATGTTCGAGGATTGTTAAGATCTGAGGCCAACTAAAAAGGGATTGAAATAGGGAAAGCTCTGAGTTTGGAATTTTCATAGTGGTCCCCCTAGAAAGGGATTGAAATAGGTAAATATCTAAGTTTAGAATTTTTATAGGGATCCCCCACTTCTCCAAAGGATGGGGTTGTGTTGGCCATAACACATTATACACAAATTAAGACTACTAAATTCTTAATTGATGATGGCATTCTTATATTTTTTAAAATGGGCATTCACCCATCATATACAAGCCAAAAATATTATGAACATTGAGCCAGAAGTGCTCATATTATGCCCCATTCTACACAATCTAGTATACTAAAAACATTATCATTTAAGAATCCAATATTTCTATTTTTTGGAGAATGTGCACATTCAGATTCTACATAAGTGAATATTATTGGATTTTTTAGTTGATAACATTTTTATCTAATGTATATTCTACACATGTTTAGTATAATAAGAATATATTATCAATTCATTAAGAGACTTTTTAGTAATTTAATCATGCATATTCATGTGTATTCCCAATGCAGATATAGGTTTAACTAATGGCACACTTTTCCCATTTTGTCTAATGTTATAACATTATACTTATCTATTGTAATTTCCATCCCAACTAATAAGCATCCCCATCCTACATGTCAAGAACCATATTTGGTTGGTTGCTCAAGGAAAAGTGACTAGTCAGTTATTGCATTTGAATTCCATGGAATGTTACATTATGAAAATAAGTGCTATGATTGGATGATTTCATGACAATATGATATGGTATCCCAAGCATGTAATCAAGGAAATGTAATAATCATTGGTAGACTATGGGGAAACTAAGAAGGATATGCTAACTAGTTAATAAAATATCAATAACCACTTAAATTACACCTCTCTCAGCATGTAGTATAAAACCCTCTGTAAATTTTTCCATGATATCCAATATCCACCTTTACTATAGGAACAACACTCAAGTAATATGGGAGTATATGTGGTTAAAAGAGAACACCTAGACCTCAAGCCATTAAGGAGAAGACATAAAGTTACAAACATTTTTCTAAATGTAGGATGGCTTGGTTATTTTGAAAAGTTAATAGGGATTGATGATGTAATTTCCAAAGAATTTATAGAAAATTTTGTACATGATATAGCCACTATCAAAGGGATGCAAGTGAAGGTCACTAAATACTTGATAGAAGAGGTAACCACTCTTCCTCTTACATGGGAATTTTATCATAGGAATCCCAATTCTACTAGATCTAGATCTTTATTTTGCACATACAAATAGAAGTTGGAGTCCTCAAATAGAGGTACACTTCATTATTAATTTTCATGGATTTGGGAAAAAGTTACCCTCTACATTATTAAGTAATTAACTTATGAGGGTAGATATTTAATTTTAAACATGATAATAAGGATGGAAAAAGAGTACCATAAATGGATTCCAACATCTTTGTCCCAACACTATCTAATTTAACTAGTTGTACACAAACATTTAATGGACCAAATACCTAATTTAGATTAGAAAAAATTATTGACAATGTAATAGCTACCATAAGAATAAAAACATGAAGCAGTTGATGAAGAATAAAGAATGGATGTTGAAGAATAGGTTATGGATAAAAAGGAAGAAGAAGAGCATGTGAGAGAAGAGTATATAGAGATAAATAAGATAGGAATAAGGAGGAAGTTAACACTAGATTTAATGTATGGTGTATATATTTAGTTAATATTGATTGGCCCCTATGAAAATTTGATGGCACAGTTAGTATAATAAATTAAAAGATGAAAAATAGATTTAAACAAGAAGGTCAAAAATGTAGTCACAAATTTTAAAACTAAAAAAAAGATAGAAGATGTGAGTTAGTTAATAATACAAATAATGAGTTATATACTGTAATCATTTAAAAATGACACTTAAGTAATAAGAGTGTTACTTGAGACCACACATCCCTAACTTATCCCTGGACCTATCTTAGGACCTATTTAAACACTTATCCATCCTTTGTGTAGGCCACACACATTCCCAAATACACCTAAAGCAGTCCCATGCCCTAACTTTATCATCCTAACCCCTAGTGCCTCAGGTTTCACCACTTGGACACTAGCACCATAAATCAGATAATAACACCAATGGTGTTAGTGTCCCAATTTGAGCATTATTGTCCTTTTTCTACCTTTGGCTACTAATAAATATCTTTTCAAATAAAAACCACCCAAGGTTAACCTATACCTATTTTAAGACCCAAAAAAACACTAAAATAGTATATATACATGATTCTTATCCCATTATTCACAAAATGGAAATCAGATGCAAATAACATAAACAAACTCATAGCAAGTAGTGTAGAGTCAAGGTTATTAATCCCTATTCATCCCTCCATCTACATAGAGCCATCTATATCCATCCAAGCTTAGAATACTTAGATTTTAAGTCTCAATCTCCACTCAAAACTACTCAAACTAACATTCATACTAGCTTCACTTGTATTTACACCAATATTTACATGGGGATAACTACATCGGGCTTGATCCCTCAGAGTATTGGTATGTAGGAAAATCTCATCATAGTGGTGTGTTTAGGATGTCTAGCTTACCCCACTAACATCACACTAAGCTACTTGTGCCAATCAGATGACTTAACAACATAGAGATTTAGGATTTATATAAAAAATCAGTCAAAATATGTTATTGATAGGGAATCAAAACTCATGCACATATGTACAGGCTTGTCAAAGTCAAACATAGGTGCACCTAAAATCTCAAAATAGTTCTACATAGAGGACACTAGCACTAAAATAAGGACACTAGTGCCATTAATGCTACTATCGAATTAGGGTACTACTATTTAGGAAGGGTTTTGACACCTAGATTTTATTCACAACACTTAGATCAACTCTTGTCTCAATGTTTAGCCTCCAAATCTCTAATCTTAATAAATTTTTAACTAAATAATTTTTCACATCATTTATTTATATTTTTAGTAAAGTCAAACTAAGTAAAATTTGTTACAAATTAGTGGTTGTATTTATTACATATTTCTACCATAATTTACTAGACTCAAACACTTAAACAATCTAGGTATTAAACTCCATAACCCTTAAAAGTTAAATCATTTGGTGAACTTGACTTACTTTGAATACTATTGAAACCCTAATCTTATATGCTCTTAGGGTTTATATCCATTTATTTTCTATGATCATATATTAGTCCAAAATCTTATATTTGTTTCAGTATTTAATTCTTAAAATCTTTCATAGATTAAAATTCTTGAAAGGTTCAAAATATATAATTGTTTATTTTCCTACTTCCCAACCTACAATGGCAAAATTCAACAACTAATTCAATGAAATTGATAAGAGACAATTCTAAGATATTATTTTTAAACATTCATATATTCAATATGACCCTATCAATATTTTCCATGAGGAACTTCAAAAATCCAATAATGGTTTATCTTCTACTCCCCTAGATAACAATATTATTACACCTACTTTGGGGGTAACTCAACTTGTATAACAACCTATTTTAACTCATAAACCTTCAATAATAGTAAGACCTCCTATGGCTATTTACTCCACTCCATGTATACAATCCCTTGTGGATGATATTCATTCTCTTTAGGCTAAGTTGTTACATCTTGAGCAGGGTGCTACTAGGCTATCACATGCCTTGGATTCTCATGTTCTTTTATATACACCTTTTACACATCACATAGAGGTAACTCCCTAGCCATCCATATTCATGGCACATAAGATTACTTTGTATGATGGTAAGGGTGACCCATAGAACCATATACAATCTTTCCACATATCATGTTTGGATGACGTGTCCAATGATTATCTCCTTACTAAGTTGCTCCCATGCAAATTAAAGGAGTATGCCTTACAATGGTTCTATGATCTTCCACATCAGTTTATCACCACATTCAACCCATTGGTAGATATGTTTTTAGCACACTTTTCAATTAACATTAGTGATAAAATCTCATATGCTCAAATGACATAACTTAAACAAAAATCCAATGAGCCTATTTCAGAATATGTCTTGTGATATAAAATTATATTAGCAAAGATGACTAGCCCCATGGGAAATAGAGAGCTACAAGACATATTCAAATAGAGTTTACTACTAGCATTACATGAAGCTATCTTTTTTAAGAAGTTTATAGCATTCATAGATTTATGCCACACATTAAAATAAAGGGAAGTCAAGATTATCTCTATGGAAAAATTAAAGTACACAACTAGATTAGGGTCAACTAATAAGAATTCTAATAAGCTTATATGCAAAGTAAGGGCCAATAATAACAAGAGTGATCAAAAGGCCATAGTTAACACAAATTGAGAGCCACCTCCTCACTTGGTTTGATCTGCTCCTCCACAAATATTTTTCTCCAACCTTCTAGAATCATTAGCATGTGTTTTATAGTAGTTCTTAGAATGCAATGCCATATCTCTCCCTCCCATCAAAGGGGTTGATATGACATGACCTCTTCCAAATAATAATGATTCCAATGCATTATATGACTATCATAGAGCACCAAGACATACTATAAATAGATGAATTAACTTAAAACATTTGATATAAGCCAACATCATTGGTTTGGGTACACCCATAGAGGCACCTAAAGTTCAACAAAAAGAAGCTAAGGCATTGAAAATATTTTTGGATCCATTTCTAAACAATATAAATAATGAGATAGGTAGCACTTCAGGTTTCACTATACCTATTAGGTACATCCACCACTGGCATCATATCACACTACTACAAATGATGCACACCCCATACATAATATCATTAGTGTGTATCATGTTATAGTACTAGTTAGACCACTCATCACTTTATTAGCATAAGAGATTGTCAATGATGATTCAAATTTATATGCACTCTTTGTATGATCCTACATTAATCACCATCCTATTTAGAGTGTTATGGTTGATAAAGGGTCAAGTATTAACATGTACACTATCACACTTCTATGATATTTGAGTTATTCATAGCAAGACATTTCTCCAAATGACATAATTATTCATGGTTTTAGTGATCATGTTTAAAGTTTCATTAGGGAGATTGTACTTACACTATAAGTTGGACCGACACATGTGGCCACTAGATTATTATTATTACCTAGTGTGGAACATTTAACATGTTGTTGGGTAGGTAATGGATATAGTATCTACAATCTATTCCATCCACCATGCACATATGCCTCAAATATATACATGTTAATCAGGGGGTCATAATTGAGGGTCTCTCATATGAGTATCCTTTACCTATCCCACAATAATTCACATAGTAGCTATCAATTATAGTTCTAAACATAGTTCCCATCATTACACCATAGAATTTAGTTGAGCCACTTGTGCAGGTGAGGTCTAATCCTATATGTTTACAATGTATGCATACTCTCTCATAGAGACCCTTATTAGAGAGACCCCTATGTTAAAGATATGTTATAGATTCTATAGGGCCTCCCTCTACCCATTTCCTTCCAAGATTAGTGTTATTGAGTTCCAAGGGTTCTCAACACAAGGCATCCATGCTAGCTACAACATCTTCTAATGCATGGGTCCCTAAGATCCCTACAGTTCAAAAGACACCCCAGTCAGCTTTACAAATTCCTAACACCACTCCATAGGTAGTGTTATCTATAAATCACTCAATAAATTAAGTTTTGTAACCTCAGTTACCTTTTAATATAATATGCATGATGACTATTCCTTTATTTGACACAAGTCACATTGATAGTGAGTCTCCCATGAGACTCATCAGTTAGTATGTTCTTCCTTTTTTGCATATAGTTTCCTTATTTCTTGCTCCTTGTATATAGTTTCATTTTCATGTTACTTGTACATAGCTTATATCCAAAAATACAAAAAAAATATAATATGCCAAAACATAAAAACATTTACTTAGAAGATACAAATTATAGATGTATGCATTTTCATATTTACACTTATTATATTCACTAGACATTAAATATGCTAACTATATTATTATAGTCAGTTTTTATCATACATAAATTCTTCACTTGTTTTTTTAGTGATCACAAATACTTATAGGACCCAGGTCCATTATATAAATCCATATTTACTATTATCCACCCATTAGGGGCATATGCATAGATACATAGGTTCCTCATTTAATGAATTCACCCATTTGGGGGCATCTTATACACAATTTTGATTGCCAGGTTACATCTTTCTAAAATTTACATCATAGATTTAGCATTATTATATCTTGATATTGATCATCCTACACCTACTCATATTTTTTACTGAATATTACTATTTTAGACTTAACTTATGTACATCTTTGATCTTATACATATTTGTACAACATGCTCATATATATTTTCATTTCTAGCTTTCGTAGTTTATATTTGATTGTGTCTCTATGATTCTTCTATTTGAGGTAATTTGAATATGCCATTGTTCTATGGATCTACACCACTTATTTTCATTGTATGTATGCTTTTGACATGTTCCCATATCCTTGTGTGTGCCTTATTGATTATTATATAGGCATTTACATATGTCTTTCTATGTGGTTCTAAGATAACTTGCTTGATGTTTATGTATGTGGATATTTGAAAATATCATTTTATGTCTTGCTTTCTCATATTTAGTGACATGTGCCCATGTCCATTGTATTGTGGTCCCCTTTCCTACTTTGTGTGTCTCATGTGTGTTGTATGTATATTTTCTTGTGTGCATCATGGCCATGACACTTGTCTCTTTATTATTACACACTCTAGTTTTAGATGCCTTGACGGACCTCATGCATCTCACCTTTACTCCTTGGGTGACTTGATGCACATCATACCCCATCCTCATAAGTAGGTACTCAGTTATTACTCAAATTTCTTGTTCATATATAATTTTATATCTATCTTGACAACCTTATGAATGTTGTATCTAACATAGATCATATACTACAAACTTATGCTTAGACTATCTTACACAATGATATTATGTATACACATTATATTGGTTTATTACATAGATATATAACACACATTTTGTGGATATTTTTATTTTGATGATATTTCTTGCATAAGTTCAACAAATCTCCCTAAAAAGAGGTGGCATTCATAGAGGTTTTTCACAGAGATCAAGTTATTTGAATACACTCAGAGTATATTTTTCAGCACACATGTATAGAATATAGAAATTAGTTTCAAGAAAATTTAGTGGGAAATAGTGATAGAAAAACCAATTTTAATTGCACATAAATTGGTACAATTAGATATTAGCACCCAAATTGGGATACTAGAACCACCATTACTACTATCTAAGATATGGTGATACTATTTAGTAGCCTTAGTTTTAACAAAGTTTAGATTATCCATAAAAGTATAGTAGGTACAATCTAGGTTTGCATAGGTTCAGTTATAGATTACTAGTTTTGACTCAATTTAGCATAGATTCATACCATTTTGTTTATATTAAGGGTATCATGTGTGGCATCATCATTCCAATTTTAGTTTAGACACTTAGATACAAATTATTATAACTCAATCTAGAATCCATATACTCATATATCAGATGGGGGGCATGTGTGTGACACATTATTTCTATATGCTCACTTTTGCACTAGTTGATCAAATCGAATGATAAATTCCATGTCATTCTCTATGTTGTACACACCAAACACCATGTTCAAAGTTATACACTAGATTGATGATTTATTCCATCTATAGTGGTTGGCATTCCTGAGTGGCCTAGAACTGCCTGATATTCTCAAGTAGCTGAGAACTATTTTACATTCTAGAGTTCCCTAGTGGCCACAGAACTAACATATATAGTTTTTAATATAGTTACACATCTTTAATTATATTATGAAATCTAGTTTTAGATGCATCTATTATATATGGGTAGGCAATGATGGATTCATAATCTAATTGAGTTCATGATCCACTTACTTGAGAGGGTTGGATACACCATCAGTAAAATCTGAGATATTCATAGTGTATGATCCACCAAGTAGGGGTGGGCAATGATGGAGTCAAAATCAAATTGAGTTATTGAGCCACCCACACATGGGGATTAATCAAGCCATCATCTTAGTCCAAATTATTCATTGATTGATCTCTATCTACATGCATGCACATAATATGTCATCAAGTTTATGCATTGGTTCACATACCCAATGAGGTGTATTCATTCATTTCCTCTCTTTTATCTCTTTACTTAGTTTTATCTTTTGATTTTGATATCTGTTATGTAAGGTTTGATCTATGCACATTTAATTTTTAGGACATGTAATGGAGCATGTTTCATATCCTTAGACCCAAATTCATGGGCTTTGGCTCTTAATTAAGTCTAGGTATGCTTCTTTTTCCTTTATCCTAGTCATTTTGCTTTATTGCAATTTTAGAATAAATGGGAGGAAATATAATCATCTAAAAATGACATTTTATTGCTAAGAGTGTTACTTGAGACCATCAATCCATAACTTAGCCCCTGACCTATATTAGCGCCTATTTAAACACTTATCTAGCCTTTTTATGAGCCACATGCATCCCTAAACATCCCTAAAGCAGTTTTAAACCCTCACTTTAGCATCTTGGCCCCTAGTGTCTCAGGTTTTTCCACCTAGATAGTAGCACCAATGGTGTTATTGTCCCTATTTTGGCACTATTGTCATTTTCCATCTTTTGGCCACCAAAAGGCATCTTTTAAAATTAAAAAGCACCCAAGGTCAGCCTATACCTCTTTTAAAACCCACACAATAACTAGGATAATATATATACATGAATTTTAGCTGATTATTCACTAAATGAAAATCATATGCAAATAATAGAAATAAACTTAGAACAAGTAATGAAAAATTAAGGTTATCAGTCCATATTCTACCTTACTTATGCATACATCCATCTACAACCAATCCAATCTCAAAATACTCATATTTATAATCTCAAGATCCACTCAAAATCACTCAAACTAAAATTCATACTAGATTTACTTTCACTTGTGCTAGCACTTAGGTGGGGAGAACTACATTAGGATTGATCCTTCCTCATAGTATTGGTATGTAGGCAATTGTCATCATATTGGGGTGTTTAAAATGTCTAGTCTACCCTACTAACATCAAAATTTACTACTTATGCCAACCAAATTCCCTAGTAACATAGAGGTTTAGGGTTTGCATACAAAATTAGTCAAAATAGGTCACCAATAGGGAATCAAAACTCATGTGCACAAGAATAAGTTTGGCAGACTTAGACACAGGTGTACCTAGAAGCTCAAAATAGTTCTACATAAATGACACTGATGATAAAAAAGGACACTAGTGTCATTGGTGATACTATCCAATTAAGGTGTTACTATTTAGGAAGGGTTTTAACTCCTTGATCATGTTTGTGATACTTAGATTAGTTCATATCCTATTTTTAGCCTCCAAATCTCCTGTCTCAATCAATTTATAGCTAAATACTTATTTATATCATTTATTTCTATTTTTATAAAGGTCAAACCAAGCCAATTCTATTACAAATCAGTGGTTTTATTTATTGCATATCTCTACCCTAATTTACTATACTCATGCCTTGTTATAACGTAGGGCTTAAACTCCATATCCATTAAAATTTAAATCATTTGGTGAACCTGACTTACTTTGAATACTAATAAAACCCTAGTGTTATATGTTCTTAGGGTTTGTATATTTCTATTTTCTATGTTGAGCTATTAGTTTCAAAATATCATTTTTTTTCATTATTTAATTAATGAAATATTTCATAGACTTAAATTCTTTAAAGGATCAAAATATACAACTATTTGTTTTCTTACTTCCCAACCTACAATGGTAGAATTCAACAACTAATTTGATGAAATTGATAAGAGATAATTACAATATTTCATTTCCAAACATTTAGATATTCAAGATGACCTTATCAATATTGTCGATGAGGAACTTCAAAAATCCAATAATGGTCAATCTTCTACTCCCCCAAATAACAACATTGTTACACTTTGGTGGTAACTCATACAATAACATATTTTAGCTCAGTAACCTTCAACAATAGCAACACTTCCTATGGCTAGTTCCTCCTTTATAGATGTAAAATCTATTATGCATGAGATTCATTATTTATAAGCTAAGGTGTTACATTTTGAGTAGGGTGCTACTAGGTTATCACATGCCTTGGATTCTCATGGGAGGCCATTAAATAGGAATATATGGAAAGTTCATGAGTTAAACCATGAATATATTCTCATTACTATCAATATTAGAACATATACTAGTGGTTTTATATATTAATATGTGAAGATATGTTGACTTCTAAAATGTAGATATAATCAATTTTACGAAATATTTTTGATTTTGTAGGTAGTACATATAAATTTCATTTTTAATTACTTACTAATAATGTTTTGTAGGTTAGTGGTGCCATATAAGCATCCAAATTCACATGGTTGGCACTGTTAGTCAATAATTTCATATTCTTGAAGCTAAGAGAATATTGCTAAAATTACTTAGCATTTGTCCTTGAAATGAGGTTGCCTTGAATGAAGGAAAGAGTAGCAAGAGCATCATGCCTGTTTAAAGTGTTTGATGTGGTCAAATGCCTTCCTAAGTTGACCCATATTTTAGGATGATGGTATCCTTGATTCCATTTTGATATTAAATCACTATTTCCTTGCCTTGAATGCTTCATTTCTTCTTCAACTAGCTTGTTTTCAACTCCCATAAAGTAGTTCCATTATTATATTATAGTTTTAAAGACCTTCAATACTTATTTGACTCCATAAAATGATATATTTGATTACTCAAAGAATAAGGGTATAATTTTTGATATTATTGAAAGACTATCTAACTATCTCCCCATTAAACATTTATTCCTTCTTACCTGCATGTTAGTAATTATCAATTCCCAAGTTGCCACTCTCTCAATGTATTCACTAACATCTTCATGATAATTAATGATTTTCAACATAGGATCCCAAATTATGGACATTCCTCCACCTTCATCATGAAAATAAATTTTATGCATATTTTTAATTCTTATTACATCTCAAAAGATGATAAAAAAGTCAAATTAGAAACCTCCTTCCTTGGAGAGGCAAACTAGTTCCTCTTGATTCTTAACTAAACCAATCCACTTCATTAATGCATCCAAGGTGGATAGTGTATAGATAAATATTATTATAATAAACATGATTTATTCCATATGAAAAATATATAATTTATATCTTGAATCATGTCAACCTCTCACCTTGGGTCATTATCACTTTGCTTGCAAGAAGGTTCACTAGGCTACCAGCTTGTTAGGCCTATTTGGAGGTGGATGAAGAGAGTAAGATTATAAATATGAGATATAAATAATATTTAAACCTATTAAAACCATTTATATAATATTTTAAATTTTCCATGCCCATTATAATATCCAATACCTTCATGAAGTGATTACTTGCTACTCAACCTAGCTCATTTAGTCCTAGACACAAGACCATGTTTGTGAACAATAATGTAGAAATTAATTTTTATTATATTATAATTATATATAACACCTGAAATATATTAAATACATCATAAATTACATTCAAATCAAAATTTAGAGCATTTAGATTAATAAAAATTAATTTATAGCACTTTTGGTCTTCTCTAGCTCTAATTTTCCTTCTTTTTTACATGTGCAAGATTATGTTTTTGGTTTAAAATATAGTCAAGTATATTAAGGACATTATTCCAATTTAAAAGTTATAAAATGGAAATTTATACCTTAAATCCAAGTTTCAATTCATCTAGAGCTATAAAACCCAAGTTATGGCCCTTTTGTACAAAATACGATCTACATAGCAGTAAGCAAGCCAGTTTATTAAAAAAAAGTATCTTGAGTTATATAGGGTCTCAGGAGCTCATTATTATTTTTTAGGTATGTTCCAATCCCATATACAACCTCAAATCATTTTATGGTCAGTTTCAATCAATAACAATCCCCATAATCATATAATCTTAGGCTTGTAGACCCTCTTCGTGGTTGTATGCATGTGTCTGTGCTAAGGAATTGACTTTACAGGCCTAAATGACATGGAAGGATATTTTTATAGATATTAATCTTGTTTTAGTAATTTAATATGACCTTAAAAATTTTATTAATCACCTTAGATGTTCCCAAAGACTCAATATCTCTAACCATGCATAAACTTATTGACAATTTTCATTTTTTCACCTTGTTATAGGCCTATGACTGATCATTTCATCTTTATTCATGGTCATCACTTATTTAGAGGCTTATTTGGGCTTATTATATATATATATATATATATATATATATATATATATATATGTATATGTATATATATATGTATATGTATATATATATATATATATACATATATATATATATATATATGTATATATATATGTATATATATATATATGTATGTATATATATATATATATATATACACATATATACATATATATATACATATATATATATATATATATATATATACACATACATACATACATATATATATATATATATATATATATATATATATATATATATATATATTATTCCAAGGATTTTAACATGGTTTTATCAATCACAAACACCCAAACTTATCTCTTTTCAAATAATTGTAGACCTCTTCATATGAGCTCGTATGCATGACAAACCATCTTGTAGACCATCCCTATAGGTTTTGATAATTTGAAAAGTATTAATATTAGTAGGAATCTCAAGATATGATCTACATCGTGTCTTTATCATATTTAATCTCTTCCAAGCTTGGTATGCTCTAGTATGAGTATTTTGTAATCCATGTTGGAAAGGGTGGTGGGTTTATCAATTGGGTATGATGAGAGGCCAAGAATGTGGTCCTAGATGTTATACACCCATATAAATATGATATAATTACTAGTTTGAAGTGAATAATCACAATAACTAGATTTATCAAATAATATATTGAACTTTGACAACATTTACTGTCAGTGTTTATGCCCTCCTGAATAATAGTGAAATTTTATTTTCAAGTGGACTTGGACATCAGTGTCATGGAAACATGTGTAATTCACCCATCTAGACATTTTCTAAGATATATATTTTAACATATGGGTCTTATAGGTAAAAATACCTATTGGAACATGTCTCTTCATTGTCAAAATTTTACATTTTAGGACCTATTATTGCAACTTATGCCACAAATTAATCTCAAAGTTTCAACTAAATTGCTCTAGGTTGCAAGAAGAGTTTTTAGACAAACATATGAGGGATATTATGGTTCATATAAATGACTTATAGTTTTAATTTTATTCTTGTCTAAATTTAGGTTAAAATTTTGCATTTTTCTTGTATTGGGAAGGGTGTTCTTGAGGCTGGAATGGGTGATGAGTGTTTATAAGGGAAAATTCAATTGATCTACGTATCAATCCTAACTCAAAGAAGATAATTCACACTTACACTTCCAATTGTTAGTACATCTATACAATCGAGATCATGACCAATACAGATCTGCTAGACCTGACCAAGGGGTCCATTACCATAATAATATCACTAGAAACTATTTTAAAGCCTCTAGTCAAGCAACACCATGTAATAACCCTAGCTAGGCCCTATTTTTTTTTTATTCATATATTAAATACAAATTAAAGAGAAATATAACATAGTGCTCACCAAATCTTGTGGCACAAAATAGGGGTAATAAACATAAAAATTAAACATGTATAGAAGATCTATATTTAATCCAGTGTATAGGAAATCCTAATGCATGGGAGAGAAGCATATAAGCTAAAAAATGCAAATCTATCTACTTTAACAAAAGGAGGAAATTTTTTAGGAATAATTACCTTTGAATATGAACCCACTGAGTTTCAATCTCTCCCTTGGTTAAGGTGCTTCATAATAGGTTGTTGTGGTATGTAAGGATAACAAGGATAAGTCATCTCTAGGATACTCAATGTTTCTATGCATCCAAAAGACTTCTCTACAAGAAAAGATTAATATCTCTAAGTGTAGTATTTAACACCCTAATCAATCTTCCTTAAGTAGGATGGTGGATAAGTAGATGTGTAATATATGATGTTCTCCTTCTTCTCTTCCTAATCAATGGTAGAAATAGATGTGTATATATAGCTAAATCTAACCCCAGACCCTTTCAAAAGTTTAGCTGATAGAGTCAGCCTAATCAACCCTATATTGTTAATTAATAAAATTAAGTTAAGTCCTGAACTAGGTCAACCAAGGTTAACAGATTCCTGTAATGTGTAAATATAATTTAAGTATGGGGTCATCCCATGCTAAATTTGTTTGGTAAATGTCAAAAAGAGTTTATGGCTTAGATAGGGGCTGAAAAAGGTGGTGAATTACTTAGATGAGTGTGTAATGGAGGATTAAAATCTTATGAAAGTGTAGAGGATATGTTTGTATAGATTGTAAGTGGTGGTATAAGGGACAATAATCTTTTGAAGCACCAATGGTTTGCCCACCTCTTTAATGGTGCACCCTTTAAGTCATGCACTCAAAGAGATTTAGGCTTGACAGGTTCTTTCAAGAGAGAAAATATCATAATTGATAAAGTTTTAAAATATTATGTGTATACATATGCCCCACTCGAATCTCATCACATGTCATGTAGGTATAACATGGGATAGTACTTTGGGAAAAGAACATATAAACACACAATGCTAAAACTAAATAATTATAGTAAGAAGAAAATAAGATAAATGAAAGGACATAATTAAAAAATGCATACCTTTACTTAGCTTAGTGTTTTAGAATAGGAATAAAGTGAAATAAATGTGAAGGTGTTAATATAGGGAACATTAAGCAAACCTATACAAATTATCAAAAAATCAATTTTTTTTCAAAATATACATGTACTGTGTGAAAAGGTTCACTATAATTTTAGTATTCTAGAACATCTTTAAATTTGAAAAATCATCTAGTAGAAACAAAGTTATGGTCAAAAAATGAAATCTAGTTTTAAATATTTGACAGGTAAATAATTTTGAATAGTATATATAAATAGTGTGAAAATCAATTCATTTTTTATTTTACTATTTTAATAAAATATTAGTTTAAAAGACCTAATTTTATCTTAGAGACCAATCATGGTGAGGAGACAATAGCTATGATGTGGAGGATGTATAACAGCCATAGCGAGTGAAGCACAAGGAAGCATTAATTTCAAATTTTTGATAAATTTTAACTAAAATTAAGATAAATATATAAAATTAGATGGTAGGCAAAATCTAGATACCAAAATTGACCCTAATAAAATTTTAGGTAAAATAGGGTAGGAAAATATCAGATCAACAAATACTTAAGGCATTTTAAATGGTTAATAAGTCACCACAAACTAAGAATAAAGTCAACCCTGTCTACTCAATTTGTAAGGTGAGAAATATATAGGGGTTGACTACATATCAATGGGCTGATATAGTATCACTAAAGATGGTTGATTATGTAGTAGTGGGCCAATCTAGTTGTAAATAGGGAAATGGCCAACAAACTACCCATTGGCTAATGCAATTCATACTATGTGGCTGATATAGTTTGTTAAGAGATGCTGACTGTGAACTAGAGGATCAATATAGTATGATAGAGATGGAAAAGGGTTGATTTAGTATCAAATAGACTGATAGTGTCTATAAGAATAGGTTGACTATGTACCAAAAGGTTGATGTAGTATGGAAAGAACATGATAGGGATGATTTAGGATTAAATAGGTCAATTGTGTAGGAAAAGGGGAAAACTAATAAAAATAGATCAAATAAGTTGATGAAGTATTTAATTTTTAATTTTTTTTAGTATTTAAAAATTTATTTTATTATTATGACATCTATATTTAATACAATCTATGTTGTTTGATGTTTTATAGAGACACCAAAGATTTTGGCACCTAGAGAATGCATCATGGCTACCAGATTTATTAGAGAGGTTTTTAGATGTGGATAGAGCTTGACTAGTTGCCTTGGGATTTGGAGGCATCATGGAGATGATGTGGATTCCATTGAGTTTTTATCTCACTTTTATGTTCCTAGGATCATGAGATCGAATGACCAACACTTTCTAATGGGAGGTGGAGGGGGATATTATATATGTGGTGATCACCTTAGAGGATGTCCATGTGTTGCTTGGATATCTTATTGATGAGATGCCAGTGATTTGTGACACATATAATTTAGAGGATGAGAGATGAGTCTTATCCCAGTGGGTGACATGCTCAAATAGGATCTATCTAGGGTTATGTGTTATTCTATGTGATGAGGGCTTGTGATAACACAAGTGATGTGTCACAAGCTATATGGAAAGGTATTATTGTACATGATACCCTTATACTAGTCTAATTTGGATCAGGGAGATTTATATGATCTTAGTTATATGAGTTGGGTCCAAATTATGCATGACATGTATTGGATGTTGACTTGGGGGCAGATGAAGATGGGCCCTATCATTTTGATGAGCTTATGGAACTATGAAATATTCCTTATGTATCAATCAATTGGGTTTCCCCATGCAATCGATGATAGGTTACCTTATGTTTTTGATGGAGGTAGGACCATGCCCCATGTTCCAGCATTATATACTATCACACAAGGGTATATTTTATGGTAGTCATACACTCACATAGTTTTTATAAGGCTAAGTTGGGCCATTATTGCTATAATTTTAGCACGTGTATGGATTATGGGCCACTTTATCGGTAGAGCCTCATCCAATGGATCATGTACCTAGATAGTTACAACTTCCACATCTATTGTCCCCTCTAGTAGTTCCTGATTATTACGCATAACATGCTAGAGAACCAAAAGGGAGAAAAGGCATAAGGGTACTTATTGAGATATTGGTGAGTAGGCTACGGTGAGCTAGACAATTAGATGGTTAGGCATAATAGAAATATGTAGCGAGGCCTAGAGGATATGATGCCATGGATGTAGATGTAGGATATGTGGTATCAAATGAGAGGTGATAATAGTTTTTATGAGCTCACCAAACATAGATACACCATTGACATGAGGAGATATAAGAACTAGTTATCACATAGGGGGATCCTATAATTGCAACATGACATAGTTATTTTATAGATATGTTACTGAGAAGGGGGCTATGATGGGCTTAGGTGGTGACTCCTATATTTGTATTAGTGTGGAGGAAACTAAAGAATGAGGTACTTAGAGGTCAATTAAATGGTGATACCATAGTCAATGATATAGGCACTAGTGACAAATGTTTTGAATTTGTTTTAAGTTTTGACATAGAACACTAGTTTCATCATTGTTTATTATAGATAGATTATTTTAGATATATACATGTGATCTGATGTATATTTGGTTTTTGGTTTTACATAGGCTATTATTTTGGAGGAGATCAAATAGGGAGCCCTAATTATGGCTATGCATCATGATATTTTGGATGAGGTGTTATCACCTTATGACTACCAATTTGATTGATCTTATGGTTATATCTACCCTAGATTATGTGAATTGGTTTAGACTAGTGGGAGAGGTTATGTGATAGTTATAGGCATGAGGTGATAGTTTATATCCACCAATAGGGGTAGGAGATGGAGAGGCACTCAAGTCTGGCAGGCCTTAGCATAGGAGTGATATGTGCACATGGTGACTACTATTTATCTTAGATAGGTACAATCCCATGTGGCCAACTTATAGGTTCAAAATACTGGCTTGAGATCTCTAACTACTCTTTACAATGCACCATTCAAAGTGGTCAATCATAAGTGTCAATGGGTAATGTGGCTAGGCCATATGATAGAGCATAACTATAGAGTTATATCTTTTATATGTTGTAATTATATTGTACAAAACTCATGATATATATATTGATATTAATAGTTCATTGATCTTATGAGTTGTACTTAGATTTGTATGTGGATGCATGGATATATTTCCTTTCTAGAACATGTATTTTGCCTTTGTTGTATATGTTACAGGAAATAAGTGATATATTTTTTATTTTCTAGCATTATGTGATATACATGCATTATTAAAAAGAAAAAGGTGAAAATGATTTGGAAATGTTAATAAATTAGAACAAATATAACACACACTATAGCATGATGGGAAATGTGTAAAAGCAAAATATGAATAAGTATAATAAACCAAAGTGGTAAAGTAAATGGTAAAAAATGTTTTCAAACCATGTAAATATTTGCACCAATTTAAAACATATGAAAATCATACCATATCACATTGGGAATTATAAAAATTTGTAATAAAATGGAAGACACAAAAAATAATGGTATAAAAACAAACAAACAATAAAGTTAATCAGCTAAATCAAGTTGCTAAGAAGTATGAAAACAAAAATGAAATGTAAGTAGAAATCAAATTAATCGTACTAATTCAAGATTATAAGTATGATAAATTTAATAAAATGGTTGTAAACATACACACAATCAAAAAATAAGAAGATAAAAGTGAAGTGCTTATGAAGTAAGCAAAAAACATACTAAATCAAGATGGGAAGTATGTCAATGACATGTAAATCATAATCTAACACAAATTATTTCAAATTTGAAGCATGTAATTTTATTGTGACTTGGTTATAGTATGAACTAGGTATTGGAATATTTATGAGGGCCTTGTCCTATCCATGGTTTTACATTGTAACTCGCAAAGGGAACACCAATGAGGTGAAAACAATTATAGAAATAATTTAAAAGATGTTTGTAATATGGTAATTTGTGAGGAGGTCATGGTCCTATCCATGGTCTTACATTTCAACTCATAAGAAGAACACCAATGAGGTGAATGGTAGTAAGAAAATGTTTTATTATGTTAATTTTTGAGGAGATCTTGGTCATATCCATGGTCTTACACTACAACTCACAAATGGAAACCCTAGGGCAAATGATCAGTTAACAAAACAATATTTATCAAGAGGAATTATTAAGAATGTTGTAATTAAGGAGGGAATGTAAAAATAATGACATAAGCATATATGAAAAGACCTTATAAAAAATGAGGCATACTAAGTATAGAGGTGAGACACTAAGAGTCTAGTAACCATAAAAATATAAGAGATACCTACTCACAATAAGCGTAAAGTTGTATAGGCAAATAGGTGAGATACTAAGATCAAATCATGAAGGTTATATGAACAATAAAATTAAAATGGACCTACCTTCCCATAACATGTTCCCCGTTCCTCAAAAAATCTTATAGAACCATCATTCTATTATGAAGATTGGGTACTTGTGTGAGAAAGTAGGTAGCAATTATAGATTTTTTTTGTATTCTCATATCCCAATCTACTAGCCTACCATACCCTAATGGACCTTGACTCTATCATGAGGCAAACTATGGATTTTGAGTTTCAATTATAAATAGAGATGTGCTATAAATCACATCTTTTGGTATGATTAGACTTTTGAATTTATATGTTGACTTTTTGAATCTTTGACTTTTGTTTTAATGATTTAGTTTTTAACTTTTTTATGGCTTTGATGATTCCTACTCCACATGTATTTGAAATAACCAACATGAGTGATAGAAGTGATACACACAAATGAAATTTATACTTTTGGTTAAAGGAGGATAAGTATCCAAATATATGATTGACTAAACACTTAGGATTCCCTATGAACTAATATGTAATCTCAAGTTTTAACCATATGTATGCTTAGTATGTGAAAGGAAAATAAAGGAATAAAGGGAGATAAAAATTAGATCAGTAGTAGTACAATAAGAAGTCTTATTGATAACTGATCATATATTAGAGAGAGAGAGAGAGAGAGAGAGATTACTAAGGGAATCAAGGTTTGTATAACCAAGTCACAATAATAATTATCTTATTTTTGAGTGAGATAACATAGCAAATAATTATTGAAAAAGAAAAAGAATTAATGAAATAAGTAAACTCATAAGCATAAGTGTGAATTTATGAAAAGATTGATAAGAATACATAATAAATGTGAAAATAAATTAAACCATATAAAAAAACATAAAGAATAATATAATGATCCATGTAAAATAGATAAGTGAAACCAAATTTGACACATAGTCAAGTATATAAGATATATAAAAATAGATCACAAATTCAATCCAAATCATAACATAGAACAATGTGAAATGTCACCATTCCATGTTCACAAATACTAATAAATTTGACCAAAAATATTATCCGTGACATATGAAACATCTCTATGAAGTTGAATTCTGACAACAACCAGAGTGTCATCGATGTTCACAAAAAGTTGTGAAAATACTTCCTTCTAAATATCCTTAACTAAAAATGTAGGTGTAGATGACACAAAGTAATGCTCATGATGGATTTTGTGCATAGGATACTCAAGGAGATGAAGGGATGTATTAATGGTAATAGTATCTATGGGGAGATAAAGAGGTGTAACCTATGGAGAAGGAGGAGCCTCTTTGCATATGTGACCTATGAAAGGAGGAATGATTGATGCAAGTGTTAATTATGGGAAGTCACAATGGTGTTGCCTTAGAATGTCATAATGGTCATTATGATGTGTACCACACTAGTGTAAAATATGGTATACTTCCCCATATTTAGGGATATACTTTGATAATAACTTTGGAGGAGGTATAGCTTTGTCTTTGGGTTGAGCAGTAGTTAGACACAATGTGTTGATATATTGTCTAAGTTTTTGGTATTTAGTGGAAAAGCATTTATCTATCCTAGGAAATCAAAAAATACATTTGTTAGTAGGCTTTGGGGGCCTACTAGTTGAAGAGGAGGAAGGATAAGTCAGGGGTGAATGATATAATTAGAAATCTTTGGTCCAAAGATCGATAACTTTATGGATATCACAATAAAGTTGATCTGCCCATTGGAACAACATGGGATCAAGTTGTGATAAAGGAATAATGCCATCACTAAGAAAATACAAGGCTAGAATAGAAACTAGACTAAGCCCATTTGAAGGTAAATCTATATCAAATATTGGGTTAGGCTCGTCTAAGGGTGAGGTTGGCCATAAAAAAAGTTTAAGAACAATAGTTAGAATCTTTGGAATAAGTAAATATAAGGATCTTGGTATCTATAAAAGTGATAAAGGACTATCATGGCATGATCTATGAACATACTCTTAAGGGGCTCTATTGTAATTAGAGGTGTACCATGTGAGTGCTCCATCTCTACCCTCTAATAAATAGTAAGAAGACTAGTACTAGGTACTATAAAGGAAGGAATGCTAAAAGATGAATGAAGAGACTAAAATAAAGAAGAGCAATATCAAAGAATTTTGGAATTTCTATCTTGGATGAATCCAACTAAAAATGGGTCATCTAAAGTATATCCATCATCATATTTAGGTGTATGTAAGTCTATGGTACATGTAGGAATGACTTTCTCATCAGAGGATGCATGATGAATGAAATGTCTAGTTTTAGTTAATATAATAGGTATATCATCGATATGTGGTTGATGAGATCGAGGTTATAAATAAAGAGGAAGTTGGGTGATAATATGAGGGGATAGATCATAGGTTTTGATCTTGAGGATAATCTCATTTGGCTCATCATCATTAGAATATAGGAGGTAGATGTGGAATGTTCCCAATTAATTTAAGGTTACCATTATAACCTAGAGTGGAATTGACTAGATAGTTTAAGAGTTTAGATTCCCTTAATGGGATAATAAGCAAAGGTTTAAGGGTGGGAATTCTAAAGGCACCATGTTCTTAAAATTATTCAAAATTCTAAGGGTTTATGTCTCCTTAAATCTTGTAAATAACTCCATTATGGGGGAATTCAACACATTGGCATGTGGATGAGGTGATTGATCTCATACGATGAGCCCAAAGTTGACCCAGTAATATGTTGTAAGAAAGTATAAATTTAAATATCATAAATTTCACATAGATGGTGACATGAGGAATAGTAATGGGAATCCAAATTCAACTTAGAGAAGGCATTTACATTCTATCATATCCTTGACATGTGCTACGTGTAGATTTGAGATTGCATTTAGAATATCTAAGTGTCTTAATGAAGTCAAGGGAGGCAATTTAATTACCTTAACCTTCATTAATTAAGGCATGTTTAACTTGGATATCACCAATTTGGATGCTAATGAATAGAGGATGATCACCTGCATGAAGTAGTATGTTGTCAAGAATCATGGAAGTGATAGGAAACTTAAGTGAAAGAGAAGTATCTATTGTTTCATCAACATGAATGGATATATCTTCCCATTGTTCAAGTGTACTATCTTTGGATCCAAATAAATTAGATTCATGTCCTACCAAAGGAGGATGAGGGATATTTATTTTAAATAAAAATTACATTAGACATTTTCAATGATGGGGAGAAGTTCTAACTAATTCAAGGAAAGGTATTTGATATGGGAGATGATAAATTTCCTTAATGGGATCCCATTCGTCATAACCCATGGGAGGATTACTAGATATAAGCACATAAAATTCCAAGAGCTCTTGAGAAGGAGGGTTGGAAACACAATTAAACTTGTGTTGATAGGGTGTGGTTGGTTTAGGTGGATTATAAATTGTTTGATTTACTTTAGGTGATGGGATGGTTAGTTGAGGTATTTCCTGTGGTTGAGTTGAATAAATACTATTAAAATTTTGGAGGATGTTGTCTTATTATGTAGACATTTGGGGAAGAGTAGAGATGGTATGAGAGGTATAATCAAGTTTTATTTTTGAGAGTGGTGCTTGAATGGTTATAAGTTCTTCTTTCCCCACATCCATTATATGGGATGGAAGTATCTTGAATGACATAGAATGGTTGAGAGGTGTGATGCATAGGTGTTATATTTTATTCAATAAAACCAACTACTCATCTCATGTTAGTCATATTAACCATGTTTTATTCATTATTAGTGATATATATAACACTTCAACATTGTTTGTAGGAGTAGGATTGTTAATGTTATCTTGGTGGTTGGGAAGAGGATTTTTGTAGATAGAAAGATGAGCATTAACTTGGCTTAAAACTTGGTTTTTATTTTGAACTTCATAAACTTTAAAATCCATGTCATATGCTTGTTAAAATTTTTAAATAAAGGATAAATGATAAAAGTTTGGACCATTAAGAAACTCCATATCAAGATTGCATAATTGTCTACAAGTCTCATAGGAGTGGCCCCAACTTGTATGAAACTAAAAAACATTGTTTGGATCATATCATGATTTCATGGGATGAGTGGGGTCAAGATATTATGGTAGATGTCTTGGAAGATGTTTTTAAAGATCTATTAAGGATAATGGTTTGTGCACATTAGTGTGGTTAGGTTGAGAAAATGTAGGAATAGGAGTTTTGTTTTTAGGGGGAACATTATCCATAGTGTTGTTTGGAGAAATCACTTGAATGTTATGAATAGTGTCATAGGTGTCAGTAATGCCATCATTAGTTTCATGATAGTTTTTTGTTTTTAATAAGAATAAGAGTGCCCATTGTAGTTTGAGATGGTTCAAATTAGCACATGAGGAAGTTTTGTCATTTAGATTGGTTGAGAGCTTCTTCTAAAGTTCTTGGAGAGAGAGTCCTAACCCAATATTGTAATGTAAGGTATAGAGCATTAGTGAATAGGTGGAAGAGGTTCTCATCCTCCATATTATGCTCACATTTGTTAGACAAGTTCTTCCATCATTTGATGAAGAATTGTGTTGTTTTAGTTTCAAGTTGTTTTCAATTTATAAAATGGACTAAGTTGTTCTTGAGGAGATCACTAGTTTCAAGTTATTGGACTATTGAGTTAACCAAGTCTTTAAGGATAGTGATGGAATGGGATTCTAATTTATTGTACCAATATAAATCATATCCTAAGATTATTTTAGCTAATATTTTGGTAGCGGCAAAGGTTTTAAGTTTGACCCAGTATTTATAAAGGTTACCAAATGTTTTTAAATGTAATGTGGTATCAATGGATCCATTATATGTGATGATGGATGTGATACCTCTTATGTCAATATTAGAAATTTGAGATAAAGAGGTTCATTTTTTATATGTTTAATTCTTTTATTAATGAGGTGTGGTTGTGGGATAAGGTTACCATGGAAATCCCTAAGGGGGGTGTTTCAGATTATGCACTCCCCATGAAACTTGTTGAGGTTGGTTTTGAATATGAATGAGATGGTTTTGAATCTAAATCATCTAATTTATGTTATTGTCTTGGAAGGTATGCATTTGATTAAGTGTTTTTAATAGGTGTTGGTTAGTTTTGGAAGCATTTTAACTAGTGTGTTCAACATGTGATGCATTAGTATTAGTATTAATAGCTTGAGTTGTACTATGAGTAGTATCATGTGCCTTACTAGTGGTACAAGTAGCATTAGTATCAAAAGAAGAACTAGTGGCATGAGAAGAATTGGTAAAAAAAGATGTACTAGTAGCATGGTTAAAGGGATGGATCTTTGAAAGAGGCCTCCTAGAGGGTGAACCCACCATGTTAGTAGAAATACTTGGCATGAAGGTTGAAGAAGTCATAAAAGAAGATGTCATGGTGTGTGAAGGAGACATAATAGAAGGAAAAGGTTGAGATTAAAATAAAGTTGTTCCCCCAAATCCATGAGAAAAGGTAGATGAAGGTGAATAAGGTTCTTTTATATGAAGAACTATCATGAGATTATAAATGGTTGAAGGGTCTTTTCCTCTATGTTGAAGGAATTAATTGATGAAAAAGAGGATTTAAGTGTGTGTAATCTAAATCATGTTCATATTCTAGTGAAAACAAAGGATTTTGAATTGAGGATAAATGAGGAGTCATCCCATAATTGGTAGTGTGAGTGGAAACATGGACATTTCTTTCATCTATGGTGGGTGCCATAAGTTGTGTCTTGGGAAACCTATTAGGGTTGGTAAAACTCATTATGTTTGTTCGATTTAACTTTGTATTATCCTCAAAGAAGAAATTCATAATAAAGAAAAGAGGTTAAAAAATTGATGGAAAGGAGGATCAATTGGTAAGATACAAAATTTTACCAATTGATAGTGTTCTGTAAGATAGGAAACAAAATAACGAATAAAGAACATAGTCATACAAGTTGACTATGTACTCCAGAGAGTAAAACTAAAAAAGATGAAAAGATACATAATTATACAGGTTGATTATTTACTCCAAAGGGAGATGTTAGGTATGGATCTTAATTATCTTCCATGATCAGAGGTTAAAATTATGATGTTATTTCAATCAAGTTTGGATCTCATTCTTTAAATCCCTCATGGTGCAAGGGGTTGCAAGGGAGAAAATGTATTGATATATGGATAAGATGTATGATTGTGAAAAATTAAGAAAATATTGTACACAGAGAGGAGGAGGAAAAGGTAGAGAAGTGTAACAAGGTTTGTTACAAGATTTTGTTTCTCCCTTGTATTGCTAGACATAATATACTAAACAAGTTTGGTGGATATAACCTATTTTGGGTGAACCACATTAAATCTGATGTCTTCTATTATGTGCATGTTTATGTTTATTTTGGGAATGTTTGATTAATTCATTTCATAGTCTATCTTGTATACAATTTGGGGATAGATCTGGGTTTTAATTTATCCTAACAAGTGGTATCAGAGCAAAGGTTTTTTGCATAATTTTAAATCATAGGAAGAGAAGGGTTTGACCTTGAGTGGGAGCTATGGTAGATGAAAATAAATATAAGGTGGAAAATTTTAATGGATGGAACTTTGGAGTGTGGAAGATGCAAATGGAGGATTACCTTTACCATAAGGACCTCTATTTGTTATTGGGAGGGCAAGCCAAGAAGCCATCAATAATGTTAAATGAAGATTGGGAACTATTAGATTAGAAAGCCCTTGGAACCATATGGTTGTGCCTTGCATCTTTTGAATCATTCAACATATCACAAGAAAAGACAAAAAAAGGTCTTATTAGTGCATTAGGCAAGTTATATGAAAAATGCTATACCTCAAATAAAATATTTTTAATGAAAAAATTATTTAATATGAAAATGTCTAAAAATGGTTCAGTACCAGATCATTTAAATGAGTTTAACATGGTTACTATTTATTTACATTTCATAAATATTAACTTTGATGATGAAGTTATGGATCTTCTTATTCTTTGGTCCTTGCTTGAAATATGGAATAGCTTGGTAAAGGTAGTAGGAAACTCTGTGTCTAACAATGCCAAACTAAAGTTTGAAGATGTGGTGGGTGTTATCTTAAGTGAGGAAATATGAAGGAAAAGCATAGGTGAAACATCCATATCTAGAAATGCATTAATAGTGGATACTAGAGGAAGGAAGGAGCATAGAGAAAGAGGAAACCATGGAAAATCAAAAGGGGTGCAAGATCTAAATCAAGAAGCAAGATAGAATGTTGGATCTATGGAAAGCCAGGACACACAAAGAAAGAGTGTTGGTTTCGAAAGGAAAAATTAGGTAAAGACCAACATGAAGGTAATATAAAATAAAATGTAGTAGGTGATGTATTACAAGATGCTCTTATACTTTCTTTGGATAAAATTATTGAATCTTGAGTTTTAGATTCAGGGGTTTTTTTTAATGTTATCCCTCATAGACATTATTTTATAGATTATGTTGAAGGTAATTATGGGAATGTTTACCTTGGTGATGATGAACCCTATAGTATTATTGGAAAAGGAAGTGCTCAAGTTAAATTATAGAATGGAAACATTTGGGTATTGAAGGATGTTAGGTATGTTCCAAACTTGATGAGAAATTTGATCTCTATAGGGTAATTGGGTAGTGAGGGTTGTATGGTTACATTTACAACTAAATCATGAAAGGTTATAAGGGTTCTTTGTTGGTTTCAAAAGGTAAGAATGTAGGCACTTTATATTTGTCTACAAATAATGCTAATTTATCTTGTGTTGTAGTTTCTATAGGTAAAGACGCAGCTTTGTGGCATTATAGACTTGGTCACATGAGTGAAAAGGGAATGAAGACCCTACATGCAAAGTATAAACTACCAAGTCTGAAATAATTAGATCTAGAATTTTATGAGCACAGTGTATATGAGAAACAAAAATGTGTGAGGTTTCTCAAGGTTAGACCAGTCAAGAAGGAATAGAAGTTAGAGCTTTAATATATGGATGTATGGGGACTAGCTCAAGTATCTTCACTTGATGGTTCAAATTATTATGTTACTTTTATTGATGATGCAACTAGGAAGGTTTAGGTATACTATATAAAAATTAAGTTTGATGTTTTTGATACATTCAAGAAATAGAAAGCTTTAGTTGAAATTGAAACAAGTTTAAAACTAAAATGTCTCAGATTCGATAATGGAGGTGAGTATTATAGTAATGCTTTTAATAATTATTATTTAGAAATTGGAATTTGTAGATAAAAAATAGTTCTAGGAACATCACAATAGAATGGTGTGTCAAAAAAAATGAACAGGATTATTATATAGCATGTTAAATGCATGAGATTGCATGTAATTTTGCATTTATAGTTTTGGGTAGATGTTTTAATTATAGTTACTTATATAATAAATAGAGGACCTTTGAGTTCTTTAGATGGTGGAATACTAGAGGAGGCATGGACTAAAAATAAGGTAGATTACTCTTTTCTAAGAGTTTTTGGTTGTGAGGCATTTTCTTATATTGACAAAGATCATAGGAATAAGTTAGAAGTTAAGTCTTAGAAATGCACATTTATTGGTTATGGAGCTGATGTCTTTGGCTTCTACTTTTGGAATCTGGAATATAAGAAAATAATTAGAATTAGAGATTTTGTGTTCAATGAAAAAGTCATGTATAGGGACTAGTTACAGTAAATGAAGCAAGAAGAATCCAAAAAGGAATACACAGTATTAGAAGACATTATAAAAAACATATCTCAAATGTTTTTGATCAAAATGTATAATAGGAATAAGTACATCAAACCCCTATTATAAGATCTACAAGAGTAAGTAGACCACCTAATCATTTTTCTCTTTATTTATATTATTTATTACTTACTGATGGTGGTAAGCTAGAAATATATGAATAAGCTGTGTAGATTGATTCCAAGGATAAGTGGGAGCAGAATATGAATGAGGAGCATGATGCTCTAATGGAAAACCAGACATGGGATTTGGTGGAACTTCCCAAAGGAAAGAAGGCATTGTAGAATAAGTCAGTATACAGGATAAAGGAAGAAGATGCAGGAAAAAATAAATTCAAGGCTATAATGGTGGTTAAAGGTTTTACACAAAAGAAACGTATAGATTTTGATGAAATATTTTCTCTAGTTGTTAAAATAACTTCAATTAGAAATGTTTTAAGCTTAGTAGCTATTGAATATTTACACTTAGAACAGTTAGATGTGAATACTGCTTTCCTTTATGGGGATTTGAAGGAGGAAATATACATGGAGCAGCCACAAGGTTATGAAGATAATGGTAAGGAGAATTTGGTGTCAAAATTAAAGAAGAGCTTGTATGGCCTGAAAGAAGCTCTAAGACAATGGTATATTAAGTTTGATAGTTTTATGATGGAATATGATTATTCTAGATGTCATTCAGGCCATTGTGTATATTTTAAAAGATTTGAAAATGATAGCTATATTATATTACTTTTATATGTAGATGATATGCTTGTAGTTGGTTTCAACATGCACAATATTAATATACTCAAGAAATAGTTAAGTGATTGATTTTCTATGAAGGATCTAGGTGCTGCTAAACAGATCCTTGGTATGAGGACAACTATAGATAGAAAGAATAGAAAGCTAGAATTATCACAAGGAGAGTACATTCAAAATGTGTTAGAAAGATTTAATATGCAAGATGTAAAATCAGTTGGGATACCTTTGGTTGCACACTTTAAATTAACAAAGGAACAACGTCCTCAAACATAATAAAAGAACCTGATTATTAAAATTCTATACTCATTAGTAGTTGGTAGTTTAATGTATGCAATGGTGTGTACAAGGCTAGACATTGCACATGCAGTGAGAGTGGTGAGTAGGTTCATGAGTGATATAAAAAAAGAACATTGGAAGGTAGCAAAGTGGATCTTTTATTACTTAAGATGGACCATAGATATAGTGTTAAGTTATAGTAGATTAGATGTGACATTACAGGGATGTGTTGACTAAGATATGGTAGATGACTTGGATGGTATAAGTATCATTACAGGGTATGTGTTTATAATAGGTGGTATAGCAGTTAGTTGGGTATCATGATTATAGAAGGTTGTGGATTTTTCAACTATAGAGGCTGAGTATGTTTCTAATACAAAAGTAAGCAAGAAAATAATTTGGTTATAGAGGTTAATGGAAGAATTAGGACATAGTCAAGAAATCTGTACACTATATAGTGACAGTTAGAATGCAATCCATCTAGAAAAAAACTCAACTTTTTACTCTAGGATAAAACACATTCAGTTGTTGTATCATTTCATTCATTTAGTGATAGAGGAAGAGAAACTAAAATTAGAGAAGATACACACCAGTGAAACTCTTATAGATATGATGACCAAGTTAGTTACAAGAGAGAAGCTAAAGATTTGTTTAACTTCAGTTGGTCTTCATGGATGATAATTAAATTAAAGAACTTGTCTAAGTCTAGATAGTATGGTGGATGTAGTAGCAATGTAAATTCTACAATCAATCTCCAAGTGAGATATTGTTAGGGGTGGAGCTTGATTATCTTCCAATATTAGAGGTTAAAATTTTGATGTTATTTCAGATGGGTTTAGATATCATTCTTTGAATCCCTTATGGTGCGAGGGGTTGCAAGGTGAATAGGTATTGATATATGGTTGAGATGTATGAATGTGAAAAGTTAAAGAAATATTGTATATAAAGAGGAGGGAAAAAAGATAAAGAAGTGTAACAGGGTTTGTTATAGGATTTTGTTTCTCCCTTGTATTGTTAGAAATAATATACTAGACAAGTTTGGTGGATGTAGTCCATTTTGGGCGAACCACATTAAATTTGATATCTCCTATTATGTGTATGTTTATGTTTATTTTGGGAATATTTGATTAATTCATTTCATAGTTTCTCTTGTATGCAATTTTGGGATAGATATGGGTTTTAATTTATCTTAATAGGAGAAACTAAATAGGATTGAAAAATGCATAGTTGTATAGGGTAACTATGTACTAAAGATAAGAAAAACTAATAGTCTATAAGAGATTGTATCGATAGGGATAAGTATGTTATGAAAATAAGGAAATTTTTTAAAATATAATAGCTTAAAAAATAATGATGAAACAAAAGCAATCATATCAATGTGTTTGATCTAATTATAGCACATAGCACAAAGCTTGTATTAACACTAACTAGTAAAAGTTTTTAGCAATATAAAATATAATTATCAAATAGAAAGAAACAAAACTTGAATATATATGCTAAGATAATTAGTCAGTAATGGATGTTGTTAAGTTATAATAAATTATGAAATTAATGTGATAGAGATTTGGTTGTAATAAGTAACTAGAAAGCAATCTATGGATAGTTTCAGGTAGTTTAAGTTGAAAGAGATCTATATTGGTGATGGTACTAGTTTGGAATTGGGGCCTACCACTTTACTTCACAATATCCTAATGATAAGGGTGTCAAGTGATTTGAAATATATACCATCAATCAAATGTTTATACTTGGATATAAAACCAAGTTGGCTTCCCCTTTGGTGATGAAATCCAAGTAGGTAGGCATTGTGAAGAAAATATTTAATATTTTTTAGTGTTTAAGTGATTTAGGAGTGTGTGAAAAAGAGAAAAATAATGTGATTAAAGTGGTAAATTGAAAACCATCTAATTAATTGATGTTTATTATTCTAATCATGCAAGAAACTGAAATGAAAAGTGAATTAATTACTAGCAAAATAGGTTAATTTATTTGATTATGAAGAGTATAGAGTCAATTTAAGTGACACTATATGAAAATAATATATAATAGAGTTGATAGGGTTGCTACTATTTTGTGGAAATAATATCCAAAATAACATATTCAAATAGGTTGATTAAGTCTTATAAAGAGAAGATAGACTACAGAACTATGTTGAGCTGGTCTACCCAGTTCATTGTAAGGTTGTAATTTTATAGACTAAAAATTATGAAAAATAAGAGTGTAAATAAAGAATAGAAATTATAGATAAGGTAAGAATGAACCTTGGTAATTTTGAAGATGCTTAGTTTGAAAATTTTATATTGTGTTGCTCAAATGTTAGACTATATTAAGAGGATTAATATAGTCTAATAAGGTCAGCTAGGTTGATGAAGTCTACAAAACTTGTGTGTTGAAAATAATCTATGAATAGAGTTGACTAATTTGACTAAGTCTGTAAACTTGTATGCTAAAAAATAGAATTGTGAGTAGAGTCAACTAGGTCGACAAAGTATAAAATCCTATGATTTAAGAATAGAACATAGTCAAGCTGGTCAATCCAGTCACCTATATTTGAAGACCTACACAGAGAGAACAAAGTTAATTTGGAGCAATTATGTGTTAAACTTATGCACATAATGTTAGACTATATTAAGAGGATTGATATAGTGCTATAAAAATAAAAATATATAGTATGATAATAAAATTAATGCATGAAAGAAAACCTATAATGGTTAGATTCACATTGGTTTCACTAGAATGTATACAAATAAAAATGCAACTGATCTATAAATCAAACCTATCTCAGAGAAGATAAATCAAATACACTTACACTTTTAGTACATTTAGACAATCAAGGTCATGACGAAGATGGATCTTCTAGACCTAACCAAGGGTTCCCTTACCATAATAATATCACTAGAGAAGGTTTTAAAGCCTCTAGTCAAGCAACACCATGCAATAATCCCAGTTATGCCCTATGTTTTCTTATAATCACAAAGTAAAATCTAACCTAGTGCTCACCAAAGCTTGTGGCATAAAATAGGGGTAATAAACATAAAAGGTAAACATGCATAGAATATATATACTTAAGCCCATATATAGGAAATCATAATGCATGGGAGAGAAGCATATAATCTAAAAAATGCAAATATATATATATATATATACTTTAACAAAAGAAAAAAAAAGTTAGGAATGTTTACCTTTAAAGATGAACCCACCGAGCCTCAATTCTTCCCTTGGCCAAGATGATTTACAGGAGGTTGTGTAGACACCGAAATCGTGTCTAACTTTGGTCATCCTCCTCGTTCTCTCTCCCCTTGGTCCCTTGCCACTTCGACTATCCCTAACCCAACTAGGGCTTATTAATTAGAAATAATCATCTATTTTTAATTAAATAAGTCCCTTTTCCCTCTCCTTGCCACTTCGCCACCCTTGGATACCCTCCTTGGATTCTCTTCATTCCCCACATGGCTATTTAACACCTAGACTCCCATTCCAACTTCCCTTCTCATCCATTTAATCCCTTTCGACCGTTTCTCCCTCGGACTAGCTGACCCGGTAGTTGGAAAACGGATGAAAGGCTATTTTTAGCCTTTCTACGGCCTTTCAGTCGCCGACGTTGATCGACATCGGTGATATTTCCGGCGTCGGCACCTTTCATAACAAATTTTCGTGTCTGTTATCGCCTCTTCTGGCTCTCTCTTCACTCTCTTGGCTATCTGCATCTCCCTCTCTCGTAACCCAACTCTTGAATCTTGGCATCAGACCCTTGTATCCATCCCTTCACTTGACCTCTCCGCCAATCAATCTAACTCCCTCCCTCAGGTACACAACAAAGCTTCTGCAAGTAAACAACAGGGATTCTCCATCAACAACAGGTCTTCACATCTGGCTACATCAACAGCAGGTATGGGGATCATCAGTAGCACACCTTCAGCTAGCACAGGTATGTATTCTGTCTGTGTTTTCATTGTCTTTTGAGTTATAGCTTTCAGGTAATATCTCCCCCCTTCAGCGTTTCTATCCCCCTAGACCAGACCAGACCCAAATCCCATCTTCCTATTGCCTCTGTCCTCTGTCGGACCATCTACTCTGCCTATTCAACCAGACTATCAGACCCAGACTCTAGACCATTCAACCAAGCCTAAAACAAGACTCTGTCTCAGACCCGTCCACGGCCCAGACCCTGACCAGACACGTCCACGGACCAAGAAATGCGACCAAACCCATCTACAGGCCACTGCCTCGACCGACGCCGGTCATTACCCCAACCGACATCGGCAGACTAACCGACGTCGGCCCCTTGACAATCGACGCCGGTAGGACCACCGACGCCGGCGACTGTGACTAGCCGACAACATCATTCAGGTAAGCCTTTGCTTCCTTTTCTCTTTCAGTCTTCTTATCATATCAGTGTTTTAACATTCTATCTTTTATCAGACTTTATCTTTATCAAACAGTGGGTTGACCTCCCTTAAGGAAGTTTTCATACTTCTGGGAACAAGCTTTTTCTTGGCAACCCACCATCTATCCATTTAACGCCTTCTTTTTTCCAAGTCTCCTTTCTCTGCAGGTGTCATTCCTCCACAGCCAAAGAGGAGTACTCACAGCGTCTGGATTATGGTGCGCAGACTACATCTAGGTACACAAGCCTTGACCATCTCTTAGTTTCTTATTTCTTCTCTTGAATATAGAAAGCAAAATTTGAATAGAAACATTCTGGCACGCCCAGTGGGACCTTAGGTTCTTCCTCGGGTTCCTTTTCTTTTCATTCATTTAGGTGCATTAGGCTCCTCCCTTCTCGTCTCTTTCTTTTATTCCAAATGACACCATAAGCAGGACTAAAACAAATCTTTATTTTCTTTCTTGCACTTCTAGACTAGTCAAAACATCATACTCTCGAACCCTTTCTCAAACTTGTCTTCATTCAAACTTCATATTTTTGACTTGGGCTTAAAACATATCGCATTGCATTTCTGCTTGTGCTTGCATTAGTCCACATCTAGTAACTTAAACGCATATTGAATAAATCATAGATCACTTGATGTTACACGACCGAACCACATGCACTAAAATAAACATAAAACTTACTTGAGACAAGGCCCGACTGGGATTTCATCCCCCAGCGGATACCTTACTTGTCCCGGCAACCCTACTTGGATTTCATCACCAAGGGGGAAGCCCACTCTGTTCTCTGGCAGAGTATAAACTATAGGCGAGGTATATCTTGGCTAAGCAAGACCAGCTAACCACTGGAATCGTGAAGTGAGGGGAGCTTGCTCCAGAGCACCAGGCCACGTACCAAACCTAACACAGACCTTTGAGCACCTAAACAAGACCCAAAACCAGCTCTAGACTGCCTCTTTTAGGACCCTTCTTACAACCAACCTCCCCAAACATTCATCTAAGGCACAAGCCACACGATCTTAATAAAATTCTTTCTAAGGATTTAACGCTAGGATCTGTCTGTCATCATCTTATTTTTATCTATCTTTTTTGAGCTGGTAAGGATGTCTTCTTCATTTCCAAAAACTTTTTTTTTGAGTTTCTGGACAACACAGTAACCGACATCGGTTTTGTAACGGATGTCGGCAACTTTTCTGTACCGACATCGGTCATCTGACCGACGTCGGCCACATTTTTGTACCGACATCAGTTTTTCAACTGACATCGGTTTCTGTCACAGTCCTTTTTCTTCAAAAATAGCAACCTAAAACTTGAACATTTTTCTGCCAAAACCCCATTCTGAGTTTTTGAAATATCAAGAACACAATTTCTGGAACCTGACCCTCTTCTTGACCACGCCCCCTCGTCCTTAACCAATCCTATCATGGAGTTCCACTCGGAGACTGAAAGAACTCCTACAGGACCGACCCCGACCCTGACCCCGACTCAAATTTCCATCATCTCTGAAGGGGACCAAGATTTTGAAAGATTCCTGGACCTCAATACCGCAGCCCTCCAAAACTATCTCGCGAGGAACCCAACGCGAGACCTCTCGGGTGACATGGCGATGACATCGACACCATTTGCCACCCAACCTTTTATGACCCAGTCTTTTACCTCAACCGTTAACCCGACCATGGCCAATACACAAAGTTTGGCCTCCCCGTCTATTTTTAGACCTACCTCCATCGGGGTGTCATTACCCCCTCAACCGCACACATTTCAATCGAGTTCTACATCATACCAGAACTTGATTGTTTCGACCTCGCCCACTCTTGCACCTATACACGCGGGAGTGACAACCTATCCTTATATTAGTGTTGCCACTCAACCACCTATGGCGATATCTAGTCAACTTGTGTCCTCCAACTTCATGACACATGCCCCTTTGACCACGACATCTATCCCTATGACATACTATCCATATGTTGTGCCTACACAAGCACAACCAAGTACGTCATATGCCTCTTCGACCACCTTTCAGGCACCCTACAACCTGGGGGGTGCCCCACCTACCAATCCATCAACAGACATCATTAAAATGCTGATGGATAAAATGTCCAGTCTCGAAGCCTCCATTTCCAGTTCAAGCAATACTCTATCATACGACCAGATTTGCAACGAGCCTATCCATCCTTCCGTCCCTATCCGACCATACCTCGACCAATGGGAGATTCCTAAATTTGCTCACTTTCAGAGTAAGGAGGACCCACAACAACATTTATGAGCATTCAGACATGCCTGTTACCTCATTGCCCATGATGATGCGTTGCTTTTACGCACATTCCCTATGTCCCTTTCTAGCCCTGCCCTTGACTGGTATAGCTCTCTTGCCAGACATTCTATATTTTCATTCGCTCAACTTGCCCAGTTATTTCTCGACCATTTCTCAATCAACATCACTAAGCAAGTCTCGATCACGGACCTCTACTCCATCAAGCAATTTGATGACGAATCAGTACTCGATTTTGTTGCTTGTTGGAGAGGCCTGATTAACCAGCTCTCTTTCTCCTTGCCTCAACCTGAGCTCATCGAGCTCTTTTCTCGAGCATGTGCTAGGCACATCTCATCTACCTTGTGGGTTCAGACATTTTGCACTTTCGACGAGGCCTTCACCATGGCTCAAAATCTTGAACTCCGCACCATTAAAGAAGATAAGGTCAAATTGCGTCATACCAATGGAAAAACCAATGACCCTTCTTCTTCCAAACCTCCTTCTTTTGCCAACTCCAAACCCAAAGGAGTGGCCAACACTATGGTCATTAGATCACCATCATCGACAACAACTAATCAATCTCAACCTTCGACATCTTCCAGCATCACCAAACAATTCCAACAACGGTATATCCAGCATTCTTACACTCTACTTGGAGAACCATACGCTTCCGTTTTGGAAAAACAACTCAAGCAGGGGGTCTTCAATCTCCCTCCCATCCAACCACCTTAATTCAACCCTTCAAAAGCCCTCCCTACATGGTATAGAGAGGCCGACTTCTGTCACTTTCACCGCGTCCAAGGCCATGACATCGACAATTGCCGAACCTTCAAAAACATCATCCAAGACATGATCGACAAGGGGGATCTTATTTTAGATAACTCGAATTCCCCACCCAACCAACATATCGACATTTTCAAACAACCATTCCCAAACCATCCACCTACTCAAAACAATGTCCAGACCATGACCAATGACTCTCACGACCATAACATTCACACAATCAACACCATCTTGCCTCTTATCTCTGACCAACTTCCTCCATCACAGGATGAAGAATTTTTTTCTCCTATTATCCCTCCATCTACCTCTCTTATACTGGAGGATGCCTCGACCATGCCTATGCCATTAGCCCTACCTTTATCTAAAGACCCTATCTTGTCTACTTCTCAAGCACAAGTAGAAGGCATGATCATCCCTGCCTCCTGCCCTCTTGAGGAGTCGCACTCTCTTATTTCTTCTCCACCAGGAGAAGAACCAGTTTCTTCACCCATTTTGATCGAGGAAGACCTAGTCATGGTTTCCTCTTGCCTTTTGCCTCAGATTGCTACATCTCACGCACCTCCGTCCACATCCAAACCCAAACCCGCATCTAACTTCACCTCGCTTAAAGGTGGCCCTCAACCCAAACCAAAGAAGGCTACTAGACCACATCGGAGAACTCCTCCCCCACCTTCCTCATTACCTTCAATCTTGGGCCCGCATCCATCCACTTTACTAGGGGTGCTGCCCACTCCCATACTTCACAGAGGCAAGTCGCCTCCATTACTCTCTCAACCCTTTAAACATATATCTCCTCCAATCCATCAACTTATGCCTCTTATGCCTCTTAAACCAACGTCATCAACCCCCACTGCAACAAAACATCCAAACCCATTAGCAGGTTCTTACACCTTACTGTTACGACAATTGTTGTAGTCATCTCGCATCAATCTCCCACCTCTTAAACCCTATCAATCTCTCAGACTAAAACCACCTTGGTTTGACGACACTCACATTTTTGCGTATCATCACACACCTGGGCACAACACTGAGCATTGTTGTGCCCTCAAGGTTGCCATTCGCCAATATCTGGGGAATGACACCTCTCTTCTCGACCACATTATCAATAAGCCTTCAACACCACCCCACTCATCAACTCTCGGATCAAGGCCATCTTGGTTTGACAACTCTAAATTCTGTCACTATCATCACACTCCGGGACATGACACTGAGCATTGTTGCACTCTCAAAGCTGCCATTTGTCAACACCAAAAAAAGGGTACCCTTCTCATCAAGGACCCTCTTGACCACCTCTTCGACAAATTATCAACACCGACCCATGCCTCTCAAACCTCATCACCCAAATCAGGATCTCCACGCCAGGCCTTGGTCCCTTTGCTGCCTTTGACCCCTTTATTTGACATCAACACAGTCCACTTAACCACCAAGCCTCAACCGACCTTGACCAATCTATCCAACATTCTCCCTAAGCGACTGGGGGAATCCAACCTTATCCTGACCTCAACCAAACATTCAACCAAGCCTACAATTAAACAATCGACCAACCTCGACCAGACATTCGACCAAACATCGACCAAGTCTCGACCAATCATCAACCAATCTTTTAATCATGAATTCAACCAACATAAACTAAAACCTCAACCAAACTTCGACCAAACTTCAATCATCCAACATCAACCAACCAAACACCTATCACTTCTTCAAACTGTCATCAATCATCATGACCAATTTGGAAAGAGACAAATGGGGCAAGTTTGCTCCTAATTGATTCGAACCTTAATGCACAAGCATGGCCCAGGGACTTATCAGAACTTGAGCCCCTTTTATGCCTTGCGTCCACGACCATTCTTCTGTTAGTTGAGTATTCATCACTTGACGTTTTACTTGAGCTCGTCCCTTGAGTAACCCCTGTCCTCTTGATCCCTATTCCTTTCAACCCTATTCTCCTAAACAAGTCATGTCAATCCCTTTTGTCAAGCAGTAATGCTTTGTCCTAATAAAAGGGAACCCTTAAACCTCTACAGGCTTGTCAATGGCTAAAACTTCAGTCAACATATATCAAATATTTCAATAACATATCATACCAGGTCATTAAACTCTCTAAATGTAGACTGCTCCCTTGAAAGACAGCTACACCATTGTTGTATTACTAGACTGCTCCCTTGAAGGACAGCTAGGCCAACTTATCAAACATATAAAGCAAAGTATAGACCACTCCCTCGAAGGATGGCTATGACTAACTCTTGCTACAGATAGCACATCTTTTTTTGAAGCTTCTCGCATCAATCAACTTCACAACATGACCACCAAGCAAACAACATCTTTATGTGGACTTCCCGCATTGATCAGTTCACCGCTAAAAAAAAAAAATCGACTGACACGCTATCAAGCCATGGACATGCCTATAGTCGTTCTTAGGTCACCTATAAAAGGGGCAAGGTTCTTCCTGCCACAAAAAGGGTTACCCCATCCTCTCATATCACATATTCAACCTATCAAGGGACTTCGAGCTCACTTAACGTCAAGTGATTCGATTACTTCTCTAGCACAACCTTGGTCAACGACGCAACGCATACACGGGTTTTTGTTCCAACAACCCCTATCCATGCCATCATTTTTGGTCCTTGTCAATGAAAGAGCAATATGCCTTTCACTTATCTTTCACTTTGGTCACATTTAACCAAACTTTTTTCAACCCAAACATTCTCAGACCAACAAACACGACATCATCATCATTATAGTCCATTTCACATAGTTTCGATGGACACCAATACACATGGAAACTATCAACCCGACCCAATTTATGTAAAGCATAAACCAATACTTGCTGAAGCATAAATAGACCTCAATTCATCTTTAGCATACATCCATCACGAATATGGAAAATTGCTAGGGATGAAAGACCCTCGACCAATGTTACAGAATACACCATTTGGAAAAGGCTATAACATCTTTTTCTCTTCATCATTTCAACCTTGACCTTGACCAAACCAATCATCGACCAATCTTTTCAATTAGTCTGAACTACATTGGTCTGAGACCCTAAGACTGGGGTTATGTAGGCAGCACTTAGATGACACAACGTCTTCTGAGGTTAGCTCGACCACCCTCGTTTGTTCGTCTCTTTGATGGACAAACCTTCTCTTTTACGACCTTGACCTTGACCACGACCAATCTATCGACCACTTTGACCAAGACCAACCAATCTCTCTGACCCTTCCTCCCTTTTAGGGAGAACTACATTGGCCTGAGGCCCTTCACACAAGGGCTATGTAGGCAGCACTCAGTTTTCTGAGGTTAGCTCAGCCACATCCTTTTGTCCATTCAACCACCTCAACCAATGACCATTGGAGATCACACCTATCTCTGCAGACTCTGACCACTTCTGAGACAACTCTGTCTTGGTTTTGTTTGCACACATGCTACCTCACGAATAGATAGTAAAATTGTTCGCAGACCATATTTTTGGACCCTCACAAGTATAGGATCACAAACCGGTTGATCCGCACTACTTGTGACTTTTTCATGTTTCTGGGAGCACTTCTTGAGCCTAGGATACCTGGAACATGACGACCATTTGGAGCTTTAGCTTAGATTGAGTGACCCGATCAGCAAATGACTAAATGCTGGGGCCTAGTTATTTCAATTTTTGGCACTCCTTGACCCTCGACCTGCAACCATTTGACCTTCCTATCTCGTGAAGTGGTATGCGTGCAATCACAACTATTGCAGCGTTTTCACTCACTCTTTTCCTTCTCATTCACCTTTTGTCAAATCAGCACCCGACATCAGGTTCCCTTCCCTCAACTCCCGCTTTGAGGGGGAATACCTCATCCACAATCGGGGCAATCAACCTCTTCCTATTTTTGTCTTGCAGTTCATTTAAACAACCAGCAAGATGAAATTGACCCTATCCCTCACCTGGGGCAATCAACTCCTATTTTTGTCTTGCAGTTCGTCCAGAACAACCAACAAGACAAAAAGGGGCAAATGTAGACACCGAAATCATGTCTAACTTTGGTCATCCTCCTCGTTCTCTCTCCCCTTGGTCCCTTGCCACTTCGACTATCCCTAACCCACCTAGGGCTTATTAATTAAAAATAATCATCTATTTTTAATTAAATAAGTCCCTTTTCCCTCTCCTTGCCACTTCGCCACCCTTGGATACCCTCCTTGGATTCTCTTCATTCCCCACATGGCTATTTAACACCTAAACTCCCATTCCAACTTCCCTTCTCGTCCATTTAATCCCTTTCAACCGTTTCTCCCTCGGACTAGCTGACCCAGCAGTTGGAAAATGGATGAAAGGCTATTTTTAGCCTTTCTACAGCCTTTCAGCCGTCGACGTCGATCAACTGTCGACCGACGTCGATGATATTTCCAGCGTCGGCACCTTTCATAACGAATTTTTGTGTCCGTTATCGCCTCTTCTGGCTCTCTCTCTTCGCTCTCTTGGCTATTTGCATCTCCCTCTCTCGTAACCCGACTCTTGAATCTTGGCATCAGACCCTTGTATCCATCCCTTCACTTGACCTCTCTGCCAATCAATCTGACTCCCTCCCTCAGGTACACAGCAAAGCTTCTACAAGTAAACAACAGGAATTCTCCATCAGCAACAGGTCTTCACATCTGGCTACATCAACATTAGGTACGGGGATCATCAGCAGCACACCTTCAGCTAGCACAGGTATGTATTATGTCTGTGTTTTCATTGTCTTTTGAGTTATAGCTTTCGAGTAATATCTCCCCCCTTTAGCGTTTCTATCTCCCTAGACCAGACCAGACCCGAATCCCATCTCCCTATTGCCTCTGTCCTCTGTCGGACCATCTACTCTGCCTATTCAACCAGACTATCAGACCTAGACTCTAGACCATTCAATCAAGCCTAAAACAAGACTCTGTCTCAGACCTGTCCACGGCCCAAACCCTAACCAGACACGTCCACGGACCAAGAAACTTGACCAGACCCATCTACAGGCCACTGCCTCGACCAACGCTGGTCATTACCCCAACTGACATCGACAGACTAACCGACGTCGGCCCCTTGACAATCGACGCCGGTAGGACCATCGACGCTGGCAACTGTGACTAGCCGACAGCATCACTCAGGTAAGCCTTTGCTTCCTTTTCTCTTTCAGTCTTCTTATCATATCAGTGTTTTAACATTCTATCTTTTATCAGACTTTATCTTTATCAAACAGTGGGTTGACCTCCCTTAAGGAAGTTTTCATACTTCTAGGAACAAGCTTTTGCTTGGCAACCCACCATCTATCCATTTAATGCCTTCTTTTGTCCAAGTCTCCTTTCTCTTTAGGTGTCATTCCTCCATAGCCAAAGAGGAGTACTCACAGCATCTGGATTACGGTGCACAGAATACATCCAGGTACACAAGCCTTGACCATCTCTTAGTTTCTTATTTCTTCTCTTGAATATAGAAAGCAAAATTTGAATAGAAACAGGTTGTTTTGGTATGTAAGGATAATAAGGATAAGTCATCTCTAGGTTATATAACTTCTCTATGCATTTAAAAGATTTATCCGTAAGACAAAATTTGTATCTCCAAGTGTAGTATTGAAACCTTAAATAATGTTCCTCAAGTAGGATGGTGGATAATTAGATGCATAATATATGATGTTCTTATTCTTCTCTTCATAATAAATGGCAAAAATGGATGTGTATATATAGTTAAATCTAACCCAAGACGCTTCTAAAAGTTTCACTAACAAAGTCAATCCAATCAACCTTGTATTATTAATTAATAAAAGATAGTTAAGTCCTGAACTAGGTTAGCCAAGGCTGACAGAGTCCCATAACATGTAAATATAATTTAAGTACAAGGTCAGCCCATGCTGAATTTACTTGGTAAATGTCAAAAAGAGTTTTTAGCTTAGATAGGGGTTGAATAAGGTGGGGAATTGCTTAGAAGGGTGTGTAAGGGAGGAGGCAATGCTTATAGAAGTGTAGAGGATATGGTTATAAATATTTTAAGTTGCGGTATAGGGGACAAAAATATTTTGAAGCACCGATGGTCTACCCACCACTTTCATAATACATCCTTTAAGGTGTGCACTCAGAGAGATTGAGACTCGATAGGTTCTTACAAAATAGAGAGTATTAGAAATTGATAAAGTTTGAAAATATTATGTGTATACAATGGGTTTGTTGATTGAGAATGATGAGATGACAATAAATTGGTCCAACATGTTATTCACCCATGTAGACATGTTGGCAGTTCTATATTCCAGTGAACAAGCACTAGAATGGAGTTTTTGAACAACTTGAACTTTGAAAACATTTGTTGTTAGTGTTTCCACCCTCCTAAATAGTAGTGAAAATGTAATGCTAGGTGAACTTGGATGTCAGGGTCATGAAATCACGTGTTATTTTCCTATCTATATTTTCTCTAATGGATAGATTTTTACCTAGAGGTTTCATAGGTAAAAATGCATGTTGGAGCTTGAGAAGTTGCCTCTTCACTACCAAAAAGTTACATTTTAGGCCTTGTAACTGCAACTTATGACATTATTTTTTAACAAATGTTTAACCAAAATACTATGGGTTAAAATAAGAGTTTTTATATGTGTAATGGAGTTATCTTATGGTTCATCAAAATGACTTATAATTTACATTCTATGCATGTCTAAAATTAGACTAAAATTTTATATTTTTCTTATATTGGGAAGGGTGTTCTTGAGCCTAGAATGGGTGGTAGGATTGTTATTGAGAATGATGGGAGGCAAAAAACATGGTCCTAGACATTATATACCCATCTAAACATTTTGGTAGTGCTATTTTTTAGCAAAGAAATACCATAAATGGAGTTCTCAAAGAACAACTAGAACTTTAACATTTATTATCAGTATTTTCACCCTCCTTAATAAAAGTGAAAATTTATTTTTGGGTGGACTTGGACATCAAGTTTATGGAAAAACTTGTTAATCACCTATATAGACATTCTCTAAGTGATATATTTTCACCTGGGGGTCTTGGAGTTAAAAATGTCTATTGGAGCTCAAGAAGTTACCTCTTCACTACTAAAATGTTCCATTTTAGGACCTGTTACTGTAACTTATGCCATGAATTTCTATTGAAGGTTCAGAAAAAGTGATATAGAGTGAATGAATATTTTTTAAACATTCATATGAAGGATCTTATGGTTCTTCAAAATGACTTATAGTTTTCATTATATGCATGTCTAAAATTAGGCTAAAATTATGCATTTATCTTGTATTGGGAAGGACATTCTTGAGGCTAGAATGGGTGGTGGGTTTGTGGCCAAGCATGATGGGAGGATAAGAACATAATACTAAATGTTATCTCCCCATATTAACATGTTTTAAGTGCTAGTTTGTAATGAATAAGCATCATAAATGGAGAACTTGAATAATAGCTTGAACTTTGACAACATTTATTGTCAATAATTTTGCCCTCCTAAATAGTAGTGAAAATGTATTTTTTGGTAGACCTAGATGTCAAGTTTATGGAAAGATGTGTCATTCTCCTGTGTGTGTGTGTGTGTGTGTGTGTGTGTGTGTGTGTGTGTGTGTGTGTGTGTGTGTGTGTTCCAAGTGATATAATTTCACCTAGGGGTCCTATGTTTAAAAATACATGTTGGAGCTTGATAAGTTGTCTCTTCACTGCCAAAAAGTTGCATTTTAGGCCCTATTACTACAACTTATGCCATGAATTCCTCTCAAAGGTTTGGAAAATTTTATCTAGGATAAAAGAATATTTTTTAGACATGAATAGGATGGATCTTATTATTTATCTAAATTAATTACAATTTTCTTTCTATGCATGTTTGAAGTTACTCTAAAATTCTACATTTTTCTTATATTAGAAAGGGTGTTCTTGAGGTTAGAATGGGTGATGGGTATATCAATCAGGCATGATGGAGGGAAAATAACATGTTAATAGATTTTATTTTACCATTTGGTTATTTTTTAATTGCTAATTTATAGTGAAGAAGCATCGAAAATAGAGTTCTTAAATAATAGTTCAAACTTTGACAATATTTATTGTCAGTGTTTTTGCCCTCCTGAACATTAATGAAAATGTATTTAAGAGTGTACTTAGACATTATAGTCATATAAGCAAATGTAAATCACCTGTGTGTGTGTGTGTGTGTGTGTGTGTGTGTGTGTGTGTGTGTGTGTGTGTGTGTGCGTATGTGTGTTCTCTAAGTAACCTAGGGATCCTATAGGTAAAAATGCCTATTGGAGCTCAAAAAGTTATCTCTTCACTACCAAAAAGTTACATTTTAGGACCTGTTATTGCAGCTTATGACACAAATTACTCTCAAAGGTTTGGATAAAATGATCCAGGGTGAAAGAAGATTTTTTAGACATGTAGAAGAAATATCTTACAGTTATTAAAAATAAATTATAATTTTCATACTATGCATGTTTGAAGTTAGGCTAAAATTATGCATTTTTCTTGTATTGAGAAGGGCATTCTTGAGGCCAAAATGGGTGGTAGTTTTGTCAACCAAGCATGACAGGAGGATAATAACATGTACCTATATTTTATCTACATATTTGGATGTGTTGGAAGTGCCATTTTTCAATAAATAAACACTGTAAATGGAATTATCAAATAACAACTCAAAATTTGATAATATTTATTGTTAGTGTTTTCACCCTCTTGAATAGTAGTGAAAATGTCTTTTTGGGTGGACTTGGATGTTAGGGTAATATAAAACATGTCATTTACCTATATATGTGTGTTCCAAGTGATATATTTTCACTTGGGAATACTATAGGTAAAAATGTTTGTTGGATATTGAGAAGTTGTCTCTTCACTATCAAAAAGTTGTATTTTAGGACACGTTACTATATCTTATACCACAAATTGCTCTCAAAGGTTAGGCAAAAGTGATCTAAGGTGAAATAAAAAAATTTATAAATGAAGAGGATGGATTTTATGGTTTGTCAAAATGATTTATAGTTTCCATTCTATGCATGTCTGAAGTTAGGCTAAAATTATGAGTTTTTCATGTATTGGGAAGGTTCTTCTTGAGGCTAGAATAGCTGGTGGATTTTTAAATTGGGCATGAAGAGAGGAAATAACATGGTCCTAGACATTATAGCCCATCTATACATGTTATTTTCATTTTATAGTGAATATATAGTGGAAATGGCATTCTTGAACAACAGCTTAAACTTTGACAACAATTATTATTAGTGTTTTTGCCCTCCTAAATAGTAGTGAAATTTATTTCTAGGTGGACTTGGATGTTAGGGTCATGGAAACATGTGTCATTCACCTATATATACATGATACAAGTGATATGTTTTCACCTGGGGGTCCCCAAGTTAAAAATGCCTGATGGAGCTCGAGAATTCATCTCTTTACTACCAAAAAGTTGCCTTTTAAGACTCGTTACTACAACTTATGCCACAAATTACTCTCAAAGGATTAACCAAAGTTATTTGGGGTGAAAGAATAGTTTTTAGACATAAATATGAGGTATCTTATGATTCATAAAAATGACTTATATTTTTTGTTCTATGCATGTCTAAATTTAGGCTAAAATTTTACATTTTTAATGTATTGGGAAGGGCATTCTTAAGGCCAGAATGGGTGGTGGGTTTGTTGACTGGACATGATGGGAGGCCAAGAACATGGTATTGGGCATTATCCAGCCATTTATATGTGTTTTTTCAGTTGCAATAAATAAGCATTGAAAGTGGAGTTCTTGAACAATAACTTAAACTTTGACAACATTTGTTGTCAGTGTTTCCACTCTCCTAAACAATAATGAAAATGAAATTCTTGGTGGAATTGGATGTAAGGGTCATGGAAAAATGTGTCATTCACCTATCATACACATGGGCATGATATTATACATTCATACAAAGTCCATTAGAACTAAATTTTAAGGTTTTACATGAGTTTGATTATACCCTTGGTGAAGTGAGATAATGTTGTTTACTTTCCTCTAAAGGTGTTATGAAGGTTAAATAGCCCTTAGAATCTATAAGAAACTTCTGAGAAGCTCTCAAGTCTCATGTAACTATATAAACCCTAAGATAGACATAATTAAGAGAAATTGACCTTAGAAGGAAAATGATTGAGAGAGAAGGTCTAGAATTTGATATGTACTTGTTTTAAGACCTTATTCTTATGATCAAGTGGGTTACATGTTCCAAATAACCTCTATATGTTTGATTTGATAGTCTGAAGATCACAAAACCTATAGGGGTTAAGGGGTTTATTATAAATAAAATGGATCATATCTATACATCTAAGCCTTATGAGTGCATGTTCCATGTTCCAAATAACCTCTATATGTTTGATTTGATAGTCTGAAGATCACAAAACCTATAGGGGTTAAGGGGTTTATTATAAATAAAATGGATCATATCTATACATCTGAGCCTTATGAGTGCATTGAAACTCTATGTAAGAGTATAAAGGAGTGTTATAGATGATTTAAGAAAGAGTAATACTCTTGGTAAGATAAAAAGATCTTGATATGAGGATAAGTCTCATTGGTCTCTAAGAGATAAATATAAGTGGTTCTATAAGAGAGGATTAGATTATCTATTATAGGCCATAGATAGATTTATGTTAGTGAGATGAATGGTTAAGCAATCAGATAACTCAAACTCAATTTTTTCAAACAAATTGTTAAGGGTATGGGCCTCGTTTCATAAATTGGTGATAGAGTTTTTGCAAAAAACATCATAGTGAAAAATCTCATTAGTAATATTTTACATATAATATGACCAATTATATTGTTCCCACTATCACATGAATTTCACATAGGGTATTAGTAAATTATATTATTCCCACTTTCACATAGGGTGTTAGTATTTATTTTGAAAAAATCAAAATCTAGTGATGGTTGTTTGAAATTGAATTTTGAAATGTTTTCTCAATAGTGGTAGTGACCTCACCCAAAATTATGAAATTAATTGACAAATCCAAATGTACAATGTGTCATGGATGCTTTAGACATGTACATAACATTGGGGTTACTTCAAACATGTGATAATCATTCTTTGAAATAACTTTATGATTGTGTTTATATGGTCTTAATTGATTTTATTTATGCATTGAGAGACTTGTATCTAAGAAAACAAAAATTATTCTCCTTTCCCTAGAATGCTCACAATATCTGAATCTTACAAAAAATAAAATGAGCTTTAGAGGTATGTGTTGAGGGTTAGTAGGCCTCTACAACACCATCTAAGCATTAAATTATATAAATGAAAGTAAGTTAAGAGATATATAAACCTTAGGTCAATGTTAATAAGATACCGCATGAAATGCTATATTTGCAAAAAAAATCAATTCGCTTATGATTTTTTATCTCTCTAGAATGTTTGTGAGTTCTTAAAAATTATCTACAAATGCTCAGTGTGTTTTTCAGTGATTCTTTGTACTAAATGAGCTATAATTCTTGTATAATTATAAATAATTGATTTCAATTAGGACCATATTGGTGTGCCAAAATCAACATCAAATGAGTTAAAGTGAAAAATAAAGAACATGAGAATGGGTGAATCTTGACTTGATGAATACAAAAATAAGGGCCCTAGATTCTTAGGGGTACTTTGGATAGACTCGAGGCATCATAAGTACTCTAAACACGTAAAATTATAAAATTTAGGTTAATAGACAAACATTACACTTCATTTTTGATAATGGAAGTAAAAAAAACTACATTTCTCATAAATTAGTTTTATAATATAATAATGTTGTATAAAATTAGGAGTCTTAGTCATGGCCCTTGTTAGGTACTTATCTAGTTTTCCAAGTCAAATTTGGAATTGTTACAACATGTCATAAACACTGACTAATCTTGTAGCACTAGACATTTTTCACTTGGTGGTGCTGACATCACTTCACATAAGGCACAAGCCTTATGTGCTCACTTGAAGCACAGTGGAGAAAGCACCGAGACCTATGTTGGGCTAGTTGTGCCATGGCACAACTCTATCCTCTAGAGGATTTGGTCAGTGAAAAAGTGATGGTGCATTCATGGGTACAATTTATTAAGGGGAGGATTTAACTGTATGTTAGGCACAATCCTATGTGATGTGGTTATAAAGCTTCATGGGCATAAAACTTTGGTTTCCTTAACTTAGCACCAGTCATACACTTGGAGGGTTCAAAAGGGTACTTAGATTAGGTACTTATGCTTGGGATCATACTATGGCATAGGTATCATTGTGAGGTGTGTGGTCTTTCCTATACTTAGAGTGTTTTCTATATAGGGTGTTGATGTCATCATGTCCTATAGGGATGCCATGAATGTGCCAGGTTAAAGACTTATAAGAACTCAACATACATACTATAAACCTAAGAATTCAATCTATTAAAAAATTGCATAACCCATTATCCTTCTAAACCTATGGTTATAGCCATGTAAACCAAATTAACATTCATTACGTGCAACACTATCCATCATTAATAAGGTTCAAAAACATAATATATATCAATGAAAACTGATCAAGTGCTCCTTACAGCTACTAAAGTCCCATAAGCTCACAAGCAAGCTTGGGAATTACAATGGGGATACTCAAAGGCATCCCAAACTAAACTCTAATCTCTAATGGTAAACACATCATCTAAAATAAATCATATAGGTCTTCATTACTCTAATCTCCTCTTCTTCACTAACTTGATTTAGCTCTGCTTTATAGTGCTTTGGGGCATCTTAGTGCCATGGTGAATAGAGCACACTGGTTGCTAAGTTGGTGTTAGGTGTAATCATTCTGATAGCTCCACTACCTTACTTCTAATGAGCCATGATTGTCCTATGTGCCTGATTTTTTATTATGATTGATCTAGAATGGAGTTCATTAGTTACCTACTAATTAGCACCACAATATGACAAAACAAGAATCATTAAAAGTGATTACCTTGTGCCCAAGTGTCTACTACGTTAGTGTGGATCCCATAATTATATGGATTTGGGGCCCAACATTACCCCATAAAAAACTATTAGCTTTCCCTCAAACTAATCTTCTATCACTTTTGGTGAAAAAAAATTGGGCACGTATTCATTTAGTTCCACTCTAAAGTCCTTAAAGCCCTAAATTATGAACTTGATTTATTCTATGGCACTATCTATTTCTGTGGAAGTGGTGTTGAGGGCGAGCACATCAATTTTATACAATGCCTTCATAAAGTTCTGTAGGCTTTCCTTTTCCTTTTTTATGCCTCCATATAGGATCACTCCGTGTTCATAGGCCTTTATTTACAAGGTGTAAAAGAGTTCTAAAAATGTCCTACTCCTAGGTCTTGATTTGGGTGCTTAAAGTATTAACCTACACCATGATATGCATGCACTAGGCCCTAATCACTATGTATGCCTATGTCATCAGTGCATCCTTATCCCATTTGGACTTTTTGAGGCATGCATCAATGATTGATGCCTGGGTGAAGAAGTTGCAAAATATTTCATCAGTCGCCTCTGTGTCCTCTTCAAGCTTCACAAAGATGTCTTCCACCTCTTTAATTTTTGTGCCAATCTCTTGATATATGGTGGCATAATGGTCCTTTTATTCTTATAGCACTATTTTTGATTTCAAACTTAGGATCATCTGCTCCACTAGCGCACACACCTTATCAACCTCTAAAAAATTTGAGGTGTCAACATCAACCAGGAAAGATGGCTTGGTTTCCTCTATGTGTTTGGCTAGTTGTTACAACGTAAATTTCATGGCCTTGATTTTCTCCTCTACCTCTAGAATGATCTTCTTCCAACTTAAGGTTCTAACATCATTAATGATATTCCTCTATACTACCTTAGAGGTCATTCAGATGAGGGCATTGGTTGACCTTACCAGATTTAATGTATAGGGGTTGATAAGAAGGGAATCAAGTCCTTCCTCTAATTATTCTATGTGTTAGGATTACCTTTTGTGGTACCTCAAAAAGAGGATTGTCCATGTAACTGTCAAAGGCAAATGAAAATTACTAGCATGTCTTTATCATGGTGGTTCTAGAGGGCATGTACTCCATCATATAATAGTCTTCATTCGTGAACCCATTTTATGCTTTCTCTCATAGGCTTGGTTCAAATTCCTCTCTTTGGATGGCCAACTCCATCTGTTCTAGCTCCTCTTCATCAAATCTAGCACTTTCTTTAGAACTTCCCTTTAATGTGTCTTCTTTATTTAGTATGGTTTCTTCCTTTGACCAATCCCTTTGTCCACTTCTTCTTCATCAGTGTCAACTTTTCCCTCTCGAATCTACTGGGTTTTCACTATGCTCGTTTTTGTTCTTTTAAGGTTTTAGTATCACCTTCCTTGTCTGTAGGTTCCCCTTCACTACTTGGGTGTACCTGTGGTGCAACTTCTTCTATTGTGCTAGTGGGGGTGTTAGGCACCTCTACTACTTTCTCTTTCATGGGCTCCATGATTATGACAACCCTTTATTCTTCCATTTCTCTCCTAGCCATTTCCTTTTGGGCCTTATTTATCTCCACCTTCTTCTTCATCACTATTATGGTTATCATTTCCTCCTTGATCCTTATCTCCTTGGCCTCTACTTACACAATTTACTCTAGTGTCATGCCCTTAGCCTTTATGGCCTCTCTTTTTTGATCTACCTCTAGTACCACCTCTATATGGTCTTTACTAGGGCCCATTTCCATCCATTGGCACCTTTTTTCCTCCTCAGTTCATAGAGGTTGCATAATGGGTTTTGTGGGTGGGGTTCTTGATGGCTTTTCTACTTCACCAAGCACAATAGCAGTGTCACCTTGGAGAGCCTCATAAAAAAATTTAGTGTTGGGATCTTCCTCTATTTCTTCTTCTTAGATGATGTACACCTTCATCCCTCCATCTTCTTCTTCTTCCATCTCTTCATGCACCCTTTTCACTTTTTCTTCCTCACATGCCTCTTATGCCTCCATATTTTCCAAGGTTATCATGGGCATTTCCACGAGCCCCTTGTAATTATTTTTATTCTTTTCCCCTAGCTTGGGTGAATCAATCCCCAGCATGAAGACCACACACTTCTTCTTAGGTGTAGAGAGAGTGCCTTCATCATTAGAGGTGATCTTCAATCAGATGCACTCTTGTATTTCCTCTAGGGTTTCTCCCCACTTATTCTAGTAGGATTTTCCTTATACTACTGGCACCAACTCTCCTCCATCAACTAGAATGGGGAGTTCATCACCTTTGTCCATGCATGCACCCTTATTTCTTAGCTTCATCTCATAGAAGATCCTGTGGATGTGCCCAAGGATGACTTCTCTTTTAAGTAGATAAATATTAGTGGCATCCAAGTCATCCTCCTCATCTTTGGTTACTTTTCCTCCTAGGTGCACGTATTGGTGTCTCAATCTACGTATTTCTACATCCATAGTCTTCATCAAGATGTCCCCCTGCTGCATGTTGGAGATTCTTCTCAATCCATATCTGAAGTACTTGGCTAAAAATTCATAAGGAATTTTTAGATAGTTAGAGAGATTATCATCTATGAGTGTCAATTATACTATGTATAAGTGTTTCATAATGGCAAAATCCACCATTATAATTAGGCTCTAGGGGAGGTTCTCAAGAATGAACCATTCCTCTTTGAATGCTTTGATCTACCATATGCACCATCCCATTACTCAATTTTTGTACTTTGGGGTAAAGGAAGGAGGAAAAGTATAATTCTAGTATTTTAGCACTTAGGATTTTTTGTGTGCTAGGAAGACCCATAAGTTATCTTCATCACCATCAGGCATGCCAATCTCCTCCATCACAATTAGTATCAACATACATCCCCACTAAAATGTATCTTGCACCATATGACATTTGAGCACATTATTTATTATGTATTCTATGATGAACTTGGAAACTTAACCTCCTTCTCCATGTGGTAGGTGATACATAGGTAGGTCCTTATGATATCCACCCACAAACCACTAGGACACAAAATTGAGCTCACTAGGTATACAATTGCCCTTGTCCTAGGATCATTAATGTCCTTGATTGGGAATGTGAAGCTTCCTTTGTAGTAACTAAGGATAATTCTAACCCTTTCAACCTTGGCATTATCCACCATCATTTGGAAGATGTTTATGTTATAGTTTAGGAGTCTAGTGATTCAGCAGATGAGGCTTATAGACAACCTCATGTACCTCCCTATAAAGTAAAATCAGTCCCTATAGATGTGTGAGAGGAAGAACTGCATGAGTTCCTCCAGCTTCTTAAAACTTAGAAAATCATAGAGTTAATTTGTGTTGGTGGTCACTAGTTTGGCCTAAATTGAGACATCGAATAGTGTTGCACCTTCTAAAATCTTTGCCCCTATGTCTATCACCCAATATTGCACTAGATCTTATGCATTACTCAAATTATGGTGGTTATACTCTTTTAGTCAACATTTGTGGGTGAACATCACCTAGTTTTATCCCATCAAGACCTCTTTGGGAAACTGCATGTCCTAGTATGACATCTTCTCAAGTACCTCTAAATCAACTTTGATAATGCTTACTCCCTCTAATAGCGGTGATGTTATTTTTATGGTGGTGTATTCTAATACTAATCATAATTTCTTGGCTTCTTTCTACACTTATTGTGGTCCTAAACTCATCTAATTTTTCCCCATTCTAAATCAGCTGGTTTTGAAGTGTGATCTATTTATCTTGTCAAAGCCTTAAATTTTTGTTGGTGCTTCTCATAGTCATGAGGTTTATGATTGTGTGTTTAGATTTCAATATTTTTGGCTTGTAAATGGTGGCCTCAGCATGACTCTAACTTTTCTACTACCTGATTAATGCCTAATTTGTGCCCTTTGCTTCTCTAATCGAATCTTATAGAGAAGGCAATTTGATTCCCTACTTAACCATTCACTTTTGGTGTTTTAAGGGTGCTCAAAGTCTCACTAAAATAGGGTCTCTATGCTTCAACTCTCTGGTTTGTTAGTTTTTCTCTGGTTTTCTACTCTAATTTCAAATTATCATAGGGTTTGTAATTAGAAATAGTTGGATTTTTGTTATTTTATACCTCTACTTTCATCTACCACCTTAATTATAGTTGGTTAATGGCATGACGATGCTTATATTCCTTAGGATTTTCTATGACTCATAAAATCCTCAAAAAATTGATGTCATTTGCACATTCAATGTGGATCTTTATGCCTCCACCTTCACCTCATTAAATTTTTCTAATGGCTTTTTGATGAAGTGATGTGTAGTTCAAATGATCACTTCCTACCTCATTTTGGGTGGATAACATCTTGTCTTGATGATATTATCCTATGCTTTATTCACTTGGCATGACCTTCTCCTCCAATATGGCAACCTGGGTGTAGTGCCTCACATGTGCATGATTTAACCTCCTCAGTCTCATTTTCTCTTCTTATTGTGATTCTATTTCAAGTGTGCTTGTTTGTCTTGGTCAATTTCACTACACTTTCCACTTATTTTCTTGGCATATCCTACCCCATACAAATTCCTTGAGTTGGCCCTCCAACATGGTATTCTTTTCTAATCTTTTATGCACAATCATGTTATGTATCTTCACTCTATCTCTCACACACTCATATCATGTACACCTCTCTTGGTTCACATATACTGTAAGTTCAGTGAGTTCCATGTACCCAAAAACTTAGGTGGTTGTATATAGGTGCTTAAAGAGTAACCTGTCTCAACTCACCCAAATAGTATTATGCTTAGAATCACCGAATTAGCCCTTTTATGGTCCTAGAAATGCCTTGCTTCCTGAATATTATGCATGAATATATGATGCATCTTGCTTCCAAATCTAGCACACTTTACATGCCTATAACTTAGGTGTATGGCCTCAATCACTTAGAGAGTGTCCATACTTGACTCACCTTACTAGAATTATGCATCGAAGTGCCAAAAAAATTCTTCTGGTGGCCTCAATACATCATTTATTAACTTACCACATCAAGAATACAAAAAACACAAATATAAAGGACTCATTTATTTTGTACCAAAATTTATTCTAGTCAGCACAAGACAACTGACTCATGACTAGGAATTTGATGTTGGATGGTGCAAGCACCAGCCTATTACTGATACAACTTCAATTGGTTACCGTTGAAATGCCTAGGGAGCATTTCACCTGATAATGTGCATAATTTGCATTCATCAGTATCTAATATGTTATGGATGACATATGGACCCATCCAACTTATCTATAGCTTGCCTGGGTGCTTGAATTACTTGGAGTCATAGATAAAAACTAATACTCCTTTAGTTAGTATGTTTTGATTGATATGTTTGTCATGTCAGAGCTTCTAGAATTCTTTTTCTATCTACTAGCTCCAACTTGCCTAAGCATGTACCTCATCTAAGAACTCTAAGTCTTACAACCTTATATTCAATGATTCTTGGTCATCTAATCAACCAATTCATGCAATGTGTAATGATGGCACCAAGAACTCCATTCGGAGAATCACCTTAGTTCCAAACAACAATTGAAATAGTGTAGCCTTATTCAGGTGTTTGTAAGTTGTGAAATATGCCCATAACACTATCGACACTTGATCATCCCAATCTTTATGACTAACATCACATATATTTGTGAGGCACATCCCCAAGATCTTGTTGAATGCCTCAACCTTGCTATTTGCTTGGGGATGATAAGGCATTATCTTATGGTACACCACCATATATTCTATTAACAAGATCAACATAGTTTTATTAATGAAGTGTGTGCCCCTGTCGCTAGTCAAACTGAGTGGGCACCCATAATAGCTTATGATGTTCTCCCATATGAAAATTATGGCTATGTTGGTTGTGTAGTTTTTAGTTGGCATGGTCTTGGCCTACTTTCTAAAATAGTTAGTGGTTGATAGAATGTATTATGCACCTGTACACCATGTTGTGGGAATAATTGGTCCAACAAAGTCAATGGCCCATTTATTGAATGGTGCCTAGGAAAGAATGGAGATGAGAGGTATCCCATCCCAGTGGTTGGATTCCCTATGCGCTAGCATATGTTGCATGCCTTGGCACAATATTTTGCATCATAAAATAGACTTGGCCATCACAATCTTAATTGCAAAACCTTATGAATCATTGTATCTCCCACATAATGACCTCTTACTACCCCTTCATGCACCTCATGTAAAATGGAGTCTCTTTCATGTTCTAAGACATATCATCACATGACTTCATCTCAGCCTAGTTTGTACATTTCTTTCCTAATGAGCTAAAAATGGGTGGTGCAAATTGTGAGTTATTTCTTTTATTTGGTGGTCATTATTTGGGGCATAGATCTAGATGTTAGAAAAATGGCTATCTCTGCCAAGTCCTCAAGGGTGCACTAGATTTTGTAAAGTTCTGTATCTTGCATATCATCCTCAATAGGCACTATATCATCACTAGAGTCTATACGATACAAATGGTTTGGGCCCATGTTATCTTTTCTAGGCTTGATGATAATTAAGAACTGGAATTCTTGGAATAAAATGATCCATCTGCAAATGCACATATAGATAATGGGCTTATTCATGAGGTAATTAATAACTTCTTGATTTATGAAGAAGGTGAATAGGGTTTCCAACAAGTATTGTTTAAATTTTTGTAGGTCATAAACTATGGTGAGATGAGCACCTCATACTCAATTGTGGTATAGTTTTGCTTTGCTTTTGTAAATTTCCTACTAGTAAAGGAGATGGGGTGATCTATTTTATCTTTACCAAGCTATGCCAAGATTTTTCCAATCATAGATCTAGATGCATCAACATGGACATGGAATGGGGTCATCCAATCAGGAACTTGTAAGATAGGTGTGTTAGCCAATTTGAGCTTCAAAGTCTCAAAGGCATCCTCTTATGCTTTGCCCCAATAGAACAGGACATCCTTGCATAAGATTCTTATAAAGGCACCGTAATATTTGCATAGAGCCCTATAAACTTTATATAATACCAAAAATGGCTAAGAAATGTGTGAATGTCTTTCTGTGTAGAGGGAATCTGGAGCTAAATGATGATCACAATCTTTATGAGATCAAAAAGTAGACCATCTTTATGGATAATGTGCCTGAGCAGGGTTTTAAATAGTGTCATGAAGATGTAGTTATTTAGGTTTAGGGATATATAAATTATCCTACACCTCTCAAACATTAGGCACTAGTTATCACAATGGTCTTTCACAAGGCCATACACTATCTAGCTATCTAGGTAAACCTGGAGGAACTTTTGGATGAAGTATTTAAATGTTGTGATCACCACTTTGGAGAATATGGTTGGTACATTATTGAGTCTAAAGTGCATCAAATTATAAGTAAAATAGCCTCATTCAGTCATAAACATTATTTTTGGGCTTGTCTTCTTCCTCAATCTGGACTTAATGGTACCTAAAGAACCCATCAATGAAGGTGTAGATTTCACAGCTTGCGATATCATCTAGGACATCATCATTGAATGGAGTTGGGAAGGGGTTAGTGATGAAAGTAGCATTAAACATTATATAATTGATGAAAATGTGAATGCACCCATATTTATTTATGCTTATCACCATTGGGCTTACCCACTTAGACTCTTATATAGGTTAAATGACCCTTATAGCTAGCAAGGGATCAATCTATGTCTTAACATTGGCATGAAGGTTGGGATTTATCTTGTGGGGGCACTTCTTAACCGATCTTACACCATCGATTAGATTTATGCTCATTTTCTTGAGGGATAGGTGGATGCCCTTCATATCCTAATAATTCTTGGGGAATAAGTCTTAGAATTCCTACAGTAGGTCCACAATACACACCAGTTCTACATTAGACTAATAGGTGCCTAGAGTAGTCATCTTTGGTTATCCTTTTACACTGATGTCCACCTTGATGGTCTTGAAGGGTGCATGGTAGGGCTCATTATTTTCCTAGTATGATTCATTGACTTTCCAAGTTCCCTCAGTTATCTTTATTGGAAGATGAGTGGGGTTTTTTTCACCTAGAATGCTATCATCTATTTGGTGTATGAGCTTTTTTTTTCAATCAAAGTTTCCCAGTAGAATTCCTTCCAAGTTTCATCATCTTTTTCACTCAAGTCATTGTTGAGCATTTGTTCCTCAAAGAAAGTCATGAGCACCAACCCTTTCTCCCCAAACATGTCTTTTAGGTTCTCCTTGAAGATTGTAGTTTCCTCAAACACTGCTTTCTAAATCACTTGCAATGGCTCAATCAACCACAAGTTTTATGAGGAAAAAGAGAATGTGTGCACAAACTTCTCCTTAAGGGCATCCCAGTTAGTTTCTTCATGGCATGTTTTTTTGACCACATACCATGCTCGTGCCTATGTCTTCAAATTTATGTAAAAGGTGTATACCCATAAAATCTTTGGGGTAGTCACACCATAGTCATTCTATGTCTCTTTGCATAGGTACACATACCCTATAGGATTAGAGTCACTAGAATATGCCAATATATCCAAGTCCTTTATTATCATTATAAGGGACCTATTGTTTTAGAGTGTAATCAATCTAGACCTAACCAATCTTCACAAGATTTGGTGCCTTTATACACACTAGGCAACATCTCTACCCAATGGCCTCATAAGCCTCTTTGACCCATCAATCATAAGAAACATTGATGGTGTTCTACCCATCCTCCCAAGAGATCAATCCTTGATTAGTGGGGTTGATATTCTTGACACCCTATGCCATGATGTTATATATATGGTTTATCTCATCCTCAATATCAATGCTCTCCACATAGGGGGTCTTTGGTCACTTGAGAGGGGAATCACTACCATTTCCTTTCCATTCTCTAAGGTCATATATCACTTCTTGAATCACATATCAGGATTATTTGCATAGTACCATGGCCTTTTTATAAGTGTTAGATAGTTATCTTATTCAACCAACTCAATTAACTTAAAGTCAATGTGGAATTTGGTGCCCATAATATCTACAATGGTGCCCTTTAGAATTTCAATCAGTTGTGATTAAGTCTTGTTGGCTAGAAAGAGTACATGGGGGGAAGGCCTTAGGGTTAGCCTACCTATATTATCCCTTGCATTCTTGGTCAGGATATTGACCTCAATGCCTATGTTAATGAGGACCTCATAGATGAACCATCCATCGATGGTGACATTCACTAGGAGTTCTTGGTTGTACTCTAAATTTTGGGTAGGCCTGACCTCTCATGCCCTTTCTATACGTAGCATAGCAACTTCAATTGACTGATACCCTACATGTTCTAAAAGAAAATTCTTTAATAGGGGAAACATCCCATCTATTTTTACGAGGCATAATATCTCTATTAGTTCTTGCACTTCAACCTCATGACCATTTTTTTGCTTATGAGAGGTAGCAAATTATGCCTCTAGGTCCCACACCAGATGGAGATATCCTTGCAAGTTCTAGATCACGTTCATAGCCTACTATAACACATCTTTTTGGCATGTAGAGCTTGGATAAGGTGTATATTTGGGTTCAGGATATGTTATGCACTCTATATGGCTCGATTACCTATATTTTAGGCACAACTTTCGGATTGGCTCAACTAGTAGTTGAGTGGTGAGTCCAATCTGAGTAGTTTCCTACACTTTAATTAGCTTTGTATGGACTAGTTACACCTTTGGAGTCTAGTTCTCTATCTTAGGCTCACACCTAATCATCCTTGCATTCTTTTCTACATTAGAATTTTTTGTACAAGTTGGGGAATTCATAAACCTTGTGTGTTCCTCAATAATACCCACATGTTGGATGTGTAGGGAAGTCACATTGATAGTGATCAGTTGAACCACACTTGTAAAATGATCATGGTGGGAACCTTTATCCAATACGTCAACCTCCTTTCCCTTAAGGGCCTCTTTGCACCCCATAGCCTACATTCTTCTAGCCATATCCCTCATTTCCTTAGGTTCCCTTCCCTCTTGCTACAGTCATTACCTACTATGCACCTTTCCCCATGTTCTCATGCATCTCATCAATTATGTGATAATCAACTACAGTATGAGTATAGGCATCACATAATTGATAATGGGAGGTTGTGCTAACCTAACTATCATGTTAAAACAAAGGGAAGTTATGAACATCATGCACCTCATGATAAAATTTGTAGTTGAGAAGTAATGTATGCACATTCCTTTGAAGGTAATTATTCCTATTATGGCCTTCCATCTTGTAGTCGATGTACTATAACCTACTACGAATATCTTGTGATGAAATAGTGGTCAAATTTTATAGTTAGGAGGCCATAGACATAATATATGCCTCTATGAAAGGGATAATTCCTATGTCAACACTCTTGACTACCTCAGCTCTGAGCATGGATTCAAGAATTTCTTGAGGGTTTATGAATGTTTTCATGGAAAATGCCCTTCTGAATGGTACTAGAAATCCCCCAATGAACCATTATGCATGTTGGGAGAGGTCAATATCATAAGGGAGCTTGGAAAGAAGAGTCTTGAATCTAGCATCATATAAGTGCATGCTTTTTGATATTCCTTAGTTAATCTCCTTGAGTGTAGTGATGCTTTATTGCTCAAACTCAAGTATATCAAATTATTTCAAGAAGGCTTCCTTTAGGGTCCCATAATCAACCATAGCTTGGTTAGGATCAAACTTCATATACCAAGTATGGGTGCAATCAAGTAAAGTTATTGTGAACTGGGTTGCCTTGTGTGTAGACTAGGTTATACCTTGAGTATACCATTATAGTTTACACTTGAGAACATGATATATGGAATTCTCTATGCCTTGATACTCGAGTAGATGCCTGGCCATTTATTAATAAATTTGGGGTGGGGGAGAAACCTATATTCAAGGTGTTTGTCCTCCTAGTACTTGTCCTAGCAGTGGTCCCCTAATGCCTTCAGCCACTATGTGCTAGTCTTATCATTACTATTGGCATCACAAAATATGATGGAACTATACTACCAACTAGTGACATGGGGTCACTTCCTCTAGGATTATTTCATAGGCTACATATTTGACATTAGCTAGACTAGAATGCTTGCACTCACATTTTATCTTGTCAATCTAATACCCCAAGGTCTAGAGGTATCCTCACTTATCTCCTTGTAAGGAAAAACTTGTTTAATCATAAAATTAGGGTCTAAATCTATAAAATGGTCAAATTCTAGGTCAACAATGGGTTAAATTATCAATCTTCTATCTTCCTATGAGGGATCCAATGCATGAGCTCACACCACAGGTATAAAGGGGGTAGGTACATCTAGTGCATCTCTAATGGTCAAATTCTATGGGGACCTCAAGTATTCTTCACTTGTCAACTATGGATATTGTTCTATGGCTTCAACATTTCCCTCCTTTAGGCATTATTGCCATTTTAAATATCCTTACCCATGCCCTTATCACTTAATACGGGTCCTCTTAGCACTTCCAGGTTCCATATCATCTATCAACCTATGCCTCCTCTTATTATAAGCCTCTCTCCTAAGATCTCAAGTGTCAAATTTTTCATCCCCTTCCATTACACATCACCTACACATCCCCTTCTTCCCTATTTTGCTTCTCATACATGAGAGGACTTTAGCCTTCCATCCTCATGGTTTCAAAGCTATAATCCACCATCAACATCTTGAGTTTGGTGTCAAACTCTCTCATAAATGCACCTATAGGTTCATGAAAAAATTGATACTTTATTTATTTAGGGCAGGAGTATATCGATACTATGAATTCAATCATGTAGTTATTTAGCACCCCTTATCACCATTTGTCTATAGTTCTAGTCTAAGTGGCATCTAGGTTCTCAAGCCTTTCTAGGTGCTCTTTCATCCACTTGAGGTTTTATCCATAGATTTAATCTCTATGTGTCGTATAAGCAACCAACCATTGGTACACCTACTCTGGTAGTTCACAAAAGAAAACCTCATAAAGGGCATCATACAAGTGGGTATGAACCCACTTCATTAGTTTTTATCCTTTACAAGTTGGATGCCTTAGTGAAAATTTGTCCTCCACTTGTTCTAGCTAGTGATCAATGTTCTTAAGGGAGATTCATAACATTTTTTTGGTACACCATTGTAACAACAAAATTTAACAGGTCTTGGCAACAGAACCAAAATGTTGTAAAAAAGTAGGGGTCTTAGTCATGGGCCTTGTCAAGCACTTATATAGTTATCCAAATTAGACCTAGACTTGTTACAATATGGCACAAGCCTTGATTGATCCTATAGCACTCAACATTTGTCACTCAACCATGCTGACATCACTTCACATAAGGCACAAGCCTTATTCTCTCACTCAAAGTGAAATAGAGAAAGGACCAAGGCCTATGTTGGGATAGTTATGCCAGGTCATAATTCTATCCTCTATAGGCTTTGGTCAGTGTAATGATGGTGGTGCATTCATGGGCACAAGCCATTCTAGGGAGGATCCAACTATCTGTTAAGCACAAGCCTATGTGATGCAGTTTTAAAGATTCATGGGTATGAGCTTTAGTTTCCTCAACTTAGTTTCAGTCATGTTAGAGGGTTCAAATGGGTACTTAGATGAGGGAATTAGGCTTGGGCTCATACTGTGGTGAAGAGATCATTATGAGGCACATGGTTTTTCCTAAACTTAGAGTGTTTTCTATATTGGGTGTTTATGTCATCATGACCTACATGAATGGGCTAGGTTAAAGACTTATAGGATCTCAACATACATACTATAAACCTAAGCATTCAATCTATTTAAACATTGTGTAACCCATTATAATTATAAACCTATAGTTATAACCATGTAAACTAGATTAACATTCATTAGGTGCAACATTATCCATCATTAATAGGGTTTAAACACATCATATATATATATATATATCAAAGGAAACTGAGTAAGTTCTCCTTACAACTGCTAAAGGGCCAGAGGCTCAAAGGTAAGCTTGGGCAATATAATGGGGAGCCTCAAATGCATCCCAAACTAAACTCCAAGCTCTAATGGAAAACATAGCATCTAGAATCAATCCTGCAAGGCTTTGCTACTATAATCTCTTTTTCCTTGCTAACTAGATTCAGACCCACTTTATAGTGCTTCAAGGCATTTTAGTACCATGGTGAATGGAGCATGTTATTTTGTGAGCTAGCACTAGATGTAGTCATTCTACTAGCTCCACTACCCTACTTCCATGAGTCATGACTATCCCATGTGCCCACTTCTCAATGATGATTAAACCAAAAGGGAGTTAGTTAGATGCCTGCTAACTGGTGCCACAAGATGATAAAACAACAATCATAATAATTCATTACCTCATGCCCAAGTGTCTGTTGTGTTGGCACATATCCCATACTTAGTTGTATTTGGGGCCCAAAAAATAATAAAATCCATAAAGGCTTAAAAAAATGTGATAAAATGACTTGGAATTGATGAGAGATCATAAGGGCTTGGAGTCAGTGATAGATCTCTAGTTGTCTATACTTTTGGATGACTTTAAGGATGAAAAAGAGGAGGAACTTCTCTCTTTAGAAAATATATCCCTTTCAAAAATAGAGAGTAAAACATATCATCCAATATGTGGGCCAACAAGCAAAAGGAGACATAAATTGAGTAAAGATTGAATGGATGTAGGAGCGGTGGTAGGAAAACAAAAATCCATTATAACTTATGCTCAATCTGGTAGGTAGGAAGTAGAATGCCCCACTAAATAGTGATCAAGATAATGTCATGTAATGTTAGGGGCCTAAATGCCCCTAATAAAATATGCTTGGATATTAATCAACTTCAATAATATTTCTTTGATGTGTTCCTTCTCCAAGAAACCAAACTTAGCAAAGTAAAAGATGAGTCTTTTTAGGGCCACAATTGGAGCAGCTAGAAAGGGATTTTTGCCAATTCTCATGGGGCTTCTAGAGGATTGGAAATAATTTGGGCCCCAGCAAGGGAAAAAGTGTAATCCATCAATTCTAAAGAAGGATGGCATCTATGTAAGGTTCTTATCTTTACATCTGACATACCATTTTTCTTGTTCAATTTCTATGGGTTAAACTATGTGATTAGGAAAGCTCAAATTTGGAGTGAGATTCAGCACCAATGTATTTATTGGTAGACTAATGTTTCCTATTGGGTGGAAACTTAAATGTTATTCTCAATAGTAATGACAAGCAAGGGGAAGCCAGCTTCAAGTCAAAATATTATGACTTTCTTCAGTTTGTTGATTCCTCTAGCTTGGTAGACATTGTTCCTAAATCAAATTGGTTTTCCTAAACCAATAGATGTCTTGATTTTTGTAATATTTCAGAAACATTGGACCATTTTTTTGTGCCCCCCTATGTCTTGAAGTGGACTAGGCTTTTGATTATTATATCCTCCCAGTTTTTAGATCTAACCATGCCCATATTGATCTCAACATTGAAGAAGATGGTGAGTATCCAAAGTGCCCCTTCAAATTTGAACTAATGTGATTGAAAGACCCCTCTCTATTCAATTTATTGTAAAAATGGTGGTCTAAATATAAGTTTATGAAAGGTTTAAAGTCATTCATTTTCAACGAAAAACTAAAGCACATCAAGACACACCTTAAGGATTGGAATAGGGAATGTTTTAAAATTATCTTCTTAGAAATCCCTCGGGTTAGAGAAGAACTGGATGATCTCAATCAAGAGGATATTAATGTTGGTATGGATTCTAGCCTCTATCTTAAGGAAAATGATTCTTTGGTAAAACTCTCAAAGTTCTATGCTATGGAAGAGATCTTCTAGAAATAGATATCATGAGAGACTTGGCTTAAAGATGGAGACAAAAATACAATTTTTTTTCCATAATTCTACTCAACCTCATAAGAATGTCAATCACATGTCATCAATATTATATGGATATGGTCGATCCTTAGAGAAGCAGTCTCAGATTTGGGAAGAGGTTATAGATTTTTTGAATAGTATGCTAGTAAATTTTGAAATGGTAGACTTACAGGAGTAAACTTGAGGCATTAGACACATCCCTAAGTTGGTCTCAGATCACCATAACAAGGCTCAGATGACCCCCTTTTTGGTTGAATAAATAAAATGTGTTGTTGTTTCCATGGGACATGATAAATCTCCAAGATCATATGATTTCCCTGTTATTTTTTCCAAGCTTTCCAGGACATTGTGAGTAATAACATAGTAGCCCTAGTTGAGGACTCTTACTTGAATCAAAGAATTGGCCCTAAATTGAACTGTATTTTTCTTTCCCTAATTCCTAAAGGTGAGACCTAGAATTACTTTGGATATTTCAGGCCCATTTATTTATGCAACACAATTTATAAAATAAGTTCAAAATTTATCTCCTCTAAGCTCAAAAGCTTCATAGGTGAGTTGATCTCTAATGATCAAGGAGGCTTCATCCTAGGAAGAAACATCTAGGATGGTGTCATCATAACTCATGAGATTATTCATTGTTTATCTATGGGGTATAAGAAAGGGATGATTCTTAAGTTGGAAATTATCAAAGCTTATGATGGTGAACTAGATATTTTTAATGAATATTTTGAAAGCATTTGGTTTCAATAAAAACTAGTAAAATTGGATTTATAGTTGCATTTTGAGTCCTAGATTCTCTGCCATTATAAATGGTAAACCAACAGGCTTATTTGAGGCTTCCAAAGGTGTAAGTCAAGGAGACCCTTTATCTCATTTCCTCTTTATCCTTATAGTCAAATCTTTAGGCCATGTAATTTCTATCTCTGCTAGAGAAGGTGAGATTAGAGTAGTCAAGGCTACAACAGCTAGTGTGCCAAGCTTCATGCATCAATAATTTATTGATGACACTATTTTATTTGGTCTCACTACTCTAGAAGGATCTAATTCATTCTATAAAATTTTGGTTAATTATGAGAAGGCATCAAGTTAGTGTTTAAATCTAGTCAGATCTAAGATTTTCTTCTATAATACTCTCCCCATGTTACAAAAGGCAATTGTTAGGACCTTAAATTTTAAATTTAGAAATTTTTTGGCCAAGTAACTTGGAGTTCCTATGTTTATGGGATTGGGAAGAAATCCCCTACAGGAAAATATTCTTAACACTTTCCACTCTAAGCTCTTAGAATGAAAAGGCAAATGACTTTCTTTGGCAAGTAGGAGAACCCTCTTAAAATTGATTCTAAGTGCCTTGCCTATCTGCACCATGTCTATTATGAAACCTCCCAATAAGATTGTGTCTGAACTTAATAGAATTATGAAAAAAATCCTATAGTAAGGAACTAAAGATGCCAAGAAGACTCCTTTGGTTATATGGGAAAAGGTTTATCTCCCCTAAGTGAGCGGAGGGACTAGCATAAAAAGTCTCAACATCCAAAATCTTGTTCTTACTTCCAAGTTGGTGTGGGGTTTGGTCACTCAAAGTTAGGAAAAATGGAAAAAACTTATTTAGAATAAATATTTTGGTGAGTTCTCTCCTTTTAATATCTTGAAGGTGAGAAATCCTCCCAAAGGGCCACACATATGGAATTTTATTCTAAATTATCATTTTATCATAAAAGACAACATTTCATGAGTGATCAAGGATGAGAGGATGGAAAACTTTTGGGAAAACTTGTGGAATGGTAAAAAACCTCTAAATGAGAATTAGGACCTGGGAGAGGTATAAATCATGTTGAGGCATTTGTGGGGTGACAAGATGAGAGATTATTTGGAATAAAAGGAGGAGGCATGTTTTTTGATTTGGACATGGAGGAATCTTGATAGGGTGCCTATTCCTAACAATTAAAAAATGTAATTGTCAAATATTTTATAAATCAATCAAATCTTCATCAACTCTAATATAAATCATGCTCATGGATGGGTGATAAAATAGGGTGGTATGTGGTTAATCTGGGCTAAAAATGGTAGAATAGGTGGATTCATCATATGGATGGACTAAATCTCTAGATTATAACAAAATGACTCTCCCAAAAGCTGGGGATTTTTCATGGTTATCTATTCAAGGGTGCATCCTCAATCATGATAGGTTATAAAGAATAGGATTTGTAGGACCATCCATGTGTGTAATGTGCAAGGAAGAGGAATAAGATGCTAATCATCTTATTTTTTAATGCACCTTTGTGAGGCAAGACTAAGGGAAATTATGCAAAAAATTATCTTGGCATTAGGCCATTCCAAAAAATTTAAAGCAAGCTTTCATTACCTAGCCAATGGGATGAGGGAAGGACACCTTCTCTTTTTTATGGAAATCTTGCCCATCCATCTTGATCGGGTCCATCTAGAAAGAATGCAATGGGAGAATATTTTAATACCGAATTAATTCCTTCAAAGATATTATCAAAAATTTGAGTTATCTATGTCCTAGGTTGGCTCTTCGCATGACAATTACTTTAGAGGTGGGATCTCAACTTAGGATTCAAAAATTATTTATTCTTGGTAGTGGATTAAGGTCCCCTCCTTAATAAATCAGACATGTCAAAATATTGCAAGAAAGTTGGGAAGACTGAATGGAATCCACCTCCCACAGGTAAATTCAAACTTAATTTTGATTGGGCTACTAGAGGAAACCCTGGCATGTCAAGTTCTAGTTGTGTCATCAGATATTGTGATGGTTCACTTATTTGAGTAGTGTCTAAGAAACTGTTGGATGGTTCAAACAATGAATTAAAGGCTCAAGCTTTGGTTTTAGGGATTGAGCTTTCGTGTCAATGCAGGATGGATCAAATTGTAATTGAAGGTGATTCCATGGTAATCATCAGGCATTATGAAATGATAAAGTGGGATCCTATAATTTAGATAATCCAATGATTGTCACAAATGAGATCCTCTATTTGATCAATGCCTTTGTTATCTAATTCATCTATCACTTGGCTAGCCTCACATAGCTAGTGTAATTGAAGGTGATTCTATGGTAATCATCAGGCATTATGAAATGATAAAGTGGGTTCTTGTAATTTTGATAATATCCTATGTAGGGATTGGGAATCTCTTTCCACATTCTTAGATTGGGAGGCTATACACTATCTATGTGAGGCTAGCCAAGTGACAGATGAATTAGTTAACAAAGGCATTGATCAAATAGAGGCTCTCATTTGAGATAATCATTGGGAGCCTTGGGATGTGATGGATACCTTTTAATGGAAAGTGTGAGACTTTTTAACCTAACTATTATTAATGACATCTAGAGAGGTGTCTATATGGGAGATGTCCCTTTCTATCATGACATCAAGGAAATCATTATGATGAGTTGGTGTGGATATTTAAGCTTGGAAGGGACCCATTACCAAGTGTATCAAACTTTGCTAAAATGTGGTAGTTAGATTACTAACATGGACTAAATGATACAAATTACTGAGTGAGCCTCCATTGTATATTTTAGTAGATAAGAGGGAGATGGCCTTTGAGGGCCACATCTCTGATGCCAAATTGAAGCATATCTTTATTATCCAAATTGCTAATGTTATGCATGCAATTAAAGAGGTATCAGGATTTTTGTCTTGGAAACTTCACGCCAGATAAAGGTAAATTACTTAGTTGCTTTAGCCCTTGTGGGAATTTCCTTTTGTCATCCAAGGATAAAATTTTAACTGTGGAGGTCTCAAAGAGATTGATTTGAGAAGGTTTTCAGGTGGGTCTAGAATTTATTATGGAAAATTTTAAGATTGAGGGGCAGGGTCTTAGGACCTTTCTAGGTTTGTATTTTTTTGTATTGATCCTTTTCAAATCTTTTCATGATGTGGATGGACATTTTTACATTGTTCTCACTCATATTGAGGAGTTACAATGTCTCTTACAAAATCTGGGTCACTCTGGGTATAAGGTGCCATTATTGGACATTAGATCTTTTCACTCTCCTCTAACATCTATGGTGTTAGCCTTCTAGGGTTGATTTTCTCCCAGTCTATCATCAATAGTGAAAATTATCTCATGGATATTTGGTGTTATAACACCAATGTCATCTCTAGTTCTATATTTTATGGATGAGGGGCCTATTACTAACATAGAGTGGTCTCCGCTCATAAGCAAGCTAGATTGACAAACATGACAGTGGCCTCAAGCCTTGGAGGGTAATTTATCTTAGACCAAGGTGGTATGGCAAAGTGTAGGCAAAATTTCTCTCGATTGAATGATCATGAGGTGGATAGTGAAATTAATACAATAATTAGCTCTTTGGGAATGGAGGGGTTGGTGATGGATGGTGTTATAGGCACAATCCAGGAAGGAGATGGTAGGATGGTTGATGTTGGGGTAGGCCTATAATATGTGGGTGGTAGTTTGGAAATTTTGGTGCAGGTGGCATGATTTTGGTGGTTTGCAGGTTGTGGTTGACCTAAGTGGTTATCCTATCCTTGGTCTTTTTTTGTTGTTGTTTAGTTGGTATATAGGTCTATTGGGCATTTTTTGTAGGCCCTTGTGGCTACTTTTGGTCTCCTTATTGATATGGGCTTTGTTATCTTGGGTTTTTCATTTAATAAAAATGGGTAAGGGGACCTATAACCCTTTATCTAGCAAAAAAAATGTAATAAAATGTCAGGTGAATTCCATATAGGCACATGTACAATGTAAATAGCACATAAATTTCCATATAGGCATACAAAAAATGTGTATATTGACATATAGGCATACCAAAAATTACATCATGTAAGACATGAGATAATCATGTAAGACATGAGATAATCATCAAATAGCCTCCCTTTTTTTTCCTTCCTTGAAGAATACCCTCCCTATGATGCCCTACTAGTAGATGGATATACCTTGAATACTTTGGATTGTTCCAAGGTCCAATTGTGGATCCTACGATCATAAAAAAACATTTAAATATGCACTTACTCCAATCTCAGCTTGCTTGCAGTTGAACTAGTTCAAATACAGAAGTATTATTAAAAAATTACATTCATAAAACACATGAAACCAAGTTAAGAAATTAATGATTTAGCAGAGAGAAGCAATCGACGTCGGTCATATATCGGCCGAATAAAAAAACATTTAAATATGCACTTACTCCTAATTATTATAATTAGATCTCATGGTCCCACTCAAGCTCCTTCTGTGTTTAGAGCTATTTTGACACTTGATTAGGTCAATCACAGGTAGGTTGAGTTGCACAAATAGGCATATCAAATAAGGAAGAAACATGAGAAGTACAGGTTTCTTACTAATCATCTGAATGGGACTATCAAATGTCATGGGATAACCTTGCATACACAATACATTCACTCTTTTCTGTATAAGTGTTAATAATATTTTTCATGTGCAAGTATGTAGTAAAATTAATCAAATTGTGTGCTTCCGGTGTACATCCTCCCAACAAAAACTATTTTACAATTCCAATTTACAAGTTAATATGTACCTTTGTGAGGGCATGTGTGGATGAGATTGCTGCAACAATGTCTATATATGTCTTCACTCATAGTGATGGAGAATTATCTACTCGAGACATCAACTGAACAAACAATGTCTCACTTAGTTTTTTATAAAGTATCAAAGATATATGGCATTTTTTCTCCTTTATTAAACCAAGAGTGTAAGATTAACTCAAAATTTTATCTCTCTATAAGTAAAGGTGTCATGCTAACTTAGACATATGTAATAGTGGATGGGCTAGTAGTTGTATTCACTCATAGTGATGGAGAATTGTCTACTCGAGACATCAATGGAACAAACAAGGTCTCACTTAGTTTTCTACAAAGTATCAAAGATATACGGTAATTTTTTCTCCTTTATAAAACCAAGAGTGCAAGATTAAATCAAAATTTTACCTCTATATAAGTAAAAGGTGTTATGTTAACATAGGCAGATGTAGTAATGGATGGGCTAGTAACTGGTTTCATATATGTAAATAATGGATGTGTAAGATCAAATCCTACAAACATGGATTATGATTATGAAGGCACCGTCTCCTCTTAAAACATACAAATTTACATATATATTATTCATTTTATATGTAAATTAGTTGTTAGATTTTAAATTTATAAATATAACTTCAATTTGATATGACATTTATATAAAAGATACCTACATCCATGCAGTCACTTATGATTGCACACTAAATGTGTGTGCTAAAAAATCTTCCCTCAATACTATATCATTCAACTCCTCTAAACCACCAACGTTGTCATCACCATAAATTCTAGTACATATAGATCCATAAGATTTGCAAGGATGGGGTTAAGTACACACACTAGGTGGTGTATCTCTAGCATCAGTCACTAAAAGCCTACTTGTGTGCTAAATGAGTGTATTATTAAATGCACTAAGTGCATACAAAGTGTTAATCTCCATGATCTCTTTCACCATAGAGCGGATCTTGAGATGAAGCAAATTTTGGGTAGGGATCCTTATAGGTCGATTAGGCACACCATGTGTACCATGTTAACTTGCACAGAGCCTTTCTCTCGATCTTGAAACTCACCATAATCAAAATTATCTTGGCACTAGGTCATTAGCTTTCAAAAAAATATAATGGGACCTCGTGGTTGTTACATTTTGGATAATCAAACTCCATCTACCATCATTCCCAAAAATTGGCTTTGACCAAATTGTGTTGTCACCTAAGGATTGGGAAATGTTTAGTAGTTACTGAAAATGGTGCATGTGCATTAGTGGTTGGGTCAATGAATAACACACAAATGTACGCTTTTGATATTTCTTTATTTTTGACCTCATATGTTGACAATTTGTCAGCATAATAAGCCCTACAACTATCATGATATGATGCTTATCTATCAGTTTAACTCATTATCAAGTCAACTTGACCCAATATTGGCTGTAGGTTATTGCCCAGATAGGTGCAATGGGTGTTGGTGGATGTGGGATCCCTCATTCCCCTGATTACTTGCTCAATTTTAATTTTTTTTTACACAATGTGTGAAGCTAGATCCTCCTGACCACCTGGGGGATCTTGTGGGATTGTAGAAGGGCTAGGTGGAGGAATATGAGGGTTAGGTGGAGGGTTAACTACAATATTAGGAAGTTTAGGTGGAGGGTTAGCCAAAAGATTAAGAGGGTTGGCCACAGGATTAGTAGAGTCAGGGGGAGGGTTAGGAAGACAGTTATGGTCTCTTGCAATGGATTGGTTTGTTTCAAACAAAAAAATTATAGATTAAACAATGCAAAAAACAAAAAATTGATAAAATACAAGGTTAATAAGTATAATATTTTATCACTTACCTTGTCTACGTGGTGGCATTGTGAAGTTTGGGATATGTCAAGCTTTCTAATGGACTTATGACAAGTTTTGAGGTCTTTGGAGGAGAAACGTGATCGCAGAATAACACTTAGGTTTGAAAAAATGGTAAGTGGAGCATTTGGCTGCAAGTAAAAAAATAAATAAACAAGTAGCACGTACACATTATCCCATAGTGTGTGCATTATGGATCAGCAATTGTTGAGCCATAATGTTAATAATGCATACACATTGTTCACATAACATGTACACATTATAGGGTATGTCCATGGAATTGTCCTCCAATTCCATGCACATACCCGTAATGTAGTATGGAATTTAAAGGTTAACATGATGATTATGGATTTTGAAATAGACACCATAATGGTTGTAACCATTTGGTCCTATTGTTTTTTCTCAAAGGCAGTTTTCAGTTCTTGGTGGGTTTCTTTTTGGTTGAATTTGACTATCTTTAGATATTTGTATGGTTTCCTTCTTATTTCTTCTAAAAAGCTAATTGATTATATGTTTTTGTTTTTTTTTAAATTTAAAGAATGCTCATAGAGATATTGGTTTTGAATCATTATTTTTTGCTAATATTAATATTATATTAGGGTAGGGGACCCTTAATCCCAGTTTAAACAACAAACAAAACAACAAACAACTAATCATATAAAATAATTATCTCGATAATAATTTTAGTATTAAAATACTACCTCAAAATATTTAATATGAAAAATCAAATCATTTATACGATTACACAGATACAAATGCCACCCATAAATTAAAAGAAAAACATAAAAAAGCACATGATAAATAAAAAATGTCGAAATTTAAAAAAAAATATTACACACAAACACTACATGTAAAATAAAATAATCAAAACCTTTTTTAAACATACAAAACCAAACCTCATTTATATGTGAAATTTTTAATGCGAAAATAAAACAATAAAACAATATATAAGAAAATTTATAAACCAATTAAATGTGGGATTAAAGTGGTCACAACACAATTTTATATATATATATATATATATATATTAAGAAATAAAGAAATGGAAAGCTTAAAATGGAAAAAGCTATATAAATGTAAAATTTGTATAAGAAATGAAAATAAATAACAAAGGAGATCGATAGACTAAAAAAATAAAAATAAAAAATCTCATACCTTCGAGAAATGATCAAAATGTTTTACGGACGATAAAAAATAAAAGTAAGAAATGTTAGAAATTTAAAGTAACGGGCTTCCTTATATCCATTCCATGGGTTCTTTATTTCATGAGGTTAAGAAAACTTGGCCAATCCCAATCCATACAAAAATCTAATTCTAATGTTGGAATGATTATAACATGATAGGGTTTTCATGTATACATGCTTGTAACTATTCTCTTTTTATTAAAAAAAATTAATTCTAATGTTGGAATGATTATAATATGATGGGGTTTTCATGTATACATGCTTGTAACTATTTTTTTTTATTTAAAATATATTTAATTTAAAATATCTCTTTAAGAATGGTTTTTGTTTTTTTTTTTTTTTTTTTTAATTTATTTATATAGATAATTTTTTTGTTAAATTTTTGGAATTCTTTTGATTTTATATGCATTTTCAGAGATAGATTTGAATTTTGTAATTAATGGATTCTTTTTCAAAAGGGAAGAAACCTCTTTGACATTCTTGTATGCATTTTTAGTTTTTGTTCTTGAAAATTATTGAAAATTATTATCACTTTACATAATATATTTATTGAAAATTTTTATCACTCTACATAATATAGAGTTGAATATATTTGTTCACTATAATTTATATTGATTTTGGAAATACTAATATTTTTATTAATATTATTATTTATTTATTTATTTTTGTTTGTGTTACATGAGAAATCAAAAGATGTTTTTAAAATTTGATTTTCATTATTGTTTTAAAATTTTAGTTGGTTTTTTATTTTATAATAATATTTTAATACTCAAATTATTATTGGTATATTCATATATTTGTATTAAAAATGTTCATTATAATTTATATTGATTATGAAAATACTAATGTTTTTATTAACATTTTTTAAATGTGTTACATGTGAAATCAAAAAATGTTTTTAGAATTTGATTTTTGTTGATTTTTTTAAATTTTATTAGATTTTTTATTTTTTGGTAATAATTTAATATTCTAACTATTATTAAGATAATTATTTTTTATGATTAATTATTTATTTACTCGTTAAAATTTTTAATTTTTTTGATGTTACTTTTGAAGTGTTCATTTTAGATTTGTTATATAATTTTATTTATTGCACAATTCTATATTGATTAACCATTCTATCATTTTCTTTCTCTCTCTCTATATATATTTTAATAAATGATGACAAAAAACTTTAATCTAATTTTTTTAAAGTGATGACAAAAAACTTTAATCTAATTGTATCATATATAAAATTATTTTAAAAAAAAAAATAACTCAATTATTATTTGAAATATCATTATTTTTTAAAGTATGAATTAAAAAAACAATCAAATAAATATTATATTTAAAATTTAAAATTCATCACTTTTAATAGAAAGAAATATTACACTCTAACACTGCCTTCCATCATATATCAATTAATAAATTTAAAACATCCATATTAATAAATTATATATTATAAAAATTAATAAATAACTATAAAGTAAGGAGATGAATAAAATACCTGCCTATTTGTTAGTAGCGGTAATGGATCCTCATGCTCAATTATTTGGACATGGCAAGAAGAAAAAATATGGTGGCAGTGTAGATGTATCCATGTATACTCAATGAGTATACAACATAAAACCTTAGCGAAAAACATAATAAATTTAAAACATCCATATTAATAAATTATATATTATAAAAATTAATAAATAACTATAAAGTAAGGAGATGGATAAAATACCTGCCTATTTGTTAGTAGCGGTAATGGATCCTCATGCTCAATTATTTGGACATGGCAAGAAAAAAAATATGGTGGCAGTGTAGATGTATCCATGTATACTCAAATTTTTAAACAAATGTTTTTATTAGTCAAATCTCGGATACTTTGAATCTAAGATTATAATGGGAAGATCCACACCGAGTCTTATCAACCTTATTTGTCACAAAAGTCTTATCAACCTTATTTGTCACAAATAAAAGTTGAACTAGTTTTTAAAAGATGACAATTTTCTTTATTTTTATGCTTAGGAAACGCTTCTTTTGCTTTAATTTATAGTTCACCTTGGTGTCAAGGTAATTTTGTGAAACTCTGATGTTTTTTTTAAAGCATATTTTTGTATTAAATTTATTCAAATCTTTTACATGTTTAATAGAATAAATTAAAAGATGACAATTTTTTTTATTTTTATGTTTAAGAAATGTTTTTTTTGCTTTAATTTATAATTCACGTCGGTGTCAATGTAACTTTTCGAAACTCCAATGCTTTTTGTAAGGCATATTGTTGTATTAAATCTATTCAAATCTTTTACATGTTTAATAAAATAAATTAAAAGATGACAATTTTCTTTATTTTTATGCCTAGGAAATGCTTCTTTTGCTTTAATTTATAGTTCACGTCGGTGTCAATGTAACTTTGCGAAAACCTGATGCTTTTTTTAAAGCATATTTTTGTATTAAATCTTATTCAAATCTTTTACATGTTTAATAGAATATTGCCATGCTTGAATGTCTTGGGAATGGATTCATAATTTATTTGGTGTTATTATTGATAAGATTTTTGGGAATGGATTTACAGTTTATTTAGTGTTATTATTGATAACTATTTTTTTGATGAATTGTTTTTTGAGATGATATTCAATAATTTCTATATATTATTTTTTTATAAAAAATTTCAGAATTATTAATTTGTTTTAGTTATTGAAATTAAAAATTTAACTTTTAATAATAAAGAGTTTTTTATGCAATTCTATGTTAACGACAAAGTTTTTGTCTTTTTCAACGTTTCTACAAATCCAAGTGTTGACAAAAAAGGTGGCTTTGGAATTTCACCATCTTTAGGGGCTCTTCAACTACTAAGGGAGTGCTCCTTGTAGTATGAGTCGTGTTCCACTTGACTAGTACTTGCATGGTAGTCCTCCACTGGCACCTAGATGTCGGCGGAACCATTTTTACAACTGCTTTTCTTCCCCTCCTCCTTAAACGACAAAGATGAAGTCTTCCACTGTGTAGAAAGGCCTTTGTTAGCATGTCTTGATGGATTTCTCTTATTCAAAGTGGCGAGCCAATAGGGTACTATGTGATGCCACCTCCATGATTGGGGAATTATAATTTATTTGACTCCCTCTTCTTGGATTCCTCAACCCCCAAAAGATGATTCACCTCCATTTCCAGTAGTGTTGTTGTCTATGCTTAACTTTCTTATTTATCTTGTAATTTGACACTTTTATTTTGTTTTTATGTTTCTACGTATAATAATTATGTTTTATTGTTTCGATCCATGTCTTATACCAACATGAATAATAAATTGCGAATAAAAACAAACCTTTTTATTATAAACATGATTTTATATATTATATTTTTTTTTCTATGATTAATAAATATATCAATAAGTTCCAATAAAATCATTTATAAACATATATTTTCCATGTAAAAAATATAATATATTTTGTTTATCTAAGATTTGTTTCAGAAAGACTTCAAAACTACAACATAACGTTAAAACCCCAACCCTAATCATTTTTACATCGTAAAATGCCCTATGCCCTCTTCCTTTCCTTGGTAAAATGCACTCTTCCTAGCCTTCATGGCATTGGTGTCATTTGTATTTCATTTGGGCATTGTTGGGTGTTTGTTTGTCTTAAGAGAGAATTGTGTGGAGTTTTTTTGGTTTCGGATGACAAGATTAATTGTTTGAAAGCAAGGGATATAAGGCATTATTGAAATGAAGTGTTTATATTTCCCTCTTTTATATTTTTGTTTATGGATTCCACTTAATTTTCCCATATTATGTTGTAGAGAAATATATTAGGTTTTTTTTTTTTTTTTTTTTAAATTTAAAATTATTTTATTTTTCCACTCAAATAAATATCTCTATTTTGAAGTTTCATAATGAAAATGGTGTTTTATATGATTACCTTGTGATTGGTTTGATACCACATTTAATTGAATTCATACAAAACTATTAAAAATTCTATTAAAGTGCAAACACAACATAATATAAGAGCCTTCACATGTAAAGAGTATTTATATGCCCCTGGACACAAAAAGGCCCCATTATGTTATAATTATTCCAATTTTAAATTTTTATATGAAGTTGATATAAAAGAGAAAAAATAGAATTTAAAAGGTTATATGTAATTGGATTAATAATTATTAAATATTATTTTAACAATTATAAAATATGATATGAAAGTGTTGGTTTAAAGAGTAATTATATCAATAGATGTTCTTTATAGTAATATTTGGGAGGGGGTGAAAGGGTGTAATGTAAGTGTTCTCTATAATAGCATTTGAGAGGGGATGAAAGGGTGTAATATAAGTGTTCTTTATAATAATATTTGAGAAGGGGTGAAAGGGTGTAATGATATGAATGGATTGACAATGTATTATTTATAAATGAATTAAAAACTGATTATTTAGGAAATATGAATCGCATTAAAAAATTACACACACACACATAAGATAAAATCATTCACCAATTCAAACAAAAAAAATATCAAACACAAAATAAATCAAAATACAACCAAAAAAAATCAAAAAAAAAAATTGTGAGTTTTTAATTTAAATTTATGATATGTATATAAAAATCATATATATTTTATGTTCAAATTCAAGTAAAGAAGGCAGAGAAATAATGAAGTGAAAACCTGTAGCTGGTCTCGTATGTGAATGATGATGGCATTTGGAATGTAAACCACATCAAATCAGTGACCATCCTTGTGTAGTTGGAGTCCAGGAACTTCAAAGGGTATGAGAATAGTTAGAGCATACATGTCAGTGTGGGGTGGCACTCCCAAATCAAGTTTTGGTTCGAGGCTTGGCGGATAGTAATTTATTTTCATTTCCATCTCCATATCATCGCCACCCAGTGCTTCTTTTAGGGCACATTCATCCACTCCAAGATTGATGGAAAGGTCTGACAACAACTTATTCACTACTCCTAAAACTGCTATACCATATTCTTTGTTTACCTCTTTATTAAAAAAAATGTGAGTAAAAAGCCCATTAGTTAAAAAGACAAAACCATCCATAAATGTGAGGAATTAATAGCTGAAAGAAATAAAGAGAGAATTAATAATAATAATTATAATTCGTAGAGAAGTAAACCCAGCACTAATAACATTTTGAATAAATAATAAAAAATAAAAGAAATAATAATAATTATGGGTAATATATATTTTGGTAGAGTTCTTTCCAAATTAAATTTGTAAATTTTTTTATTTTGAGACATTTTTATTTTACTTTTAAATTGTACTTTCTTTTTTTTTTCCCTTTAAATGCGGTGGTGGACGACGGTTCAATAATAAGATTCATGAAATAGTAATTTTTTTAAGAAAGATAAGAAATCAAACTCATTTCTTTATAAAATTAAAAAATTATAATGTGAAAAAAATTATGAATAAATTTATCATTAAAAATTAAAATTACAAATAAATGATGATGAATTAATATAAATAAATAAAATTAGTATATATATTTTAGATAAATTTATATAAAATATACCACAAATATTATTGTCGAGGTATTTATATCGTATTGAATTGTGAATACACAAGAATGATATCTATATCATATTTTATTATGTGTATTCAATATTTAAAAACTTTTGTTACATATATTCTATGTAACTATATTTTTAGTCTCTCACTTCTTTTGAAAAATAATGCTGTATAAAAAACACTTTTATTGCAATGTTTGCACTGCATAAGAATTAGTGTGCAACTAGTTCACCAAGCGAACAATATGTAACACTCCATAACAAAGTCATGTCAGAGTGCCCTTGAAATGTTACTACCACCTCTTCAATCTAAAAAATATATTGAACTATTTGATATAAATACCAATTTAAATGAGTGGTGATAATAACCTTACAACTCAATATTTACTTTTAATTATTATATTATAACTAGTACATGTATATCTTAAATACATTTATATGAAATACGCTCATAGATATCAATCTCAAGGTTTTTATTTTGATTTTTTAAATATTACATAGATTAATAGATGAATAAATCCATTACCTTCTCATCTAATTTTCCATTTACTAGTGATAAATGACATCTATTTAGTTACAACAATATATTGGGCTTGAAAAAAAAAAATCTAAAGAAAACAAATCACCTCCAAACTCCGCCCTATAGATAAAGTATTACAATTTTTTTAAGTAAAATAAAATATTTGTGATGATCAAATGAAAACGTCAAATTTAAAATTTGAATTCTTTTGTAACAATTAAATAAACGTCAAATTTAAAATAAAACATAAAATTGAACACTTCATTTTATTACACTTCACAATCATCATTTTCTTCCCAAATAAATTAAAAATAATTTTACAAATCAAATGATTTTAATATTAAATATTTTTTATTTTAACAAATTGATAACTATTTCCACTAAATGACACCATTTTTTCATATTGAATGACACTACCTTTTTCATATTAGATGTTTTTCTTTGTAACAAATTGGTGCTTATTTTCCAATAAATGAATCCATATTCTATTGGCACTATCATGTTGCTACCTGTATGTTGAGATAACCTTAAATACAAAATTGATATGGATTCCAAGAATGCTATTGTTTTTATTATTTTAAAGGATGTTTTTCGAATATAATAATTCTTTGGTTTTTTAATTTTTATTAATATTTTTATTTTGTAATAATATTTTAATATTTAAGTAGTTATTAAGTAAAAATGTTGATATTTATGTAATTTTGAATTTTTATGTTTAAAATAAAAAATATTAAGATGTATTAAATTTGAAGTATTTATTTTAAATTTATCATATAATTTTATTAATTAAAAGGTTATATATTGATTAATGATTTCATTTTTTTTTATATGGATAATTGTTTTTGGATTGGAGTTATAAATTAATCAGGGATATAAAAAGAAGGTTCGGATTTATTTATAACCATTATCAACGGTTTTAGCTGGGCTTACTAACATCATCAATAGAACTCTATCACCAATATATTAATATCGTCAACAGTTCCAATCGTCCAAACATCTTCAATAACACAACCGATCTAACATATCCTTTAAAATTTACCTACATCTCATTAACAAATTAATAATTCTATTAATTTTATACAATTTTTTTTTAATTAAAAAACAATGATGAAAAATCTTAATTTTGTAGTTATTAGTCAAATCTTTTTATCCTTCGAGTCCTTGAAGATTCACGCCCACTCTCATCAACTTATATTTGTCATTAATAAAGGTTTTAAAAGAGGACAAATTCTTCACTTTTTATGCCACGTGAAAGTAGGGGAACGCTTCTTTTGCTTTAATTTATTTTTTAATTAAAATATTAAAAAAATATGTTATAATATTAATTATAAAATTTATTTAAAATCTTTTATATTAATTAATAGAATATTTTTTTGATATTATTTTAATTTTTATATAATTATAAATATTATTGCCTCATGATCTATTGTTTGGCTCCAACTCTACTTCATATGTATTATATAGATAGAGCCAATGCTTACTCCATATAGTTATAGTTTGGGTCTCGACTCATCCAACTCATAACATTTTTTTAATAATCTTAGAGATGTTTCTATTGTTATCGCCACACCATAGATTAGTCATCACATCCAAAAGATGCCATTTCGATCATATTCGAAGTTTTTGAAGTAGTGAAATCAAAGTTAGAAAGGATTTAATAGTATTAAATTTAAATCTTTGTTAGGATATGCAACTTGCTAGCTGATTAGACATGTGAAACTATGCAATTCAAATCACTGAGATGTCATCAATAAAAATACCACAAATGTTATAAGTATATAGGTACGATATAGTTGCAATTAAAATATTAGGTTTTTAACAAAAAGTAGTAGTTGCCAACTGGAAAGCCTTGTATCCACCTTGCATTTTTAAAAACTTATTAGTATCACGTCATAAAATGTGTCACTTTTAGCATGCTGAATTAATCTCCATTAAATAGAATTATCCACTGGGTTGATCAATGTATTTAATAATATAGCATTATTGGTAGGATAAATACAACTTGTGGAGATTGACAATCCAACATTCAAGCATTGAGAAAGTAGCACTATCGAAAACCTTCAAGTCAGTATATACACATTACATATATATGTAGTTTTTTCCCACCATTATAATGTCAAGTGATTATCAGTACAAACAAGTTAGATTAGGGCAATATCAAGGCTCAATTCCTTGATAATAAACCTGTCACATAGATATATTATTTTTTACATAGTTTGAGAAGAAAACATTTGTTTTATTGTTATTAAAATATGAAAAAAAGATGATGGTGAGTTTATTTTGTGGAAACCCTGATTTGCATGCTTCTTTTTACCTAAAAAAAAAGTTTTTATTTATTGCTTGAATCATCAAATCTCATTACACTATAAAATATTCGGCATTGGATTGTTATAATAAAATTCATTGTAAGAGAGGGCATACAATGAAGCCTTTATAATAATTAGTATTTATAACTTATGTTCTCTCGATGTACATAATTTTTGATATTTGAGGTTGATCCTTTCTGCCTGCTCTTGAATAGAAAAAATAATGAATCATTATTTCAATTCAAAAAAAATGCAATACTCATGCACAAATACATATCTATCTATGTATATTTCTTATTTTTAAAAAAAATTCAAAATAAAAGATTCGATATTGGACTGTTATGAGATTGATTGTAAGAGGAGGCATATGAAGGAGCCATTTGTTTCTCTAGGAGTCAGCACTGCTAATAAAAAATTATTCACAACTGTTTACATTGTTTTTTTAAATAGAATTTCAGTGATATGCTTTGCTTAGATGTTTGAGGGAAAAGTTTATATGAAGTTGAAAAATGTTTGAAACATGGATTGAATTTGGCAGTGGACCTTTTTATCATAATTTTTTTATGATGGTTATCTATTTAATGTTGGCCTTCAAATGTTAATGTCATTCATAAGAGAAAGAAAAAACATTAAAAATAATTTATAAATTTATCATAATCTTTTATAGTTTTTGGCAATCTATCCAAAGTTTTCTCTCCTCATTAAAAATAAAATAAAATAAAAAATATTGTATTTTCTATTTAGTATTACTTTTCAAATATTAATTTAATTCATAATAAAAATAAAAACCATTAAAAATAATTTATAAATTAAAATAAAAAAATAATTTATAAAAGAGATAAAATAAAATATTATTGTACTTTATGGCTTAGAAACAAAACCAAACAAACCTAAAATACAGACCTGTGACCATCAAACTTAGCCTCTGGCGCCTATAAATGGGCATCATTCCTTTTAACAAAAATAAATTATTTGAGGCATTCTGCCAAAGGGATGTCATTTCAGTTTACTTGTTAATAGTTGTGTTTGTGATTTTTAAGTTTAAATTAAAGATTTCGATCTAAATATTAAAAAAAAATCTTTTGTTTGTTGAGTTAATATTTATCGTTGAATTTTTAATTGAATGTAATGTTTGTTGATTTTGTATTTTATTAAATAATATTTTATATATTATTATTTTTACACAAATAAATAGAAAAATTAATTTAATAGATAAAATATTAAATTATATTTACATCACATAATATCTATTTTAATTATATATAATAATATTACGTTATTCTTTTATTTAATAAAGTTATCTTTATAAAAACTAAGTATTATGAATATAATTAAAACCAATTTATTTGACTTAAACCATTTGATTCAATTCTAGGTTGATAGAAAAAAATATTATTTTATTTATACGATGGTATTTAGTTCAAAACTTTAACTAATTCTGACATATTGCATAATGCAATGCCCTATCAAGTAATAACACAAAGACATTGCAACCCACCTTCATCACCCAACATACATTGAAATAAATTTGTATGTTAAGCTACATTATGACTCGTGGTAGTGTAATGTGCCACGAGCTCTATCGACATGGCACACTGGATTCTCTTCATGCGTGCACACGCGCACATGCACGCACACACACGCTCGCGCGCGCGCGCGCACACACACAGTCCTCAACTACATGTATTAGAACAACTAAATTTTTATTTAGGAGATAAAACACCATTTATTATTACTTGTCAACGCATTGTAATTTTTATATATAAAATATCTAATTTAATATAAAAAATCTATTATTACTTTTGATTTGAAGGATCTTACAATTCATTAATAATCAATTATTAAGATTGGATTGAAAATAATTAAGGTGGGATATTTTGTTCAGAAGCATAGAACAATATGGGTATGGGCATCTTTTTGAGGGTGGTTGAGCTTAATGATATGAACTAAGGTTAAGTTTTTGTGCATTGATGAAGCTACAATTTTAACTTAGGGTTGGCTTTCTTTTATTGAATTTACTTTTGACAACATGTGGAGTTAACATCATATTAGGTGTTATTTTTGTGGTGTTTATTTATGATATTTTTTATAGTTTTATTTATTGAAAGGTTTCATGTTGATAATGATTTTTATCTATTTTTTTCATTTTTTATTAGTGATAGATTTGTTTAAATTTAGTTGTGTTAAGTTTATGTTAATTTTTTCTTAGAAAAATAAATATACTACTATTTTATGTCTTTTTCAGAAGAGAATAAAAACTATTATATAATTCTCAAATGAACATCAAATTTAAAGTAATTTTATTTGTATTAATATTTCATATTATTACATTCTATCATCACCACCACTCTCAAAATAGTATTATAAATCACACACACACATAAAAAACTATAAATATACCAAAATAATAATAAAATAATGATTACTTATAATATTTAGTTTAAAATCTTAAACATATAGATAAAAAATCAAAAAAAAATAATAATCTAATTAAAATTGTTCTTTTAAGTTTTGAGATATTTCAAATTAATTATCTCTATAGATTTATCTATGAATTATTTCTTACATTGGTTTATTAATTTTTTTTACAGAGTTAGTTCGATTCCTTAAAATAGATAAAGCTCAATTTTTTAAAGCACTGTTCCAATGAATTGATTTTTTTTTTTTTTTTTCAAAAAATATTTTATATTTTATATATATTAAAATCTTATTTTAATTTTTTAAATTAAAGTTAAAGTAATAAAGTTGGTGAAGGGTATGCAATTTTGGTTTCTGTCTTCCCATTTGACATGTGTATGAGCCATTACATCCCCTTAGGTGAAAAACATTGGACTACCTTAAGAAATAAAGATGAAAAAACATTGATAACATGGACACTTCATGTTTATTGATGAATTTGTATGGCATGCTATTAAAGTTAGGTGCTTTTAACATTGTTAATAAGGATGTTTAAATTAATTTAATGAGGGTTTCCTCCAATAACTCATTCTTCACCCCCTTTCAATTTTGGGGCTTTGTAATTTGATTAATAATTTACATGTATTTTAATTTCATGATATTTATATTAGAAGGAAATAGTATTTTTTTTTTTCAAAAAAAAATTGTAAAGATGATTAAATTCAAATATCAATTCTCAATTTTATTAATTTTTATCACATTAATAATCAATATAGAATCATCATTCACCACTAGGATTTTTATTTTAATGTTGATGAAAAATATCAAAACATAAAAATACTCACATAAATTATATTAATATAATCAATGATTAAAAAAAATCTTTTATTTTATGTCTTATTCATTATACCATGGTACCTATTCTCAAAAAAAAGAAAAGAAAAGAAAGTAAAGAAAGGTCTATACAAAAGTTTAATTCAACCCAAAAATAAATATCAAATTTATTTAATAAAATATTAAAATAATATTAGACCAAATCAACTATAAACACTACCAAAAAAATATTTGATTACAAAATATCAAATTACTTAAACTTCAAAATCCTTGATTGTGCATTTGTTTAATATTTTTAAAACATTCATCTAACTATAAATTTTAAAAGAACAAGCAATATGTTATCTTACTATAAATTTAATGCAATAATAAAGCTATCCAAAGTAAAGTAAAATAACATATGCCCAAATTATAATGATTTAAGATAACACATACATCTTTAAAATAATATATATATTGTGTCATCTTTAGGTGGAGGTTAAACAAAGGTCAATTAAAATTACATTTAAGATTTATATTAAATATTAAAAGTTTGCTAATATTATTTTTGCTTTATAATGGAGTGAAACCTTTATTTTATGTAGGATATATTATTTACTTGTAAATTACAATAATGAAAGTATTATTAATATAATAATGACATTTTAGGGAATATCTACAAAATATGATTACTAAATTGTTATATTTTAACTCTCTAACCTTTTTTTTTTAATATATGATTATACTTTTTGTAGTGCTTAATAAATTTATTTATAATAAATAATAAATTTTGAATTAAAATATTTAATTAAATGGTGCCTTAAATTTTAACTTTTTGTTCTCAAATTTTAGTGTTTATATTATATTGATATATTTTGATCCAAAAACTTATTATATGAGAATTTTAAAATTGTTAAAATATTTTTAAAAGGTAATCCAAAACAAGTAACAATGCATATATATGTATTGAATCTTATTAACTTTACTCTTGTGAGAATTGAAAGACACACTTTTTATAAAGAAAACTAACTTATGCGCTACATGCCCAAACTGATATAAACACTTAGAAATTAATATCTTTTACAAAATAGGTTTACTATAATGGTATTGACAACTTACCTATGTGTTGAAAAAAAAACATAGTACAAGACATACATTTTTTTGCATGCAAAAACTCTCTAATTCATAACATAACACAGTCAATTACATATTATTTTAGAAAAGGTAGAAATTTATTAAAATAATGCATGCTTGCAATCAATTCTAACCTCCTTTTTATCAGTGCAGCATTATCAATTTTTAGGAGTCAATTGGTTTTAGTGTTTTAAATATCCTAGTTTGTTGGCTCTATTACAGGAAAATATAATATCAATTGAATGATAACTTCATAATAAAAATTATTCTTCATTGACATCTATGGCAAGTGGTTGTTTTTAAGGTAACTTTATAATGAATTATATTAATATATTCGTCATCATAATGCATCAGTTTTGTTTTATTATTTAAATAGGATTATTCTAAATTATAGCATAATGTAAAATTATTATTTTATAATTTTTAATTTATTTATATATATATATATATATATATATATATATATATATATATATATATTTCTTATAAAATAATATATAATGCAGCCCCTAATAGTTTGAAATACCAAGTTATACTAAAAAGAACATGATAAGAATAAATATTAACATATATGACTCATATTGTTTAAATGCCAATGTAATTATTCATATACTATATCAAATAAATTTTCATTAATTTAGTGTGTGTGTGTACACACACAATCTCAATTTTAATTCTGACAACGTTTTTTTTTTAATAACTTGTCTATGTGTGAGATAACATATGCACATTTAAAATATGGAGAGTTGATTATGATGTTCTTTTATATATATATATATATATATATATATATATATATATATATAAGTGTGTACACACAATCTCAATTTTAATTCTGACAATGTTTTTTTTTAAATAACTTGTCTATGTGTGAGATAACATATGCACATTTAAAATATGGAGAGTTGATTATGATGTTCTTTTATTTATATTTATATTTATATATATATATATATATATATATATATATATATATATATATATAAAAGTAAGATACCCATGTAATCTACTATATCAATAATACATGTCCATTCCACATGTACAAAAATATAACAAGCATACATTGATGTAGTAGTATTTATGTCTCATGCACTATTGTCTAAACTAATTGTTGGGACTTCAGTCATAAGTTTTTTAAATGTTGAATTAAAATTCTTATATGGGATTTAAGAGTTATTAATTCTAATTTATTATTTAAAAAATATATTTTCTCATGCTTTGATCTTTTATTATTAAGAAAGAATCCAATAAATTATATATATATATATATATATATATATATATATATATAAAATTGATCACCATATTAAAAGTTACAAATTCAAAAAAAAAAATAGTAAGAGTAATATTTTCACATTAATAAAAGTGTTTTTAAATCATTTAGAAATAACAATATCGAGTTTATGTTGTTGAAGTGTAATTTAGATTGATATGTAATTTGCATTTAAATTACGAGTAGTGTTTGAATTTTTTAATATGTCTATATATTTTTTAAATTATTAATAGCATGTATTAAGGTAAGTGCATAAAGTTGGGGGACAAAAGGAACCTATTCATGGACATGATTTTCTGAAAATTTTAGAAATCTGAACTTGTGTAGATAATTTGAGATAGCTACACTGAAAATTTGAAGATAGTATAAGAACATGAATTATATAATTTCAATTCTAGTTTCCAAAACAATATTTAAAAAAAATTGGTTCATCATAACTAGGTCAAACATCTAAAATTTGAAGATGGACTTTTATTTTTTAAAGGAAAACATAATAAATAGATGACCATGTGACCTACCATTTTTTTAGCATCGTTTAATATTGTTTGAAACCATTTGGTTAATATTTAGATAAGATCTTATAGTTTGTGACCTATATTTTTTTATATTTTTCCAATGAATATTTTTTTTTAAATTAATTTTGAAAGTAAATAGATCTTGAAAACTGATAAAAAATGGATAGCCTACCGTGTGGCCCCCCTAAGTACCTTATAAAAAATGAAAATCAGTTTTTTTTTTTTTTTTTTTTTTTTTTTAATGTGTAAAATTAGGCCTAGTTTGTGACTATAGAATTTATTTTTCACTTGAATCAATGAAAATTAAATTACATAAACATGAATAGGCATGTATATTTGTGGAATGTAGTAGCCTAAAAAGGTATAGTCATAAATCAACATAGTTTAAACCCTTAAAATAGTCCAAATTTTATAAAAATCATATATTTGGAAAGAGAAGAGTGTGCTCATTATCATGGTAAAAGTTTTTTTAATTTTTTTAATTGAAATCCATAGCGTATTTGGTGATGAAAGTTGAAATGTATTGTTTTTTATCATAGTTCTCAAACTTGACTATAGATTAATAGGTCTAAGCCTTTGGCTCAGGAATCTAAGCCATTTCTAAGCCAAAAGGCTTGATTTTTTGAATTTAAATTTTAGCAATGCGTACGTATTATAACGCATACATGTTATAATGAGTACATGCTCCTATTGTTTTACATCTAATTACCTTCCTATAGACATTTTTATGATTTTGGGTGCAAAGCAATAAGAATGTGTACGCATTCTTATTGGTTTACACTCAAAAACACAAAAAAGATATATATTAAGTTCATATTTACTAAAATAAATGTTAATTATAAGTTATTCTAGCTTATACCTTAAATTTATTTTAGTAAATATAATAAGTTATGGTCATTCTACATCTAATAGAGTTGGTCACAAAACTATATGCCTTACAATGTGAAAAATAGTTTTTCAAATTATAATTTGGTCAATACTTAGATATTTTCAAGGTCTTAGTATTGAACCTAGGATTTGAAGGCATAAATTTTTTAATAGATATCCTTTTTAGCAACATAAATTCATTTTTTAGGTTTTTGTGCCTTTCAAATTGCTTTTTGGAATTTCTAGGAGTCCTTTATTTAGCAAAATTAAAGTTTGCAAACCTCTCAAATTTAAATTGATCTAAAGTGGTATGATTTGGATAGCATATGTTACATTAATGACCTAAACACATCAAATGACCACTTTGTGTTAATTTCACTTGCTCATCATCCCTCCCTCAACCCTAATCACTTCCTACTCATCCCTTATCACCCCTAATCACTCTCTCCTCATTCAAATTTGTACCTAATCACTCCTTAATTGAACTTAATTCTCCTTATTCATCTCTAATAATTCCCTTATCATCCCTAATCACTCATCCATTGACCTTCACCATCCTTCATCATCCCTAATCATTCCCTCCTAATCTCTCATAATCTCTAATCACTCTTTACTCATCCCTCATCATCCCTAATCACTTATTATTCATCCCTCATCATACCTAATCACTCTTTCCTCATCCATCCACATTCCTAATCACTCTCTCATTGACCTTCACTATCTCTCATCATCTCTAATCATTACTTTATCATCCCTAATCATTCCTTCATTGACCATCACCATCCCTAATGATTCTTAATCACTCCATACTCATCCATCATAATCCTAATCACTCTTTACTCATCCCTCATCATCCCTAATCTCTCCATCCTCATCCATCATAATTCCTAATCACTCTTTAGTCATCCCTAATCACTCCTCATCATTTGATGTAAGTGGGCCTCTTATAGGTTTACTCATCTAGGTCTTCTAGGTCTCCTTTAGGTTTTGTAGCCTTCCTTACTTGTTTCATGGCACATATTTAACTCTTTATACTAACACAAGGTTATTGTACTCTAAATTTTATTACTCACTCAATAAACATGGTTTATTATTTTTAAGTACACCACCTTTGATTGACACAACAAACACAATATTCTCTTAACAATTTTAGCTTTCTTTTAGGTCTTAACCTTTCTTTGTATCCTCTTTAAGTTGTAATTCAGTCTTATTTAACTAATATTTTATTATTGAATACCTATTTGAATCTACTTTCACTTATTTACCTTCTTAGTGATAATCTCCATCAAAACACTGATCCACATCCATAACAACTTAATTCTTGCAGACAACATAGAGTTCTATCATATTAGACCTTATTCATTAGGTATGTCACCCTTTATAGAAAATATTTCAATCAAGACTGACTCTTGATGTCCCCAATAATATTATTGTATTTTATTTGACACTATCTAAGCTAGCACATAATCTTCTTCCATTCTTTGTACTTAATTCTCAAAAAAATGCAACAAAATAGGCTTTGTAGCCCTCACTTAGTTCTGATCTATGGTTTAAAATGTTATGGATTCAAAATCATATGAAAGGTCATCAAAATTACTTCATGCATTCATTTACACATTACACATGATAAGGAACACATTTTTACAGTTTGCTACAACTTTGATTTTTAAGCGACTTTGAAAGACTACACCTTTAGGCTTATTTTATGCCTATCTAAGGTCTGTTAAAAAAGCACAGTCATGAATATATTATCTTAAAAGGAATTTCAAGTTTTGAAACCACTTAGATAAATTTAAAAAAATCCTTAGACACATATTTACAAAATTTTAAAGGTTTATGATGGTTTTATAGAAAGATATATGAGTTTTTGTTTACTAAACCCTAGTTAAGGGTTTACATAGTCCTCCACAAGCCTAGACCTAAACTCTATACCAGACCTAGAGACCTTTTCCCACCTCTCCTTTATTCTTATATTTATTATTAGTTTCTTGCTTGATGTCTTTGAGCCTTATCATATCTTAACTAATGTCTAAACATGGTATTTTTTCTATTTCATGCACCTTAAGTCTCTTAACAGCTTATGACTTAACATGCTTATTTTATCCTTCCACCTACATTGGATAATTATAGACAGGTTTTAAGATAGTTTTATGATATGTTGAAGGTTAAGATATATTTACCACATAGGACTAGACCTTAATAACCCTTATATGGAGAGAGTGTGTATCCAAAGCCCCGAGCCAGATTAAATAGGTAAGAAAGAGAGAAAAGGGTGGGATGAAATTTTATTATTTACATATATAGATTAGGATTTTTGAATATGTTATTAGGTGGATTAAATTTAGATATCAAAAATCCAAGTTTCCCTTTCCTTACTACTTGGCATAGATGAATTGGGTAGGGAAAGATTTCATTGCCTTAATGGGTAGGGAAAGTTTGAGATCGAGGTAGGGCCTTCAGAATGGTTCCCCCTATATATGTATGGTGCCCACCCCCATTATTATGTTATTATTTGATATACTATATTTGGGATCGAGTAATATATAAAGTATGGCAAGGCCCCAATTTGGCCTTTAGGCCCCACTGGGCCATGCCCAAGCTCAAAGTGGCCCCTCCTCACTACACTGGATTAAGGCATATGCCTTTCATTCCATTTATATATCAAGTTGTGTATAGATCATATTGGGTATAGATTGAGTTAAGTTTTGAAAAACACTCTATCAACTACTAAACTAGAACACACTCTACCAAATTGGTGACCACCTATCTATCTATGTGGCAATTTGGTATAATATGGATATATGGTCAACTATGGGGTTGGGATTAGAATTCTCAACTAGTATCCAATCACCCCTATTTATATAGATATAAATTTGGATTCTCAACTCTAGGATTAGGATTCTTAGATGACCAAATCCTAATATATATATGTAAGTAATATAATTTCATCCTAGCTTTTATTGATTTCTTACCTATTTATTCTAGTCTAGGGATCTAGATAACACTCTCTCCATGATTTGGGTATGGATCACTATATAGGTCTTTGAATCCCACCAGATAATTAAATAATATCTCTGAGTTGCTTATGTGAGTAATTAAAATTTAAAATTGGAAAATAAGCCATTTTAACATAAGCAATAAGCTATTGTACCCACCATTAAGGTATTAGATGGAGTAATTAAGGATGAGAAGGGATGAGGAGGGATTGAGTATAGATGATGAGGGAGTTGTTAGGGATAATGAGGGTCAATGAGGGAGTGATTAGGGAGGATGAGGGAGTGATTAGGGATGATAAGGGATGGTGAGGGTTAATGAGGGAGTAATTAGGAGTGATAAGGGATGAGGAAGGGGTGATTAGAGATGATGAGGGATGATGAAGCAGTGATTAAGGATGATGAGAGATGGTGATGGTTAATGAGGGAGTGATTAGGGATGATGAGGGAGTAATTATAAATGATGAGGAATTGTGAGGGTCAATAAGGTCCAGTGATTAGGAATGAGGATGAAATGATTAGGGATGATGAGAGATAATGAAGTAGTGATTAGGGATGATGAGGGATGGTGAGAGTCAATGAATGAGTGATCATGGATGATAACGGAGTGATTACAGATGATGAGAGATGGTGAGGTCCAATGAAGGAGTGATTATGGACTATGAGGGATAGAGGGAGTGATTAGGGATGATGAGGGATAGTGAGGGTCAATGAAGGAATAATTAGGGACAATGAGGGAGTGATTAGATATGATGAGGGATAATGAGGGTCATGAGGGAGTCATTAGGGACAATGAGGAATGAGGAGAGAGTGATTTGGGGTGATGAGGGATGATTAGGAAGTGATTAGGGATGAGGGAGAGATGATGAGTAAGTGAAATTAACACAAAGTGGTCATTTGATATGTGAAGGTCATCAATGTGATCTATGTTGCCCCAATTGCATCATGTTGAATCAATTTCAAAGTGACTAGTTTGCAAACTTCAATTTTGACAAACTTAGGACTCTTAAAAATGCCAGGAAGCAATCCAGAAGGCACAAAAACCTAAAAAAATGACTATATGTTTACAAAAATGGACATCAATTGCAAAAGTTATACCCTAAAATACCTAGGTTCAATATTGAGACCCTAAAAATGCCTAAGTACTGATCAAATTAGATTTTAAAAAACTATTTTCTACATAGTAAGGCGTGTAGTTATGAGACCAACTCTATCAGATGTAGCGTGACCCTAATTTATTATATTTACTAAAATAAATACTTAACATTTATTTTAGTAAACCATCTGATAGTAGACCATATACAACTAGTAATATATCTTTCATGCATTTTTTATGCAATGCAATAGAATGTATATGCATTATAGCACGTACATGTTTAGGTTCAGTGATTTTGAGCCTAAATTTAAATAACACATATGCATTATGGTCATAACGTGTATGAATTAGCATAAATTTCCATGGAATTATCCTCCAAATCCATACACATATATATTAACACAACTTATCAAAATTTGTATATTAATGTAAGATAATTTTTTGATTAATATAATTACACTACCCAACATATTGCAAGAAAAGATAATATTGTTGATAACTACTTAGTAGGGATCCTTCTTTGACATTAATGGATTAACCTCATAGACCATAAAGACCTAATTTTGTTATCAAAAAACTTAAGTGTGACAGGTTTTATGCTCTCTCAATTCTTATTCAAGCATAAATTTTTAGATAGGGAGTTATAGAGATATATCATAGGATATCTAGACATGTTACTGAAGCATTGATTGCTTCCCAAGCATGTAGTATTAGAAATTTTGGACTTCATAATCATTTGGTTATTAAGAGATTAAATTCTCATTTATTGGTATAAAATTTTGTTGATTAAATATACATCTTAAGTTGAATATGGAGTATGATGTTCGAGGAACAAAAAAATAACCATTTAATCCAATTTGTCAAACATTGCAGACCTTTTATTTTAAGCCTCCAAGGATCACATCTAGAAGAATAAATGATTACATGTACAATAATTAGAACAAGATTAGAATGGGATTCTAAAATGGAATTATGGATGAATTCACATAATACTTTACTTAATCCCTATTGAGAATTACAATTTTATTTAAAAATTATTTGTAAGTTTTGATCAATGTCTCTTGATGGTATTACTACAAAAGCTGAAAAAAAAAATTCTGAACAAGAAACATCAAATCAATATGACCCAAAAAGTTCATCCTCATCTAATGATGACAAATTACGAATATGTAGACCAAACTATATTGATTTATTCATGATACATCATCATATTCTAATTAGTGCACATCTTTTTTATGAGTGAATTTCACTTCATGTTTCATATTCTAATTAACGAGAGAGAGAGTTTCATTGTTTTTTCCTACAAGCTGTGAAATTACTTTTCCTGAAATTTTAGAAAACATAAATGTTTAATGACACTTACAAATCTTCAAAATACATGCCAGGTCTCTGAATAAACTCGTGGAGTCTTCGTATTTCAAAAAAAACCAAACAAGAAGAGATCCAATGCCATTATTTTCTATAGTCTCCATTAATGGTGAGATCATATATATATATATATATATTTTGAGATTAAGTGCTCTCCACATTACGATCATAGTAATATCCAAACACATTCTTAGAGGGAGGACTTGAGTAATACTAATATTTGTGTCTTTGTTTGGATTCACGTCTAAGTCTAGGCCATCAAATGGTTTTCAAGCCTTTGTATTGTTTCGTTCATCAAGACTGTTATTGCCACCTTGGTAGATATTTACAATGTTGTTCATGAAAATTTAAAATTTTTATTGTAAGTATGGATGGAAATTATAAATCAAAAACATTAAATATGAATTCGTGTCATTCTTATAATTCAATTTATTTATTTGATTCATTACCATTTATATAAAACCATAAGAATTGTTGTTTTTTATTTCTTGTTCTTTATAAAAATATCATAACATAAATTTGGGTCAATTTTTTTGAATGATTGTAGTTGTTGTATAATTTTAATAAATGATAATAAAATGTATATTGAAATTTATACAACACTTACATACCATCGTCTCAAGTGTTGGTCACATGCTTGGAAGTATCTCAATCACAACATTAGTATTGACCTTTTACCTTGACTTCCAAATTAAATATTTCTTTTATAAATATTCCTAAACACATAAATTCATAATTATTTTATTTTATACCAAAATCACATTTCCAATGCTATAATGCTATTAACTGTCAATGTTAATCTTCAAATATTATATGTATAAACTTTTAGGAGTGCCTAAAAATAGTGTGTAAACTCGTTTACTATTCTTAAAATTATTCAATAAAACTTCTATGCATTTCATCTTACATGCTCACTACTCTTTGATGTCTCATTTTATATATTCCACAAAATAATTTAATCGATGTTATAATTCTATAGTATACACTTTATATTAATTAAATGGTAGTACAATTTACACATGACAATATAGTTTACATGATTAACTAATTATTAAGATCTTGTTAAAAGAATTAAACAACATACATTTATATTATTGCTTTTGTCGATAATTATATTATTGTCAATTTAAAAAATGTCAAAATGGCATGTGCACATATCTATTATTTCATGCAATTAGATATTTTATAGGATACTTATATTCAATCTTTTACAAAATTATTTCAATATTACATTGCAAAACGTTAGTGATGTGTTTTAGATCACCAACTATAATCCATCATTAATAAAAAAAAATGTGTGAATAATGAATCAAGGTTTTTTTAATAAATTTCCGTTGACTTATAAACCAACCATCTGGATCGCCATTATCAATATTGTAGTTAGTGTGGTCCATATTTATAATTTTATAATATTATAAATATTAATGTCCTTGAGCATATACTAAACACTAATATCATGCATAGTTACGAATAAATATTACCAATGCTAGGCAACTTAACCACATAGTTTGGCTAAGATAACTATTACGATTAATTTATTGGTTACAAATAAATATTATTAATATTGAGAAACTTAATCATGCAATTTGATTAAGAGAGTTACCAACTATTAAGTACATGTCTACAAACTAGTTAAATTAATTTAATTCTATGCAATTAAATATAAAATATTTAATGACAAGATTAACAATGTCATAATTCTTATGCTTATAGACAAATACTCAACCATAAATAATATTCAATATAAAGGCATGGCCTAGCCACTACGTAGCCTTTGTTATCCATAACTATTCAATTGATGAATAGTCTTTTTGAAATAATGTTCAATGGTTTACATACATTATATTTTTATGGATTTTTTTTAGAGTTGTTATTTATTTTAGTTATATAACTTTATAAAAAATAAAGCTATTATTTGTTTTAACAATGAAGAGTTTTATATAAAATTCTTTGTGAATGACAAAGTGCTTGTTATTTATTCAACATTTCTATAGGTCCAAGTAATAAAAAAGGTGGTTCTGGAATTTCAACATCTTCAGGGGCTCCTCAATTATCAAGAGATGCTCCTTGTATCATGAGTCATGTTCCACCTAACTAGTGTTTGCATGACACTCTTCCACTAGCACCTAGATGTCGGTGGATTTGTTCTCATACTCGCTTCTCCTCCACTCCTCATTAGCGGTAGAGATGGAGTCTACCACAATGCAAAAAGGCCTTTGTTGGATTGTCTTGGTGGACTTCCCCTATGCAAGGTGGTGATCTAGTGGGGTATTGTGAGTTTCCACCTTTTGGTTGGGGAATTATAAATTCTTTGGCTCCCTCTTCTTGGATTTCTCAACCTTATAAAGATGATTATTACCCACTTTCATTAGGTGTTGTTACCTAGCTTAAATCTATCACTTATCTTGTAATTTGATACTTTAATTTTACTTGTATATTTTCATGTATGACCGATGATTATGTTTTGTTGTTTTAAACCATATTTTTTATTTAAATAGATAATATGTTATGAATACCAACCAAACTTTTTGTTATAAACATCTATGTGTTATTTTATTTTTTTACGATTAATAAATATATCAACAAACTCCAATAAAATCACTTGTAAACATATATTTTCCACATATAAAATAAAGAGTATTTTTTTAAAATGTAAGATCTACTTCAAAAAGGCCTTCAAAACTACAATAACACACTTTATCACTCTGGTCTCTATTTGGTTAAAACCTATCCCTCATCATTTTTACATCATAAAATGCCCTCTTCCTCTCCTTGTTAGAATGCACTCTTCATATCCTTCAATGCATTGGTGTCATTTGTACTTCATTTGGACATTGTTGGTTTTTTATTTTTCTCATGAAAAAAAAGTGTGGATATTTTTGTTGTGGACATTGTGAGTAATTGCTCGAAGGTAAGGTGAGGCATTACTACAATGAAGTGTCTATTTCCCCCTCTTTTGTGTTTTGTTTACGGCTTTCATTCGATTTTCCCTTATTCTGTTGTAGAGAAAAAAATTGGTGCATTTTTTTTTTTTAAATTATTATTATTAATTTATTTTATTTTTATTTTTATTTTTTTTAATTTTTTTTTTTTTGGGTTAAAATCAATTATTTTCCCACTTAATATAATTGAGGTTTCATGAGGAAGGTGCTGCTTTGTATAATTGTGTTGTGATTTGTTTGATGCCACATTTAATTGGTATAATACAACATTGTTAAGGGTTATATTTACAACTGCAAACATAACATGATATGAAATCCTTCACATCTAAAGAGTACTTATAAGCCCTTGGACACAAGAAGACCCCACCATGCTATGATTATTCCAATTTTGGACTTTTTATGAACTTGATATATAAAAGAGAAAACATAGAATAAACATGGGTTTGCATGTAATTGGATTAATAATTGTTAAGCATTCTTTAACAATTGTAAAATATGATATAAAAGTTTTGGCTTAAATAATAGTTATAAGCACACAAACATGAAGACCTCGTCATGTTATAATTATTCCAAAAGTGGAGTTTTTTTATGGATAAGTTATATAGAAAAAAAAAAGCATATAGAAACTCATTGCTTTAAATTTTGACATTTCATGATCTTTTCATTTTTATTTTTCCTTGAAGCATTTTATTATTATTTTTATTCTTATTTTTCCTTGAAGCATTTTTATTTTTCCTTGAAGAAATTTGACATTTCATGCTCAAATTCACTAGGGTATTTATTTTATTTGTCTTTCTCCTTTGTTATTTATTTTCATTTATTGTGTGGATTTTATAATTGTGCAGCTTTTTCAAATCTAAATTTTCCATTGCTTTACTCGTCACATTTAAAGGTTTAAATTTATCATTTTTTAAATAATTTACCATACCCCTTCTATTGTTTAAAACATATTTATGATTGTGTTATGATCAATTTATGTTGGGAATAGTCATGTGGTCATGATAATAAAATATAGATAAGAGTCTTTCTAATGCAAATATAACGTAAGCAGAGAGCAGATAATAAACATATATACAAATTTAATAGAGAATTTTCACGTGGGAAAATATTTTTAGGTATAAAACCTAACATAAAAACTTACTTGAGTTATAACATAAATTAGATGTTTTACAATGCTATGATTAAATTTCAAGATTCTGTAAATTTCATACAATATTTTATTGCATTTTTGAAAACGCACACTCTATTATATGTATTCAACATTCAACAACTTTTGTTGAACATATCCTATGTAACTATATTTTTGGTCTCTCTTTTCCTTTGAAAAACAACGTCTTATAAAAAACACTTCCCTTGCAATGTTTACACTACTGAAGAATTAGCATGCAAAACTACTATGCCAAGTGAACAATGTGTAACACTCCATAATAGGGTTGTGTTAGAGTGCCCTTGAAATATTGATAACATCTCTTCAATCTGACAAATGTAGTTAACTATTTGATATAAATACTAATTTAAACGAGTGGTGATAATATTATTTTGACCCAATATTTACTTTTAAATATTGTATTATAACTAGTACATATATCTTAAGCACATATGTCTGAAATATGCCCAAAGATATCAATCTCAAGGTTTTTATCTTAGATTTTTCACATATCTCATAGATTAATTAATTTATTAGCTTCTCTTTTACTTTCTCATTCACTAGTGACAAATGGGATCCATCAAGCTACACCAATATATTGGGATTAAAATTTTATTTTTGGAGAAAATAAATTGTCTCCAAACTCCATCATATGGACGAAATAATACGATTTTTCTATTAAATTTTTCAAGCATAGTAAAAAAACTTGAGATGGTCAAATGGACATCAAATTTAAGCTGGAATTCCTCTGTGATGGTCAAATAGATGTCAAATTTAAGATAAAGCATAAAAATAAACAACTCAATCCATTACACTTCACCTCACCACTATCATTATAATATACCTATCAACAGACACACACACACACACGGCACTCATAAAATAACATGCCATTATACAATACCATCATCATTTTATTCATGAATGAGTTAAAAATAATTTTGTAAATCAAATGGTTTTCATATTGCATATTTTTCATTTTAACAAATTGATGACTATTCTCACTAAATGACTCTACTTTTTCATATTTGATATTGTTCTTTGTAACAAATTGGTGCTTATTTATAATAAATGAGTCCATATTATTTTTCCACTAGCACCTTGCTACCTTTAGGTTAAAAAAATATTAGATAAAAAATATTCATATTTTCATTATTGATATGGATTCTATAAATACTATTGCTTTTATTAGCTTAAAAGAGGATTTTTGAATTACCTATTGGAACACTTCAATAGCTATTATTTAAGCAAAAATAAAGTACAAAAGGTTACAAAGTAAAATAGCTAATAGATATTCACGACTCATATTATATGTTGGTATAGGATATTACTTTCGTATTCTTTAACTTACTTAGATGTTATTTCGTTGGAGATGTTTATCTCACATTCTTGAGGATGATGGGCTTATGCCTTACTTCCACTTATATTGGAAAAATTAGTTCTACATGCATGCGATGGTTAGGATTCTCCTATCTTCTACCTATTTGTATATCTCTATTGTAAACTATTTGACATAGAATAACAATTGGTTTGTTCTTAGTTAGTTTATTCTTGGTGTGCAATGCTAAAGCTTTCGTGGTTGTAATAATAATCTCTTGGAGAGATTTTTGCTAAAGAGTTTTGTTAATGTTTTCATAGTATCAAATTGGTGAGTGGAACAAACATGGCGATAGTAGTTGAGTGGAGTTGCAGGCCCTATAACTCTGCCAACAACTAGCAGAGTCAATTAGTAAATCAGATTTGTATTAAGAATACAAAACACAGAGCAATATTAATGAATTAAAGATGAAAATAAAATATAGAAAACAACACAATAAAGACACAAAAATTTAATGTGGTTCACCCAATATGGGCTACGTCCACATAGAAACAACCAGTCTTTCTTATTATTCAGTCCAACAAATAAAGAAAAAAATATACAATACAACCACTACAATATCCTCTTCACTCACATACAATGTGCCATCATAATTGCAATGCCCTCATATCAAAAGAGGGTTACATATAGATAAAAAAATATACAAACATAATTTCTATCATTAGATCTATAATCTAATAGTGAACGGACTAGATTTACTATGAAATTATAATATTTTAAAGTGCATTCTTAACAAAATTTTGATTTGGGGGCATTGCCTTTGAACCCCCCCCCCCCCACCGGGGCTTCAAAATAGGCTGCTACCCCCTTTAGACCCCCATGAGAACCCTAATGAGGGGCATTGCCGCCCCCCACACCCCCTATCGGGAACTGGGCATTTACATTAAAATAAGATTAGACTCCGCCATCCAACAATTTGAGTGCCATTTTTTACAAAAGTGCTTTATTTTTCACTCCCATTTTATTGGTCCTATTTTTATTATAAACACACTACAGTTCTAAAATTTCATATTCTAAGGGTATGGGCCTTATTACTTTATGCATTGTACTTCTTATGCCACTATTGCACTTTGTAGTATCTCAAGCTCATTTTTAGTTGAGATTGATGCCTTTTGCATATACTTTAATAGGTTGTCACTTTTGGTAGTTGATCATTTTAGGTGTGTTTTTGCATACATGATGTATTTTTTTGCCATTTGCCACACTTTTCCATTAACCAATGACATGCTTTATTCTAGTTTGTGCATTGACACTTTAACACACTTGTAGCTTGTGTCATGTCTCCATCAAGGCCCCTTTCTTAGAAATTTGACTTTTTCTATGGAGACACTTTTTCACTCCCTTGTTTTTAGAGCATCTCTCATGATTGATGATGACTTATTTAACAAATCGACAGTCTTCTTATTTGGAGCTTTTCTAGTGAAGCCTAGTGTCTTCCTTGTTTTCATTTGATGTTTATTAAAATATCTTATACTCACACTCAATTATAAAGTAACATGAGGGGTTTTTTTATTTAGCCTTGTCTACCTTCATGCATTTGTGTGCTCTATTTTGGGCACCTTTTCACTCTTTCAATTGTTTGTCTCTCCCATAACCTCTTGTGTCTTCCTTATTTGAGATACCTTATATGTATTTTTGACACCACTTTTTAAATAGTTGATAATCTCCTACAACATATGAAGCTATTTGTGCATATAGTGTTAGCTTGTTCAGTATTCAAGTAGTGGATTTGGACCTCTCATGAAGACCTTTTTCATCCATTCCACCCATTATGGACAGAGTGTGTATACAAATTTGTGTTGTCATTCTACCCAGTCAATAGTATGGGGGGTGGTATAGATTCTACTTCTTAGGTCTTGAGTGTCCTTTGCACATATAGTACTCTTTTTTACTTTCAACATCGCTAATAGTCTTCTTGATTAAAGCTATCTTGGTAAAGCTCAGTGTCAATGATTTTTATGATCGAGTAGTGCATTTAGACCACTCATAAAGATTGATTTTCTTTATGAATTTTGACTACTCAGAGTGAAAACTACTTTAGCATCATCTTTGGGGGGGGTTTAGCTCTCTCTTCTTCTTTTTCTCTCTTTTAGGGGGGAGTTTTTCCTATGGATTCTCTCATTTTCTCTGAGAGTTATATATATATATATATATATATATATATATATATATATATATATATATATATATATATATATATATATATATATATATATATATTACATTTTTTTAGTGTTTTATATATTCTTCCTTTGTACATGGATATCTTATTCAAACTCTTTATTTGATGTAACCCATATGAAGGTTTTTTACTTGTCTCCATGGCCTTCTTATAGTGACACCAATATAGTATCCCCACCAATGACATCAGTGTGACATCCCCACCAGTCTTTGTTCTCACTTCTCACCATCTTGTTGGAGGGTGTTCAAGCAATGCTTCTTTGGATTTATCATTCTACCCAGTATTCTAGAGTGTAGTGTTCATATTCAATTATCTTCATTTTCAGCACCATTCCTACTTTTAATTAATGATTACAATAACTTGACATCCATGTATTCTAGTATGATGGATTGACATGGATATAAGGACACATGGCTTCACACTGCATGCTTTAGTGTACCCACCTAAGCTACGCTTAATGGGGTTGGTGTATACTATTACTTTCCTATTCTTTAGCTTACTTAAGTGTTATTTTATTGGATATATTTATCCCACATTCATGATGATTATGGATTTATGTCTTACTTCCACCTATATTGGGAAAATTAGTCTCACATGCATGGGATGGTTAGGCTTCTCTTATGTTATACCTATTTGTACATCTCTATTGTAAACTATTTGACATAGAATAACAATAGGTTTGCTCTTAGTTTATTCTTTGTGTGCAATGTTGAAGCTTTCATGGTTGTAGGAATGATATTTTAGAGAGATCTTGGATAAAGAGTTTTATTAACTCTTTCACTATATGTTGGAGGAACAACACCAAATCAAAACATGATACTAGAAACATCAATATGAAGAAATACTACACAAGACACAACAACTAATAATAACCAAAAATAATTAAGCACATGCCACCACACCTAGCGGTGGAGGATGGTCCTTAGGTGGTAGAGTAGTCCAAGTGTAAGGTTTAGTTGAAGGAGGGTTTAGATCCACCAACCATATATATGGTTCATATCCATAGCAAATGTCACATCCCATCCATTAGGAGGCTGAAAAATAGTGCCAACTAGAAAACCCTTTGAGAAGGTTCATCATTAGTCTTTCTATGCAGAGGAAATGATATCCAATCCCCTTCATGTACTAAATATGAGGGGAGAAGTGGATGCAACTACGGGATCAACTTTTATGTCTCATAGGAAGTGGATGTGGTGGTCCTTGAGGTGGACCATCTGGGGGACATAAATCACTGTACATGGAGAACTTCCCTAGTGCTTAATAAACTCTTATAGAGGATGAACCTCCATGACTACCTTATAAACTTGTACTTCAATCTGCATTTATACCAATGATATCATTATAACCTTGTCATTAATGGAAAAAATATAAGAAGAATTTTTATTGTTAAAAACAACAAAATTTTTGGCTTTCCATAATTGAAAAAGAATAATAAATCTAGAAAATTCCATAAGAATGTGATAGAATATGGACAATGTGTAGAATCCCCAAGGAAGGTAAGATTCCATAAGAAGGGTTTAAGATATTAAGGTTGAAAGAGGCTATGGATCCACTTCTAGACCAACTAGGCTCTAGGGAAAGACTAAAAGGTGTGTTTAAATGACTTAGATCGATTGCATGTTGTGAATTTATGTGGAACAATATTAATATTAGAAATATGATCCCTAAATGGAGGCCTAATAGTCTACACACTAGAGTAAATGAGTAAGTTTGAGTTATAATTTAGCCTTACAAATATGGTCGATCCAGGAAAGTAAAATTCAGGTAGAGGAATTCAGGATCCAATGCCTATTAAGTTTGCCAAGGCTAAAGAGAAGGGGATCATGGCTTAATAAAGAAATTTTAGAGAGTAATTATTAAAATGAGTGTCACAGATACATCTCCATTCCTTATAACATGACCATGATGGTTAAAGAACCAACTTGTGCAACATAACATCAAGCATTAATTTCTAAATGCAAAGAATAAAAGGTAAGTTGACATTGTTTAACTTAAATTTGACCTTTAAGATAGGCCATGGAGTCCAATCATGAGCAAAAAATAAATTCTTAATAATGTGTATCCACTTTTTTAAAAGCCTTAAATATTTTATACCAAGTAATTCAACCAAAAACAAGCTAGTAATGGTCATGATAGGGGACCATCACATGTTTGGTCATTAAAAAGAGACTACTATGAAAACCATCACCATCCCATTTCAGATGTAACTTAACAACCTCATAAGCTTTCCAAATGTTTTTTTTTATAAAAGATACTTCAAATTTAACTGAAGCAGAAGTGATAATCAAAGTATGAAAACAAATATTTTTACAACTAGATTTTCCTAGGCGAACCAAAGGATATGCAATGGCATAGAAAGATTTTCCTATATTTGTTACCTTCAATGGCTCTGATCACCCACTTAGAACATAGGGAAATACTTTGTTTGTATATGTTAATAATTTCCATGCCTCCTTTTTCATGAAATAAGATTAAATGTTAATAATGTTGTAAAGATGTTGTTTTAGGGACATCATTTAGAGATTAAATGTTAAGAACTCTTAAAGAGTGACCATCAATGTCAAGGATTAGCCAAATAGCATGATGTGATAGATCACCCCATGACAATAATTAAGGAGGAAAACTTTGGTGAAACCAAGATACTGACATTTCCATGACCCTCACCATGGTGAGTGGATAAGTGACTAGCATCAGGGCAAATACATTATAAAGTGGTCTGCAATATAAATAAATAAAAATTCTTTACTTCCTGTAGACAAAAATATCTAAATAACCCTAGTGCTGACAAATGACTCGTATAAAGTATTTTTGAGAGGGCTCTATGAGACCCCAAACATTATAGGAGAGAATATTCATTGTTAAACATCATCCATATGGAGATCCCATTTGCCATCCTCTAAATCTCCAAGGATGAAGAAACTATTATGGTGTTTTGAAAGAAGATAGTCCCCAAGTGAAATGGATCAACATTTAGCCCCATGATCTTCTCTGTATAGTCGCCACCACCACGAGTGGGCTACATCACTACCTAGAGAATGATCCACTTGTAGTGGATATTCCAACGGGTGAAGAACCACCTTGCGGATGAGATACAAAAAAATTTAGTGGCTTATATTAAAAAAAAAAATTAAAGGTCACTAGGCAAATTGGTTTTGCAATGGTGGTAAATCAGGTTGTAAGGTATATAATAACATAGGAAAATTAGGAGGTGGCATATGGAAAATTTAGTACTAAGAAACATCCAACTATACAGTGTATAATAGAGTTTTTTGACTACATGTAGCATAATGTAGTTGTATGAATGCATTATGTAGTCATCTGATTACACTATGTAATCCCCTGATGACATTTTATAGTTATCTAACGACATTCTGTAGTTGTCTGAATACACTATGCAGTCATCTCATTGCATGATGTATTCATTTGATTGTGTCTTATAGTCATATGTGTTTTTACCTCAAATTTGCTTTTAAGACTATAAAGAAAGAAACTAGAAGAAAGTGAAGGACAAGGCTTGGAAGTACCTGGACTATAGATTGCGCACCGTAAATCCAGACGTTCGTGGGCACTCCTCTTTGGCTGTGGAGGAATGACACCTGCAAGAAAAAGGGAAACTTGGACAAGGGGATGTTAGATAAATAGACGGTGGGTTGCCAAGCGAAAGCTTGTCCCCGGAAGTGTAAAAACTTCCTCAAAGGGAGGTCAACCCACAGATGAAAGACTGAGAAAGTATAAGATGCCAGAATACAGGAATGATGAATAAATTAGAAATGAAAGAAAACACCAAATGGTTACCTGGAGGAAGCAGCCGGGCTGAAGACAGTCGCCGATGTCGGAAGTGCTGCCGGTGTCGGTTAGGAGGTCTGCCGACGTCGGTTATTCTGCCAACGTCGGTTGGGGAAGTGACCGGCGTCGGTCGGGGTAATGGCCTGTGGTCGGGTCTGGGACGTGTTCTGGACTGTGGACAGGTCCGGGATGCTGAGGATGTCGAGACAGAGTCTGGGGACGGGTCAGAATGGCCTGTGGGATAATCTTGCCCTGTACAGGGTCTTTTGTGGACAAAAAGGGGACGGGGGAATTGTCTGGAACTGGGATGAAGAGTGGGACAATGTGAGAGGAGGATGGACAGGGGACAGGTCCTGAGAAGGCCTTGCAGCCTCTCAGGGGGGAAGGGTAGAAGGAAGGCAAGAAACAATAGATAACTGAAAGCTCAAATAACAGAATCAAATAATAGACTTGCTTACCTCTTTGCCTGCTGAATGAAGAATTGAAGGAGCTGTTGTTGGAGCCAGGGAGGATTCTGCAAGAAGAGAATTCTGATGAAGAGCCTTTGCACCTGCTGCTGTTGTTGCACGAGGTTCAAAACGAAGACAAGACGAATGCCAAACGCCAGGAGAGTTCTGTTTGCGAGCTCAGGAGTCCAGGGGTTGCAACGGATACAGGACGGGGTCTTGAAGGCTGCCGACGCCGGCAGTTTTGCCGACGTCGGCCGAAGGGTCGCCGACGTCGGCGGTCGCAGGATGGGCACAGAGGCTAAAAATAGCCTCTGCCCATTCTTGCACGCCGCCGAGCGAGGGGTCATGGGCAGAACGGTCGCAAGGTTGCCAAAATGGATGAGGGGGCTATAATGGTGAGATTTGGGCTAATAAATGCTAGGGGAAGGTGGAGGGATTCAAGGGAGGATCCAAGGAGGCAAGGGTAGGGTGGAAAAGGGGGCCTCAATTAATTAAAAGATGTTAATTTTTAATTAATAAGACCTAGGTGGGTTAGGGACCAAGGAAGACTAGGAGGGAGAAAGGACCAAGGGGGAGAACCAAGGTGCAGACACGTTTGCGGTGTCTACATTTGCCCCTTTTTGTCTTGTTGGTTGTTCTAGACGAACTGCAAGACAAAAACAGGAGTTGGTTGCCCCAGAGAAAGGATGAGGTGTTCCCCCCTCAAAGCGATAGTCGAGAGAAGGGAACCGAAGATCGAGTGTCGATTTGACAAAGAAATGGATAGAAAAGAGTGAGTGAAAACGCTGCCATAGTCATGATTGCGCGTAGTCCACTTCACGAGAGGGTCAGGTCAAATTGTCGCATGGTCAAGGGTCAAGGAGTGCCAAAATTGAAGTAACCGGGCCCCAGCATTTAGTCGTCTGCTGATCGGGTCACTCAATCTAAGCGGAAGCTCCAAATGGTCGTCGTGTCCCAGGTATCCAGGGCTCAGGAAGTGCTCCCAGAAACACGAAAAAGGCCACAAGTAGTAGGGATCAACTGGCTCGTGATCCTACACTTGTGAAGGGTCAAAAATAGTCTGCGAACAATTCTGCTAACCAGCCGTGGAATACCATACACGCAAAAACAACCAAGGCAACATTGTCTTGGAAGAAGGTCAAAGAAGAAGGAGATAGGCATGGTCGCCAATGGTCATTGGTCAAGAGGATGGATGGACGAAAGGATGCGGCCGAGCTAACCCCAGAAGACCCCATGTCAACTGAGTGCTGCCTACATAGCCCCGATGATAGGGCCTCAGGCCGATGTAGTTCTCCCTAAAAGGGAGGGGGGGGTCGGAGGGATTGATAGGTCTTGGTCAAAGTCGATGATTGGTCTTGGTCAAAGGAAATGATTGGTCTTGGTCAAAGGTCTATGATTGGTCTTGGTCAAAGGGAATGATTGGTCTTGGTCAAAGGAAATGAAGTTGGGTGTGATAAGAGTCAAAGAAGAGAAGGTTTGTCCATCATAGAGATGAACAAACGGGGGTGGTCGAGCTAACCTCAAAAGATGTGGTATCTGAGTGCTGCCTACATAGCCCTTGTCCTAGGGCCTCAGACCAATGTAGTTCGGACTAGGAGACAAAGTGATTGATGGTTGGATGTGGTCAAGTGTCAAGATGATGCTGCAAATGTCACAAGAGTCGAGAGTCTTTCATCCCTAGCAAGTTTCCATAGTCGTGATGGACGCATGCTAAAAATGAATGGAAGTCTATTTATGTTTCAGCAAGTATTGGTTTATGCTTGACACAAATTGGGTCAGGTCGGTAGTTTCCATGTGTATTGGTGTCCATGGAAACTATGTGAAATAGACGAGGATGATGTCTGAAAATGATAAAAAAATGACTTGGTTTGAGTTGAGTCGCCAATTGATGCGGTTAAATGTGACCAAAGTGTAGAGAAAAGATGGAAGGCAAATTGCTCTTTCATTGACAAGGACCAGAAAGGAAGCATAGATAGGGGTTATTAGAACAAAAAGCCCCGTTCATGCATTACGTCGTTGACCAGTGTTGTGTCAGAACGGTAATCGAATCACTTTGACATTAAAGTGAGCTCGAAGTCCCTTGAGCGGGTGATAGGAGGAGGATAGGGTAACCCAGTTTAAGAGCAGGAATAACCTTGCCCCTTTTTATAGGAGACCCTGAGACAACTACAAGCCAAGTCCATGACCCGTTTTTTTGGATTTGATTTTGTGACCTTGGATATGTTTGGACATCGTCTTTTTTTTTTTTTTTTTTTTTTTTTTTTGCGCAGGCTGATCGATGCGGGAAGCCTACATAGAGATGTCTTTTGATTTAGTGGTCATGTTGCGAAGCTGATCGATGCGGGAAGCTTCTAAAAAAGGTTGCTGTTAGTAGCAAGATTTAATTATAGCCATCCTTCGAGGGAGTGGTCTATATTTTTGCTTTATATAATGTTGGAATAGCTGTCCTTCGAGGGATCAGTCTATTAACTACAGCAATGATAGTACAGCTGTCCTTCGAGGGATCAGTCTGTCTTTTTGGATTGACTTGACTTGATTTAGTGACCATGGATATGTTTTGACATCTTGATTTGGATTTATTGATAGGAATGAGAGTCACGGACAAGACTGTAGAAGCTCAAGGACGCCCCTTTTTTATTAGGACAAAGCATCACTGCATCCTAAAAGGGTTGTAGAGGACTTGTTAAAGGGGAATAGGGTTGAAAGGGATAAGGAGCCAGAGGACGAGGATTGCTCAAGGGACGAGCTTAAGTTACGTGTCGAGTATTCGACTAGCAGAAGAAAGGTCGAAGATGCAAGACAGAAAGGGGGGCTCAAGGTCTGATAAGTCCCTGGGCCATGCTAGTGAGTTAAGGTCTGAGTCAATTAGGAGCGGACTTGCCCCATTTGGCTCTTTCCAGATTGGTCAGATGTTGATGGTGGATGAGAAGTTGACTGATATGGTTGTTGATTGGTCGAGACTTGGTTGAAGATTGGTTGAATGGTATTTGGTTGTTGATTGGTCGAGGATTGGTTGAAGTGTGGTAAAATGTTTGGTCAAAGTTTGTTGAAGGTTTGGATCCCCCCAGTCGCTTAGGGAGAATGTTGGATAGATTAGTCAAGATTGACTGAGGCTTGGTGATTAAATGGACTGTGTTAATGTCAAATAATGGGGTCAAAGGCGGCAAAGGGACCACAGTCTGGCGTGGAGATCCCGATTTAGGTGATGAGGTTGGAGAGGCATGAGTCGAGGTTGATGTTTTGTCGAAGAGGTGGTTAAGAGGGTCCTTGGTGAGAAGGAAAGGATTTCTCCGTTGTTGACGAATGACAGCTTTGAGAGCACAACAATGCTCAGTGTCATGTCCCGGAGTATGATGATAGTTGCAAAATTTAGAGTTGTCAAACCAAGATGGCCTTGATCCGAGAGTTGATGAATGGGGCGGTGTTGAAGGTTTGTTGATGACGTGGTCGAGCAGAGAGGTGTCATTCGCCAGACATTGGTGAATGGCAACCTTGAGGGCATGACAATGCTCCGTGTCGTGCCCGAGCGTGCGATGATACGCACAAATGCGAGTGTCATCGAACCAAGGTGGTTTAGGTCCGAGAGATTGATATTGTCTGAGAGGCGGGAGGTCGAGGCGAGATGACTGCAATAGGTGCCGTAAAAGCAAGGTATAAGAACCTGCTAATGGGTCTAGATGTTTTATTGCAGTGAGGGTTGATGATGTCGGTTTAATAGGCATAAGAAGCGTTGGTCGATGGTTTGAGGGAGATATATGTTTGATGGGTTGAGGGAGTAATGGAGGCGACGTGCCTCTGTGAAGGATGGGAGTAGGCAGTACTCCTATTAAAGTGGATGGATGCGGGCCTAAGATTGAAGGCAATGATGAAGGTGGGGGAGAAATTCTCCGATGTGGTCTAGTAGCTTTCGTTAGTTTGGGTCGAGGGCCACTATTATGTGAGGCAAGGTTGGATGTGGGTTTGGGTTTGGATGTGGACGAAGGTGAGTGAGATGTAACAATCTCAGGCAAAAGGCAAGAGGAAACCGTGACTGGGTCTTCCTCGGTTGAAATGGGTAAAGAGACTGGTTCTTCTCTTGGTGGAGAAGAAATAGGAGAGGGTGGCTCCTCCAGATGGCAAGAGGCAGGGATGATTATGCCTTCCGCTTGTGCTTGAGGAGTAGGCAAGGTATGGTCATTGGATGAAGGTGCGGCTAATGGTATAGGTGTGGTCAAGGCGTCCCCCAATGTAGGAGAAATAGATGGAGGACTAACAGGAGAAGAGGGTTCTTCATCTTGTGATAGATGAATAGGAGAAAACTCTTCTGCCTGTGAAAGAGATTGATCAGAGATAAGAGGTAAGATAGTGTTAATCGTGTGAATGTCATGGTCATGAGGATCTTGGGTTATGGTATGGACGTTGTTTTGAGTAGGCGGATGATTTGGAAAAGGGTGTTTGAAGATGTCGATATGTTGATTAGGTGGGGCGTTCGGGTTATCTAAAATAAGATCCCCCTTGTCGATCATGTCCTGGATTATGTTTTTGAAAGTTCGGCAGTTGTCAATGTCATGGCCTTGGACGCGGTGAAAGTGGCAGAAGTCAGCCTCTCTATACCATGTAGGGAGGGCTTTAGAGGGGTCAAATTGAGGTGGTCGGATTGGAGGGAGATTGAGGACCCCCTGCTTGAGAAGTTTTTCCAAAACGGAAGCGTATGGTTCTCCAAGTGGAGTGTAAGAACGCTGGATATACCATTGTTGGAATTGTTTGGTAATGCTGGAAGATGTCGAAGGTTGGGAATAATTCGTCGTTGTTGAGGATGGTGCTCTAACGACCACAGTGTTGGCCACTCCTTTGGATTTGGAGTTGGCAGAAGAAGAAGGTCTGAAAGAAGAATGGTCAGTAGATTTTGCGTTGGTATTACGCAATTTGACCTTATCTTCTTCAAGGGCACGGAGTTCGAGCTTTCGCGCCATGATGAAAGCTTCGTCAAAAGTGCGAAATGTCTGAATCCGCAAGGTAGAGGAGATGTGGTTGGCACATGCTCGAGAAAAGAGCTCGATGAGCTCGGGTTGAGGCAAGGAGAAGGAGAGCTGGTTAATCGAGCCTCTCCAACGAGCGACAAAATCGACCACAGATTCATCGTCAAATTGTCTGATGGAGTAGAGGTCTGTGATAGAGACTTGTTTAGTGATGTTGATTGAGAAATGGTCGAGAAATAATTGAGCGAGTTGGATGAATGAAAAGATAGAGTGTCTGGCAAGAGAACTATACCAGTCAAGGGAAGGGCCAGAAAGAGACATAGAGAACGTGCGTAGAAGTAACGCATCGTCGTGGGCGATAAGATAACAGGCATGTCTAAATGCCCGTAGATGTTGTTGTGGGTCTTCCTTGCTGTGAAAGCGAGAGAATTTAGGAAGCTCCCAATGGGTAGGATATGGTCGAATAGGGACGGAAGGATGAATAGGCTCGTTGCAAATTTGCTCATATGACAAAGTATTGCTTGAACCGGAAATAGAGGCCTCGAGACTGGACATTTTATCCATCAGCATTTTAATGATGTCTGCTGACGGATTGGTGGGTTGAGCGCCCCCTAAGTTGTAAGGCGCTTGGAAGAGGTTAGAGGAGGTGTGCGACATAGTCGGTTGTACAATGTACGGATGACTAGTCGCAGGGGTGGAAGTGGAGGCTAGAGGTGGTTGCGTTATGAAGGTTGAAGGTATAAGTTGACTGGGCACCGCAAAAGGTGGTTGAATGGCGGCACTGGTAGAGGGATAGGTTGACACTCCTACATTTGTGGGCGCAAGAGTGTAAGGGGTCGAGACAATCAAGTTCTGATATGAGGTAGAACTTGGTTGAATTGCAGGTGGTTGAGGGGGTAATGAAACCCCGGTGGAGGTCGGTCTAAAAATAGACGGGGAGGCCAAACTTTGCGTATTGGCCATGGTTGGGTTAATAGTTGAGGCGAAAGGCTGAGTCAAAAAGGGTTGGGTGGCAAATGGTGTGGATGTCGTCGCCACGTCACCCGAAAGGTCTCGCGTTGAATTTCTTGCGAGATAGTTTTGGAGGGCTGCGGTATTGAGGTCCAAGAATCTCTCGAAATCTTGGTCCCCTTCAGGAATGATGGGAATTTGAGTCGGGGTCGGGGTCGGGGTCGGTCCTGTAGGAGTTCTTTCAGTCTCCGAGTGGAACTCCATGATAGGACTGGTTAGAGGCAGGATAGACGGAAGCGGCTGTTGGCTAAAGTGGTTAAGAAGAGAGTCCTGATTCCAGAAACTGTGTTTTTGCAGTCTCAGAAAACTAGATTGGAATTTTTGACAGAGAAGGGATAGGTTTCAGGCTGCTGGTTTTGAAGACAAAGGACAGTGACAGAGACTGACGTCGGTTAAAAAACCGATGTCGGTAGGAAAGATGGCCGACGTCGGTCAGATAACCGATGCCGGAAGCCGACGTCGGTGGCAGAACCGATGTCGGCGACTGTGTTTTCCAGAGAACCAAAAGATTCTTGGAAAACAATGAAGAAAGCGTCCTCACTTACTCAAACAGACAGATGAGAAGAGGAAACAGAGAGAGACAGACAAGCCTAAGCGATAAATCCTAGGAATTAACCTTAGAAGCTGTGGCTTATGCCTTAGATGAATGTTTGGGGAGATTGGCTGAAAAAATGGGTCCTAGAAGAAGGCAGTCTAAAGATGGTTTCAGGTGTTGTTTTAGGTGCTCAAAGATCTGTGTTAGGGTCTGGTACGTGGCCTGGTGCTAAGGAGCAAGCTCCCCTCACTTCACGATTCCAGTGGTTAGCTGGTCTCGCTTAGCCAAGATATACCACGCCTAGAGTTTAGACTCCGCCAGAGAACGGAGTGGGCTTCCCCCTTGGTGATGAAATCCAAGTGGGGTCACCGGGACGGGTAAGGTATCCGCTGGGGGATGAATTCCCAGTCGGGCCTTGTCTCAGGTATGTTATATGTGTGTTTTAGTGCATGTGAGTTGGTAGTGTAACATCAAGTGTCTAGATTTATTCAATATGCGTTTAAGTTACTAGATGTGGACTACGAAGATGCAAGCACAAGCAGAGATGAATGCAAAGTGTTTTAATGCCCAAAGTCGAAATGTGATATTGTTATGAAGACAATGTTTTGAGAAAGGGTCAAGAATATGACGTTTAGACTAGTCTAGCATGTGCAAGAAAGAAAAGGAGGATTCGTTTTAATTCTTGCTTATAGTGTCATTGAGAAAAGAAGAAAGAGACAAGAGAGAAGGAGCCTAAATGCACCTAAATGAATAGAAGAGAAAAGGAACCCAGGAGGAACCTAGGGTCCCACCGGGCGTGCCAGAGATGTTTCTACCTCAAATTTGCTTTTAAGACTATAAAGAAAGAAACTAGAAGAAAGTGAAGGACAAGGCTTGGAAGTACCTGGACTATAGATTGCGCACCGTAAATCCAGACGTTCGTGGGCACTCCTCTTTGGCTGTGGAGGAATGACACCTGCAAGAAAAAGGGAAACTTGGACAAGGGGATGTTAGATAAATAGACGGTGGGTTGCCAAGCGAAAGCTTGTCCCCGGAAGTGTAAAAACTTCCTCAAAGGGAGGTCAACCCACAGATGAAAGACAGATGAAAGACTGAGAAAGTATAAGATGCCAGAATACAGGAATGATGAATAGATTAGAAATGAAAGAAAACACCAAATGGTTACCTGGAGGAAGCAGCCGGGCTGAAGACAGTCGCCGATGTCGGAAGTGCTGCCGGTGTCGGTTAGGAGGTCTGCCGACGTCGGTTATTCTGCCGACGTCGGTTGGGGAAGTGACCGGCGTCGGTCGGGGTAATGGCCTGTGGTCGGGTCTGGGGCGTGTTCTGGACTGTGGACAGGTTCGGGATGCTGAGGATGTCGAGACAGAGTCTGGGGACGGGTTAGAATGGCCTGTGGGATAATCTTGCCCTGTACAGGGTCTTTTGTGGACAAAAAGGGGACGGGGGAATTGTCTGGAACTGGGATGAAGAGTGGGACAATGTGAGAGGAGGATGGACAGGGGACAGGTCCTGAGAAGGCCTTGCAGCCTCTCAGGGGGGAAGGGTAGAAGGAAGGCAAGAAACAATAGATAACTGAAAGCTCAAATAACAGAATCAAATAATAGACTTGCTTACCTCTTTGCCTGCTGAATGAAGAATTGAAGGAGCTGTTGTTGGAGCCAGGGAGGATTCTGCAAGAAGAGAATTCTGATGAAGAGCCTTTGCACCTGCTGCTGTTGTTGCACGAGGTTCAAAACGAAGACAAGACGAATGCCAAACGCCAGGAGAGTTCTGTTTGCGAGCTCAGGAGTCCAGGGGTTGCAACGGATACAGGACAGGGTCTTGAAGGCTGCCGACGCCGGCAGTTTCGCCGACGTCGGCCGAAGGGTCGCCGACGTCGGCGGTCGCAGGATGGGCACAGAGGCTAAAAATAGCCTCTGCCCATTCTTGCACGCCGCCGAGCGAGGGGTCATGGGCAGAACGGTCGCAAGGTTGCCAAAATGGACGAGGGGGCTATAATGGTGAGATTTGGGCTAATAAATGCTAGGGGAAGGTGGAGGGATTCAAGGGAGGATCCAAGGAGGCAAGGGTAGGGTGGAAAAGGGGGCCTCAATTAATTAAAAGATGTTAATTTTTAATTAATAAGACCTAGGTGGGTTAGGGACCAAGGAAGACTAGGAGGGAGAAAGGACCAAGGGGGAGAACCAAGGTGCAGACACGTTTGCGGTGTCTACAATATGATTACATGGCATAGTCATCTAACTACATCCTATAGTCATCTGAATGCATGGTGCAGTTGTCTAACTACATCCTATAATCATTTGAATGTAACTTACAGTCATCTACTTATGCCTTAGAGTCATTAAACTATGCTCTGTAGTCATCCAGATACATACTATAGCCATCCAATTATAGACATCCAGCATCATATCCTAACATCTAGCCTTTAGAATATGTATTGGATTCTTAATTGTTATATGGCTTGTAGTTGATGGTGTTAGATATTATCTTGAAAAATAATATATTTTTTAAATTAATTTAGGTACACTTAATGATACATACTTTTGGTAAAAAATTCAATTAAGCCATTCATAAATAATATAATTAAACATAAGAGACTACTTGACTACATAATTGATTTATGAATTAAAAAGAGAAAATTTTGTTCAGTGAACATCAAAAATTTATCATGACTAAATTTAATTCAAGTATATTTGAAATACATAAAAACTAAAACCCAGGTATCTAGAACAACTCTTTTGTAACATGTGTTTCATCATTGTCATTTTTATGTATTATTTTAGTGGTTTTTTCAATATCTTCTTTACTTTTTATATTAGTGAATCATCTTCTTTCAGTAAGATATTTCAAATTGAAATCACTCTTTCATATGAAAACTCATCCACTGCATAACCTAAAACATACAACTGCAAACATGTATCAATAGTTTTATCTAGTTTGTTCTAAAGTTTGGATTTGAAAAAATATAGTGCACTAAATGCCCTTTTATCTTCCACTGATCCCAAAATCATTATTTGACACAAGTCATATAACTAAAAATATTCGCTAATTCTTTCTTGTAGAACATTGTTGGGATACAATTTCTTCCATAGCCTTGTAAAAACCCCTGTTTATGTTGGTTCATAAAACGTCAGATATTGTTCAAACATTGTAATTCCAAAATTTGTTGACTACTTTTTTCAATAAATATTTTTTTCAAAATACCATCAACTTCAACTCCATCAATTTTTACAAACTTACTGAAATGATTAATGAGAGTATCCATGTATTTGATAAATACATTACCTATTATTACATTACAATATAGAATATTCTAAAATATAGGATTCACCACTCCCATGGCTTCAAGTAGCTCATCCCTTTGAAATCAATCTTGAATTTTGTAGATAAGCTTTATGAAATGTTACTCAATTTTATTTGTGTCTCATCTACGACATTTTCATATAGAACCCATGATATAAGTACTTCAATTTATGCTTCCACCACATGAATTAGTCTTTAGAAAGTGTGTAGTAGTATCTCCTTTTCATTAACAATAATACAAAGATGATCATTAATATTGAATTTTAAATAGTTTTTAGGGTCCTTAATATCCATTAAAATTTGTCAATTGTCAAATATTGGTCCCTTAAAATTTTTATTCAAGTAATATAATATATCAAGAGATTGACAAACATGTTTCCTCAACCGTATGAAGTCAAAAATATATATGGATCTCTCTTGTGCATGTTTCATCAAATAATGTATTTATTTTAACATCAGTAGAATACCACACAATGTTAGTAGGGTTTCAAAATCTATCAAATGGTACAATAAATCTTTTGCCTTGTCAACATCTATCCTATATTTAAATATAAATCCTGTCAACGATTGATATTCTTAAAATATTACACATGTAGGCTCATACATGAAAATCTATCTTGTATCAACATATTTTAATAGTTTTTTACCTTAGTTACCTCAATCGCAAATTTATGAAACTCTAAAAATCTTTTTGGGCTACTTGACATGTACACATACAAGTCATGGATAAGCTCCTCCACTTTTACTACATTTTAAAATGTGCTAATAATTTTGTAATCAAAATTCATTCCATGTGCCATGCAGCAGATTGGAGTTATATATGGATCAACTATTGTTTGTAGGCAAACACAGTCCATTTTTGTTCCCCTGCATTATTGATGCACCATCACACCAACACACACTAACTTAATACCTATATCATAATAATTCATCCCAATAATATCTACCAAATTAGAATTAATCAATTTGGAAAAGTTCTCAGCATTACAATTTTTCTTCATTTTACTTACAGATAATAGGTGAGGTTTCCTTGAATGGTTTTGAAATGTATAAACATGCATGCAAATCCATGATGTGTTACCAACTTTTGTTACCTCACCAATGGACAGTGAGATAAACCATGCTACTTTTACTTTTTTCTTCAAATCCTGCTTTTCAATCATCGCAAGGCATTTTTCCATATCCCAAGCACTGTTGTTTGACCAATGTGATTGAGGAATGTTATGCAATCCAATATGCTGAAATAAAATCTTGTAATCTAAAAAATCAGAGATTGGTCTGTCTCTTTTTGAAATGTAATATACAGTGGAAAATTGTATATATTTGGCAAGTAGATTGATTTGAGCAACTTTTCCAAACTGAGCTACGATTGTTCCTCCTTTTTGAATGAGGTGTTGTTGATGTTTATGATGATTTTCATACTATTTTTTGTAACATTGATGCATGCATTCTTTTGCATTTTTCCATGTCACTATTTTTTTATTTATCCATTTATCTTTTACCAACTCATATTTTGTCACAATGGTTTTCAATTGTGTCTAATTTGAGTTAAATTTTGTGCTCATTTCCAAGTTTATAACTACATATTATACATTTGCATTTTATTGATGTTTTGGTATTGTTTTCATGTTGTACATGTTTAATGAACGGGTATTTAGCTACCCAATCAAACTTAAACGACCTTCCAATTATCCATGTACTTCTCTTCTTTCACACATATTTTTTACTATTTTTTTCAACTAAAGATTATGTTGGATAAGTAGACATCTCATCTAATGGTGTTGGGTACTCATTATTAACATCCATGATGATATCCCCCAGTGTCATTTTCATTCAATTTTGTGAGGGTATTTCATACCTAGGGATGTCTTTCAGTGGAGGCATATCTTCAAAAGGGTTATCAATAGGTTTTGCTTGCAAAATGGGTACAAATATTTTAATTATTATTAAAAATTAGTCCTTAATACAAAAATGTAAAGCATTAAAAATATATTAAATCATATAATATTTAGTACCTCTATTTAAAATTAGATATCTAGGGACGTATTCTAGTGGAGACATATCTTCAAAACTATTATCATTGGGTTATGCATGCAAAATAGTTGTAGACTAGTTATTAATAAAGAATATAACAAAAGTGAAAATAAATAATAGAATAGTAAATCAAATAATATTCAGTACATTTGTTTGGTATTTCATACCTAGGTACATCTTCCAATGGAGGCATATCTTCAAAACTATTATCATTAAGTTTAGGTTTTACATGTAAAATAGTTGTAGACTAATTATTAATAAAGATTGTAACAAAAGTGCAAATAAAAAACATAATAGTAAATCAAATAATATTTAGTCTCTGTTTGGTATTTCATATCTAGGTACGTCTTCTAATACCAGCATATCTTCGATTGTATTATGCATGCAAAATGGTTGTAGACATTAATTATTAAGAACCCTAATAGTAATGAATATATAATAACAATTTATAATTTAATATTTATACATGTGTTTTCCCTCTAGATGAATAAGATAATAGGCTATTCTATTTTTTAAATTTTCTTGATGCCATCGAATTAACATTGCATACAAATGATAGTCCCCGATTGTTGCACACAGATACCTGACTGTTCCATGTAGTCACCTGACTGTTGGTTGTGTTGTCCCCCAAAAATATCAGTCAATTTTTCGACAACATTTGAACTATTTTTGCCCCACATGCCAAAATTATCTCTTCCCTTCCCAAAAATTGTTTTGTGCATTCAAATTCTCCATTTTTCAAGTTTTTCAGAAAACTACGGACTCTACAGGCCCATTTCTACGGACTCTGCAGGCCAAATCTACAGACTCCGCCAGTTCTACAAACTCAAATATACGAACTCCCCCAGTTCTACGAACTCTATAGGGTGGAACTACGGACTTCACAGATGGTTTCTATGGACTCTGCAGGCTGGTTTCCCATTTCTATGGACTCTTTCAAAGTTAGAGAAAACTACAGACTTGGTTTCTATGGACTCTGTAGGCAGACTCAAATCTACGGACTCTCAAGACCTCAAAACTACGGACTCTGCAGGAAAGAAATAGGTTCAAAACTTAATCATTTTTTCAATCGATAAGTTCAAAGGGGTCTTCTAAGTGCCCTTATAGAGGGCACTTGGAAACCAAAGTGGACCATTGCAAAAATCTGAAAGGTGACTTTGGAGCTCAAATAGCCCTTGTGGAGGGCAGGCAGGGAGCAAGTGGACCGATTCAAAGGCCGAGCAAGCAAGGGAATTTATTTGAGAAAGTTTCGGTGGTAAAGTTGTAAAGGAACAATTCCTTCAGACAAAAAGTCTGACTTTTGTCTGAAGGAAATAAGCCCGACAAAAAGAAAAAGTCCGTCGAAGAAAAATAAAAGCCCGACGGGAAGAAAGAACGAAGGAAGGAAAGGAATTCCTTCAGACTTTTGTCTGAAGGAAAAGTCTAAAAGAAAATCCTAAAGGAATTCCTTCGGACTTTTGTCTGAAGGAAAATCTTGAAGGATAAAATTCATCGAAGAAAGAAGCCCGAAGACCATCTGAAGACCACCCGAAGGGCAAGAACCCTTACGGGGGGGGCTCTCACTGACCAAAGTGAATTATTTCTCAAGACCCTGAAGGGCAGGTCCCCTCTGAGAAGAACAAAACAAGAATGCTGAAGGAATTATCGAAGAGATTGACAGGCCTATAGACGTTAAATTTGAGTGTCGTGAACCAGTCGTTGAGATCTAAATGCTTGGTGACATCCCTGTAGCCATCAAATTCAGGGTAACAAACTAGTTGTTGGTTTCCTAATGATGGCAGGCCCGAAGACATCAAATTCATAGAAATGAAATAGCCGTTGATCTTTGAAAGCTGAAACATGGACTTGAATGCAAAAGGCCAAAATGCCAAAGGAAAACATTGTTGATGGAAGAGTGTAAGGAGCCAGCAAGACAGAAAGAGATAGCTCGAGAGCTCAGATCACATAAATAAGGATGAAATACAACAAGGAAAGGGGGAATGATGGAGAAAGATCAGAAATATCTGCACATAAGATATGTTTCTAGAAGGTAAAGCAGCCCACCAGGTGGACATTGGAAAAGCACGAACATTCAATGGCATGACCCATTTTTCTACATCGAGTAAAGCAAATAGTTGCATCCACATCAAGAAATACATCAAACGGCCCATATTAAATATCGACGCTTGATTCTAGCAGAACCCATGGATGAAATTTAAAATACATTAAAGGCATTGAATGCATCATAACACATTTTTGTGAAACAAAGCGCCCAAGTCTTTCTTGGAGCACTATATATTAGACTCTCTCTTATTGTTTTAAAGATCTCAGTCTGTAATCAGAAATGAAACTCTATCCAAATTGAAAGACATTACTGAGACTTTGAGCTCAGATTGTCGATCATATTTCATTATTTGAATAAAAAAACAAGTGACTTTTCAGACTTTGTGTTGGAACAGCTTGGTTGTTGGAGAAATTATTCTTATGTCTGTTTCTTTAATACATTTTTTATCCATTTGATTAAATAAGCAGAATTAGTGAAAGTGATCAGGAAGGTGTCCTGAATCTGGTTGTGGAGAGACTTTGTGATACCACAATTGTCTTTAGTTTGTCTATTTTTCTATTCCTGTGTAAAGGATCTTGGGATGACTTTGTGCCCTCTTTATCCTTCATATTTTGTTTCTGTGTAAAAAATCTTGAGATGACTTTGTGCCCTCATTGTTTTTCATCTTTCACTTTTTGGCAGTTGAGGTGGATACTTTGTGCCTCATTTCATCCTGTTGTGTTACTGTGCCCTATTACAGTTACTTATCATCACCCAAAAGATTATTTTTGTCTGTTGAACAACACTTTTGAAAGAAAAGGAGTGTCTTCTATCATTTCATCAGGATTTCTCCTTTGATTTGTGAACATCATCTTTGAAAAAAGAGATATGGATGGTTTATACTACCCTTGAGTGTTATTTTCTATTTATATATATAGTATATAGCTCCTGCATATCTATAGGGAACCTCCCCTTGATGAGAGGAGAGATTTGTCCCCTTTTGATATAGTAAACTTGTACATCTAGTTGACCAATTTCCCTATGTTGTGGTTGAAGAGACCTATTTTGCTCATTAGTTAGTTGATCAAAAAAATATTCACCCAACAGTTTTTAGTGACTCTGCTAGAGATGATACGTGCAATCTGAAGCCTCAAATTTTAGATTGAAGCAGTCCCTACCCTTATCCATTATAGACTTCGGTGACTCCATTCTGTATCTCACCCATTATCATTATAGCCTTACCATCTCCATCCACCTCCACGCCAACTGGAATAGAACGCATAGTTTGAAGCCTCAAGCTGAAGCAAGGTCAATTATTTCTCATTTTTGTTTTACAATCTGGCAACTCCACGCTATACATGAAGCCAAAGGGCTAACGGCATGTCGACCCTGTATTCAAGTTGGTACAACAAAGTAATTTTAATCTGTTTCTTTCACCATCTCACCTCCAACGAACCAGGAGCTTTCCTCCTACTAAAGTCAAGTTTCTATTACTGGGCTAAGTGTCCATTTCTACTATTAATAAAGCTTTGCTAATACTTACCCCTCTGAGATTTGTTATTCCACATTTCCATAGTCATACAATGGCAGTTCAAGGCCCCTGGGGTAACTCTTTTGGCCTACTTAATCTAACTCCACCCCTACATGAACTCCCACATAGTTTGAGAAAGAATTTCCCCAAGTTCTATGGTGATGGGAAAGTTCACCCCAATGAACACATTGCAGCCTTCAGCATAGCTTGTGGTGTGATAGGCATGGAATTTGAAGACGTGGCAATCAGACTGTTTGTGGAAACATTGTAAGGTGCTGCTGCAGACTGGTTCTACCACCTGCAGGCTCAGTCAGTGACTAACTGGAACGCTCTCAAAGCCAAATTTGAAGCTAGATTCAAGCTTGCAAAAGATGCTCATGCCCTGTTGGCCCAACTCACACAAATGAAGGAGCCTCATGAACCAATGAGAGATTTCATAGCCAAGTTTGACAAATTGAGGAACATGATTCTTGTTATTTCTCAACCAACTCCTGAGAATCTCAAATATTTCTTCATCAAATCTCAGCTACCTGAAGTAAGTTTTTTGCTTAGACGTGCTGGCCAAATAGACCTTACTACAGCTCAGGATTTGGCCACTGAGGTGGAAGATGACCTTATCTTAGTAAGAAAGATAAGGAGAGATCCAAATAGAGGTAAATCATCTTCATCTTCTGAATATCCATCTACAGGTACCATGATCCAATTGTGTAGAAGTTGGAAAATGAGTTGCTAGCTCTTAGGAAGCAAATGGCACAAGGGATATCTTTAGTTCCTTTGTACAGAGATATGCCAAGAAGGACATTCCCCAATTAGTCATACCAAGGCAATGCTACTAGAAATCAAGGATAGCCAAATCATCTTCTTCCCCCATAGGAGAAACTTGCCATTGAAGCACCCCCAACCAATTCAGGAGTTGGATATCTCGAAACAGAAATTGATTTCTCTTTCTAGCTTGAATTGAATCAAGAAAATGATGTTGATCTCCTTGCAGAAGGCTAGGAAGAATTAGCTGGTGACTCTAACATCAGTTTCCTGAATTAATAGGATGAACCCAGAGGTAAAAGTGAAGCAGTTGATAGATCATATGTTGTATTCACTTGGTCCCAGAACCAGTCAGCCCAACAAGCTGATAAGGTTAAAATAGGGGAAAGTTCTTAGCTTGCAATCTCAATTGCCAAACAAGGAACTTCTCTGTCTTTCTAACTAAAAGATCCTGTGAGTAATAAAAAGGTAAGTACATCAAGCATTCCTCCATCCCCAACTTAAATTCCATAGACTAGTCCTCCCCCTCTTAAAAAACAGAAAGATGAACTGCCTTCCTCTATTCTTAATCCATTTCAATCAATTGACATAATCGACCATGTCAAGAAGACCAAAATTCAAATGTCTAAATTTGAATTCCTACAAGCCAATCCCGAACAATTGGATAGGTTAGTTCAATGTGTGAAGAATAAAGCTGTCCCTACATGACAAGATGTTAAGAAGGTAACTCATGATTCCCCAAAGAACATGCCCATTCCAAAAAATATTGTCATTATTCCTCCAGCTGCCCCTGGGAAAATGGAGCCTTTCTATGTTTTCCTATTGATAAATGGTCATAAACTGAGCAATTGCATCATAGACTCAGGTTCATCTGACAATGTCATGCCTGCCAAAGCGGTAGAATCTCTTGGTCTCACACTGACCAAGACATTTGGGAGGTGTTTCTCCATGGAGAACAAATAAGTACCTTTGCTGGGACAAATCAAGGATGCCCAATTTGCATTTGCAACATTCCCAGATAAAAGAATCAAGATGACAGTCCTAGTGGCCGATGTCCCAGCATCATACGACATTCTTCTTAGATAAATTTTTTGCAAGGATGTTGGAGGAGAATTGAACATGGACCTGTCTAAAGCAAGGATCCCTGTCAAAGGCATCATGCAGAGGCTACTTTCTAAAAAGGAAGCAAAATATGTTGTCACTCAAACATCAGCCCCTGAAGCCCAAATTCTGTTCAAATCTTCAGGTATGGGTAATTATTTTTTACCACAGAAGATACTCATGTTTCAACTGATGAAACCCCTGAAAATGACAGTCTAAAAATTAGTTCAGATGGAACAATAGAAAACATGATAGAATGCAATGCAAACGCAGAAGAATTCCCCCTTTCGAGCAAAGAGAAATCTGAGAAAGGATCAGTTTCAAATAAGGTATGGATGCTGGAATTTGATGGCAGTTGTTCCTCTACTAGTTTAGGGGTTGGGATTGTGTTGATATCTCCTCAAGGAGATATTTTTTCCTCTTCATACAAGTTGCAGTTCATCAATACTAACAATACTGTTGAATACAAATCTCTTCTACTTGGATTGAAAGTAGCTAAAGACAAGGGCGTCAAACTCTTTCATGCCAAAGGAGATGCCGAGTTGGTGGTTTGTTAGGTAGGGAACCTATATCAAACCAAAAATGAGAGATTATGCCACTATCGCAATCTAGTCTGGGATCAAATTGAAAGCTTTGATAGTTTCAACATCTCTACCATACCCAGGGAATTTAATGACCAAGCTGATGCACTGGCTGTTTCAGCAACTCTCTTAGTTCCTCACTTAGACTTCAAAGAAAAAAAAGTACACTATTGAATTAGTCTTCTGACCAAGCGTACCTGATAATGCCAGTCATTGGCAGGTGTTTAACAATGACAACCACATTATCACCTTTCTAGAATAAAGAGACAGCTTTGAACAATTGCACTTTGAAGGCAGTAATTCTCATAAGCTTGAATCAGCTCCTGAAATGAACTCAGATGCAGATGAAGAATTCTTACAACTCAAAGGGAATAAAATTCCCAAAGGCCTGGTTTCCCTCGAGAAGTTCTTTGACAAACATGAAATATTCATCAAACAACAACAAACAGATTCAAACTCCTCCCAGGGGTTTGATCAAATAAATTTGGGTACCAAGGAAGGTCCCAAGATGGTTAACAATGGTAAATGCTGCACTCCCAAAGAGAGGTTCAAGTTTACTACTTTGCTTAGACAATACATGGATGTCTTAGCGTACTCCTATGATGACCTAAAGTCTCTCAGGCCTGATGAAATACACCATGACATTCCTCTCAAGGCTAACTCAGTGTCTTACAAATAGAAATCCCAGCAGTATAATCCAAAGATATCAGGTAATATTCTATCTGAAATACAAAAAATGTTGAATGCTAGAATCATTTTCCCAATCCATCATTCCACATGGATTGCCAACATAGTCCCTGTAAGGAAGAAAAATGGTGAAATTTGCATCTGTGTGGATTTGAAGAATCTAAATCAGTCATCTTTAAAGGATAACTATCCTTTGCCAATCATGGATCAAGTTCTTTAGACAGTGACAGGCTCAGAGATGTTATCAATGCTAAACGGCTTCTCATGATACAATCAAGTTGAAGTTATTGAAGCAGACCAACACAAGACTGCCTTCACCACTCCTTGGGGCACGTTTGCATATAGAAGGATGCCTTTTGGATTGATAAATGCTGACACCACCTTTCAGAGAGCAATGGACCTTGCTTTCAAGGATGAGATGGGTAAGTTCATTGTAGTTTATCTTGATGACTTGAATATTTTTTCTAAGCATCGCCCAAATCATATACGCCACTTGCAACAAGTGCTAGAGCGCTGCCGCCAAAATGGCATTTCCTTGAACCCCAAGAAGTCAATTTTTGGAGTAACAGAGAGAAAACTTCTCAGACACATTGTGTCCAAAGGAGGCATAAAGATTGACTCAGACAGAGTCAAGTCTATCCAAGAGCTTACCTTGCCTACAAGTAAGATTGTTGTTCACTCTTTCTTTGGAAAGGTGAATTTCTTATGAAAGTTCATCCCCAAGTTTGCTGAGAAGACTCGACACATTTTAAACATGATGAAGGGAAAGGCCACCTTCAGCTTGACTAAAGAATGCAAGTCAGCATTTGAAGATATCAAGACTGCCATTGCCCACGCCCCAATTCTAGTTTGTCTAGACTACAGCAAAGAGTTCATCATATACAGTTATGCTTCTAAACACACACTTTCAGTAATTATAGTTTAATAGGATAAATAAGGTATGGAATCTCCCATTTCTTTCATGAGCTGCCCTCTCAAAGCTCATGAGCTAAAGTACTCAAACATGGAGAAGCATGCTTATGAATTAGTGAAGGTAGTCAAGCATTTCCGCTTCTACATCTTGAATTCTCACACTACTACCTTGGTTCCTGATACCACGGTCAAATCCATACTGACTCAATAGAATTTTAGGATGAAAAGAGGTAATTAGATTGCAAAGATCCATGAGTTTGTTCTAGTCATCAAGCCAACAAAGCTGGTACGAGGAAAAGGCCTATGCCAATTAATTGTTGATAACAAACCAGAAGAAGCAGAGGATGAAGGTAAATCGACAGTCCTCTTTGTCTCCACCACGAATGAGTGGTATTCAGGTATTGCTCATTTCTTTACTTATGGTGAGTGTCTTTCTCACCTATCTTACAAAGAAATGAGGACTATCAAGTTGAAAGCTACCAATTTTGTCCTTTGGGACAACGGCCTGTACAAGAGGAGCCTTGATGGAGTGTTCTTTTACTGTGTGGGCAAAGAGCAACAAAGCCAACTTTTAAAATCCTTCCACAATCTAGCTTGTGGAGGACATTTTTCTGCTCCTATAACTACCCACAAGATTCTATGAGCTAGGTATTACTAGCTAACTCTTTTCCAAGATGCATATAAGTGGGTAAGAAAATGTGAACTGTGCCAGCAGTTTGTTAGGAGAGCCAAGTTAGTTGTCTTGCCTCTCAAGCCAGTGGTCATAGAGGAACCATTCCAACAATAGGGAATTGATTTTATTAGAGCTGTAAACCCATCTTCAAGTGCTAAACATGATTATGTCCTTACAGCAACTAACTACTTCACCACGTGGGTAGAAGCTATCTCAACCAAGCATGCTACTTCAGAAGTAGTGTGCAATTTCTTCAAGGAGAATATCATTTTCAATTTTGGGGTCTCAACCAAGATTGTTACTGACAATGCAGCTTATTTCACTTCCCAAGAGATTACAAAATTTTGGTTATACTATGGGATTACTCTCTCCCACTCTTCTGATTACTTTCCATAAGGGAATGGACAGGCCGAATCAAGCAATAAGAACTTGGTGACTATCATCAAGAAGTTGGTGGATGACAACCAAAGGACATGGCATAAAGCATTGGTTGATGCTCTATGGGCAGACAAAATCATACCAAAGAGGGCAATTGGTATGTCTCCTTTCCAACTTCTTTATGGTATCAATGTTGAGATACCAATCACCTTGAAATTGCCAGCATTAAAATTGGCTAAGGCAATTGAAGATCAGACATATGAAAGCCCCCTTGATAAAATGATCATGTGCTTGACTGAACTGAATGAATAGATAACTATGGTAGTGGACCGAATCGCTGCCCATCAAATCCTGGTGAAGAAGCTCTTCAACCGAAAGGCAAAAAACCATGATTTCTAGGTTGGAGATTAAGTCCTGCTGTGAGACAAGAGAAGAGAACCAAAGGGGATGCATGGAAAGTTTGACTCCCTTTGGAGGGGCCCATTTACTATTCATCAGCTCAATGGTGAAAATAGTTTCTTGCTGAAATATCAAGATGGTACACCCTTTTCATTGCCTCATAGTGGGCAACATCTGAAACACTTCAATTTGTGAAGTATCAGATAAGATCAACTTGTACATATGTATATTTGGATAATCTTTAGTCCTATTTTTGTGCTTTAATTTTTGTTCTTTCTGCCTTTCTTTTTGGATAGCATGACTCCATAGCCCAATGGCACACTTCAAGGCACTAGAGATTCTGGTTTCCACTCCCCTCAGCTATTCCAAATTTTCAACTGAAGGAAGTTCCTCAACTGGAGCCAGCTGTTGGCCCCCAAAAATATCAGTCAATTTTTGAACAACATTTAAACTATTTTGAACTATTTTTGCCCCACAGGCCAAAATTATCTCTTCCCTTCCCAAAAATTGTTCTATGCATTCAAATTCTCCATTTTTCAAGCTTTTTAGAAAACTATGGACTCTGCAGGCCCATTTCTACGAAATCTATAGGCCAAATATATGGACTCCGTTAGTTCTACAGACTCAAATCTACAGACTCCCCCAATTTTATGAACTCATTTCTACGAACTCTGCAGGGTGGAACTACGGACTTCATAGATGGTTTCTACAGACTCTACAGGCCGATTTCCCATTTCTATGGACTCTTTCAAAGTTAGAGAAATCTACGAACTTGGTTTCTACGGACTCTACAGGCAGACTCAAATCTATGGACTCTTAAGACCTCAAAACTACAGACTCTGTAGGAAAGAAACAGGTTCAACACTTAGTCATTTTTTCAATCAAAAAGTTCAAAGGGATCTTCCAAGAGCCCAAAGGACAAGTGCCCTTACGGAGGGAACTTGGAAACCAAAGTGGACCATTGCAAAAATCCAAAAGGTGACTTTGGAGCTCAAAAAGCCCTTGCGGAGGGCAGGCAGGGAGTAAGTGGACCGATTCAAATGCCGAGCGAGCAAGGGAATTCCTTCAAAAAAGTTCCCATGACAAAGTTGTAAAGTAACAATTCCTTTGGATAAAAAGTCCAAAGGAATTCCTTCAGACTTTTGTTCGAAGGAAATAAACTCGACAAAAAGCAAAAGTCTGTTGAAGAAAAACAAAAGCCCAGCGGGAAGAAAGAACAAAGGAAGGAAAGGAATTCCTTCAGACTTTTGTCCGAAGGAAAAGTCCGAAAGAAAATCTCAAAGGAATTCTTCAAACTTTTGTCTGAAGGAAAAGCCCAAAGGAATTCTTTCAGACTTTTGTCCGAAGGAAAATCCCGAAAGATAAAACCCATCGAAGAAAGAAGACCGAAGGCCATCCGAAGACCACTCAAAGGGCAGGTACCCTTGCGGGGGGGGGCTCTCGCCAACCAAAGCAAACCATTTCTCAAGACCTCAAAGGGCAGGTCCCCTCTAGGAAGGACAAAACAAGAATGCTGAAGGAATTACTGAAGAGATTGATGGGCCCAAAAACATCAAATTTGAGCACCGTGAACTAGCCGTTGAGATCCAAATGCCCGGTGACGTCCTCGTAGCCATCGAATTCAGGGTAACAAACTAGTCGTTGGTTTCCTAACAATGACGGGCCTGAAGACATCAAATTCATGGAAATGAAATAGCCATTGATCTTTGAAAGCTGGAACACAAACCTGAATGCAAAAGGCCAAAATGCCAAAGGAAAAAATTGTTGATGGAAGAGTGTAAGGAGCCAGGAAGACCGAAAGAGATAGCCCGAGATCTCAGATCGCATAGATAAGGATGAAATACAACAAGGAAAGGGGGAACAATGGAGAAAGATCAAAAATATCTGCACATAAGATATGTTTCTAGAAGGTAAAGCAGCCCACCAGGTGGACATTGGAAGAGCACGAACATTCAATGGCGTGACCCATTTTTCTGCATCGAGTAAAGTAAACAGTTGTGCGCACATCAGGAAATACATCAAGCGGCCCATATTAAAGACAGACGCTCGATTCCAGTAGAACCCATGGATGAAATTTAAAATACATTAAAGGCATTGAATGCATCATAACACATTTTAGTGAAACAAAACGCCCAAGTCTTTCTTGGAGCACTATATATTGGACTCTCTCTTATTGTTTTAAAGATCTCGGTCTGTAATCAGAAATGAAACTCTATCCAAATTGAAAGACATTACTGAGACTTTGACTTCAGATTGTCGATCATATTTCGTTATTTGAATAAGAAAACAAGTGACTTTTTAGACTTTGTGCTGGAACAGCTTGGTTGTTGGGGAAATTGTTCTTATGTCTATTTCCTTAATACATTTTTTGTCCATTTGATTAAATAAGTATAATTAGTGAAAGTGATCAGGAAGGTGTCCTGAAGCTAGTTGTGGAGAGACTTTTTGCTGCCACAATTGTCTTTAGTTTGTCTATTTTTCTATTCCTATGTAAAAGATCTTGGGATGACTTTGTGCCCCCATTATCCTTCATATTTTGTTTCTATGTAAAAGACCTTGAGACGACTTTGTGCCCTCATTGTTTTTTGTATTTCACTCTTTGACAGTTCAGGTGGATACTTTGTGCCTCATTTCATCCTACTGTGTTACTGCGCCCTGTTACAGTTACTTATCATCACCCGAAAGATTCTTTTTGTCTGCTGAACAACACTTCTGAAAGAAGAGGAGTGTCTTTTGTTATTTCATTAGGATTTCTCCTTTGATTTGTGAACATCATTTCTGAAAAAAGAGAGATGGATGGTTTATCCTACCCTTGAGTGTTATTTTCTATTTATATATATAGTATATAGCTCCTGCATATCTATAGGGAACCTCCCCTTGATGAGAGGAGAGATTTGTCCCCTTTTGATGTAGTAAACCTACACATCTGACCGACCAATTTCCATATGTTGTGGTTGAAGAGACCTATTTTTCTCATCAGTTAGCTGATCGATAAAATATTCACCCAACAGGTTGCAGTCACCTGACTACTCCACGTAGTTGCCCGACATCTACCTACAGTCATTTGACACCTTTTCGATGTCGTATGTCACCTTCTAGCTTTCATCCATCACCTGGTTAACACAGTTGCTCGACATCTACCTACAGTCGTCTGGCACCTTCTTGTTGTCATATGTTGCCTTCTAGTTATCATCTGTCACTTGGTTACTGCCGCCCGACTACTAGTTACAAAAGTATGACAACAAAATTTAAAAAAGAATATAGAGGAGTCAATACCATATATATATATATATATATATATATATATATATATATATATATATATATATATATAGTGGTGAATGCCCCCGGATTGGCTTTCTTGGACTTGATGATATACATTTATAAGGAGAAATTTATTTTTAAAAGTAGGCAAGCCGATTTTTAAATTTAAATTCTACCCTAAAATTTATGCTATCCTGCATCGTCAGTTACCCCACAAAATCATCAAATATGGACTTCTAAAAATAGAATATTCATGCATTAACAAAGATTTGCCACTAAAAAAATCCCTGATGAGAGACTTGAAAAACTTGATTCTGTTCAACCCTTGGATCATCAAGATTCTGGGGGTGGTATCAATAACTTTTGAGGACTTGGTGATCGAGGAAGAAACAATTGGAGGAGAACGCTTAGGGCCGACTGAAATATTTTTTATTGGAAACAATTGTCCAACCACAATTTTTTTTGCCACCCTAGGCTTCTCGGCTTGTGGAAGTTCTGAAGAGGGTTTTGACTGAGCCATGAAAGGGAAGTCTTTAATCCGATGGTCAGGTGACTGGCAACGAAAGTAGGTGTTGGGGAGGTCGAAAGCATGCTTTTGAATTTGATTTTTGTTCAATTTTTTAATTTTTTATTAACTTTTTTACTTTGTGGTGATACTTTAATATTCAAGTTATTATTGGGATAATTATTTTTCATGATTAATTATTTATTTGTTGTTTTTATATTTTAAAAATATCTATTTGAAAAATATTAAAATGTATTAATTTCGAAATGTCTATTTTAGATTTGTTGAGACATGGACCAGCGAAGACTCGAACCTAGGACCTTCCATACATTGTTGGAGTGCTCTACCACTGAGCTACTGGGCCCTCTTGGACCAGTCCATCTTCGGTCCGAGTGTGGCTTAACACCAACACCCCCCTTAAGCCACACCTCTTGTGTGCTTGGGGCTCCTAGCCTGGCCCTGGCTCTGATACCATGTTGAGACATGGACCAGTCAGGACTCGAACCTAAGACCTTCCATACGCTGCTGGAGTGCTCTACCATTGAGCTACTGGCCCCTCTTGGACCAGTCCATCTTCGGTCCGAGTGTGGCTTAACACCAACAAGATTTATCATGTAGTTTCATTTATTGAAGGGTTATATATTGATTATCAATTCTATTATTTTTATATATTGAAAGGTTAATTAATGACAAAATACCTTGATCTAGTTGCCCCAGTGCGTCATGTTATTTTTTGAAAAAAAAAAAAAAGTCTAAACTATATTATATATCTAAAATATCATGATTTTTAAATCAGTTTTTTTAAGCATAAAGAAAATGACAAGCAAATAAACATTAAAGTTAAACTCCATTTTTTTAATGCTTACCAACATTACACTCCACCACAATACCTTCTATTATATATCTAATAAATATATTTAAAATGTCCATACTCATATCAATTAATAAATAATCATAAAATAAAGAGATCAATAAAATATCCAAAAACACCTTTACCTATTTGTTAGTAGCGGTATTGGATTCCTCATGCTCAATTATTCGGACATGGGAAATAATAAAATAAAAAATATGATGGCGTTATAAAAATATATTTATGCATACTCAATGAATATATAATAGCATTTAGTGAGTTGTATAGTTTATATTTAAATTTTATTACGAGAACATTTTAGAAATTCATTTAGTAAAATATAACATTAAACAATATTGATGTGTTATATATATATATATAAAGAATGTTGCTAGTCAAATCTCATCAACTTGTATTTGTCATTAATAAAGGTTTTAAAAGATGACAAATTCCTCGCTTTTTATGCCACGTGAAAGTAGGGGAAGGCTTCTTTGCCTTTAATTTATAGTTAAAGTCGGTGTGATAAATGCGAAACCCTAATACTTTTCGAAAGGCATATTTTTATATTACAAGAAGATCAATTCAAATCTTTCACATGTAGACCCACAAATTTTGGGAATGGGTTCATAGTTTAGACTAACATATTATAATAATTATTAAATTTTATATAAAATTTTTAATATATTTTTTTAAGATATTATTATTATTATTATTATTATTATTATATATTTGTAAATGTTTTTGGTTTAATAATTATAAAAATGAATTGGTAAATAAATATAATGAATAAATTGTTCAATTGTCAAATTTTAAAATTTAATTTTTGTTGTTTTTCAACTTTTGAAAAATAAAAAAAATTATATAAAGAGTTACAAATAATATATAATTGAATTTAGCATGTGATATGACAGTAAATCTGGGACATCACACATGCTCCCACACTTTAAATGTTAACGCTTGCCTTCAAATGATTCAGTTTGCATAAATTACCTCTCCATGATTATTCGACTCTTGGAAATTTAGGACCCACAAAAATGGGTTAAATTTTATGGATGATCATATGAGGCCCTGTGCACATGAAGATTACAAAGCATGCTATGGAAGTTCATTGTCTTGACGTCATTGTACATTTTAACCCATTTGTTGCACATGAGGCTTTCACAAAAATTGAAGCTTAGGGCTTGAACCTAGGTTGCATCAAAGCTTAGTACATAAGACTTTCTTGATAATGCTTATACACCTCAACATGCTATGTTTACCCATGTGCTTAGCATATAAATATATTATTTGATGATCGTATAATTATATTTTTTATTTGTTTGTTTAAGTTTGTTTTGAATGTTATTTGATGATCATATATGCTAGGGTGTGAAGCCACTATTCATAAGCACTATTCATGGTGATGTGGCATGCAGGTGTGTAGATGATGTGGCAGGATGGCCCATGAAGGGTCCCAAGATGTGATCATGATGAGGTGACATGGAGTGGGGCGTAACACTCCCCTAAGGGACATGATTTGTCCTCAGTTGTCACATGTGGGTTGTCACATGGTGCATAAGATAAGAGATCAAGGTGTTGGGCGGCTTGAGATCTTATCTAAAGTGGAGCATCCACTTTGTTGACCCTTAGAAATGAAGACAAGAAGAAGACTATGGGTGTTTTAGACTCACTTGTCAAAGTGGGGCGCAGGTTTTGGAGCCACATGGAGGTGGCCCATGTTCTTGTCTAAAGGAGGATCTTTTTTTATGACTTTTGGCACATGAGGACAACCACCACTATTGAGGATCATTGTTCACTCATGTGTGGTTCATTTTTTGGCCACTATGCATTTCTCTCTCTCTCTCTCTCTCCTTTCTCTCTTTGTATATGTTATTAATAGCATGCTTTCTCTTTGTATTTGGTAGTCCATGGTAATCTTTATGGATTCCATTTGAGGATCCATGCAATCCTTGGGCTTGCATGTTAGGAGGTTGGAGTTTGTAATGCTTGGTAGCTTAGTTCACCTAGATGCTTGGGTTGTAAGCTTCATGCATGCTTTATTGCAAGCATGGAGATCCTTAAGGTTAAAAGTTAGAGCCTAAAACGCTATGTTAGCTTGGCTCACCTAGTTGGAGACTTGGAGCTTGGAGGCTTGTTAGCTCAACTCATGGAGATGGAGGTTGATGCTTGGACGCTATGGTTGTTAGAATTGTGTAAGAGCTGCATGTTGCAACAAAGGAGTTGCTAAGAGGATGTTGTTGTAAGAGAGAGTTTTGATGATGGAATTTAAGTCTGGATGCTACCTTTGCCTCGTGGTTTTTTCTCTTACTGGTTTTGTAGGGTTTCCATGTATATCTTGTGTAATGTGCTCTCTCTTGTGTGTTTAAGTTTTATTAGCTTATTTATTTTCACATTGATTTTATTTCACTTATTTAAGATTATGTTTTGGTTCCTAACCATTGGTATTAGGGCTAGGCTTTAGCAATTGACACTTGAGCCATGGATGTGTGTTGATTCTAACAAAGCCATGGTTGTTGGATGGTTTGTGCAAGTGGGAGCTACAAGTGGAGAGACCAAGATGCGAAATAAAAAAAATTATGGCAGGTATTTCTTTCTATAGGAGATGTAGATAGAAAATAGAAAAGTTGAATAAGTTTTACCAGATAGATCAACACCAACATAGTGTTCTTGATGAAGAAGCAACTGTATAGCTTATGGTAGAGTAAACTGGTCTCTATTAGTGTAGATGGAGGGTGATGACAAGGCATTTACTTTGTTGTGGTTCTTGGTTGGTAAAAAGGTATAAGTTGTGGGATCCTGCTACCATAATGTGTTAGCCAAGATGTTCAAAATCCATGGAAAGGAGGAGGTACAATGAAACTTGAAATTATACATATTGAAGTAGTTCATGATGATAGAGAAGATCAAGTGAGACCTGAGTTTCCTAGAAGGAGAAGGTCGATGTTGAATCAATCCAAAACTTATAGATGCATTGAGTGAAATACTCAGTGGTTATGGTGTAGAAGAAGCGAGTAACTAGGAGGGTTGCATAATAGTTGATGTGAGCAGTTAGGTAGATCGATGCATGAAGTAACTCTACATATGAGTTGGTTTGATATGTGGTAGAGAAAGATGTAGTTTGACTGTGGGCTTGAAAACTTGATAGGTGCAGTGATTCACTGAGGAGCATGATAACTTCCCTAGAACTATTGATAGGTGCCATGTTGAGCATGGTGGGTAGCGGTTTGCTATGTGTAAAAGTTAACAGTTAATTTTTGTGGGTTCTTCTCTCTCTTGTTGTTAACTACTATCAAAAGTTTGGTGTGCACTTATTGTTGTTCAATATTAGAGTAACTAGTTTCCTACATGGAGATCTCATGATGAGATGGAGTAGTTAGAGGGCTATGTGTATGAGGCAAAGTGTTACTGATTTGTGGATTGAAGACTGTATAAGCTAAAACAGACATGCTGATGGATTACAAGATACCTTCATAGAGAGCCAAGGTTATAACAGGTGTTATTGCTATGGATTAATGGCATGTTGGTTGTAGACCCCAACATGATTAAGATCAATGGTGTGATGGCTTAGGTGACTAGGATGAGATGAAGGAGCAAGACAATGATGGAAATGCACAGGGACATGAAATCAAGGAATAAAGTATCCCTCTTCTTATGGTATTTAAGTTGTCTTTCAAAGTATCCTAGAGTAGAGGAAGAGAAAACATAGATGTCTTGTGTATTGTATTCATCAGGAGTAGGAAATCCTCATGTATGTCATGGTGTGCACTAGACTAGATACTTCCAAGTAGTGGGAGTAGTGAGTGATTCATGGCAGAATCCTTGGATGAAGGATGGGTCTGTGGATAAGTGAGAGTCACTTCAGATGTTGAAAAGTTTGTTATAGAGGAGTAGATGTTGACAAAGTCGGTTAGGGTAGAGAAGTTTTAGTAGTGTAAAAAACTTCTACTAGGCTTGTTCTGTAAGTAACAGTGGGCATGGATGGTAGTTGGTTGGCAGAAGACATAGGTGTGGTAAAGTCCTATGTATATGACTTCAAGTGGGATATTTTTAGGGTGTGAATCCACTTTTCATAAGACACTATTCATGATGATGTGGCATCTTAGTGATGTGATATGTGAGTGTGAAAATGATGTGGCACCCTGGTGATGTGGTAAGAAGCTAATGTGGTAGGATGACCCATGAAGGGTCCTATTATGCCTATTTTCTACACCCCTCCTAAATTTTTAAATCTATACTTACTACCATAGTGATGACTCTACCATAAGGTTTAAAACTATGTCAGGGGACCCTATTGATTCATGATATTATAGATGCATATTTGATTATGAAATTGTAATGATTAGTTGATGATTTTTATTTATGTTTCAATGGTTTTGAAAAGCATGGTGGTAAATGAATAAAATATGCATATATGATTCAACCTATTTGACAGTTGCATTAGACTTATATTTATTGATTCTTAGTCATTTTGATGATTTATTTGAAGTGATATTGTAATTTTAAAATGGATGATTCAATTTGATTTTGATGGTTCAGTGGTGCTCAGTTGATTGATTCATTCTTGTATCAGTAAATTTAAATGGTATTTATGGTTTAAATTGGTTTCGATGTGACTTGTGCTAAATATAAGCAACAAGTATAGTTTCTAAGGGTTTGTTTGAGTGACTTAGGTTAATCGGTGGTATTGGTAAAAGAATAAATCCTAAGGACTAACATAACATATTTGGTAGCTGAGTTGGCATATGATGGGCTTGGACCCATCGAAGCTTGGTCGATTTGGCATAGGCATTAATATTTGGAAGCGTGTCTCAATGCTTTAGGATTATGGTGGATTTGGTGGCATTGATTACAAATTGATCACCTTAAATTATGGTACTTGGTAAAGGTTTTGGTAGGAAGATTAACATGTTGCTAAGTCTGGCAGGCCATCAAAATATTTGAAAGAATTGCTAAGTCCATAATTGGTAAATGTGAACCAATAAGAAAAGAGCACGTCACTCGATTAGTTTCATCTCACAAGGTGGCAAATAAAAGCTATGTTTTCTTTGCTCATTGTGTCATTTTGCAAACTCCAAGTAAAAGCAAAGTTCTAGTGTGACGTCATTCAAGTTGCAGAGAAAATTTGAGTGTAAATTATGAAGAAGAGTTTGGATTCGAAGCTAGGTATGCATGTTTCATTTTATAGTGGAAATATAAAGTTTTGTGAAAGAAAAGAAAATATTTATTTGGTTTGAAATCTAGATTTCTCTGTGGAGTTTTGGAAGTTTGAAGAAATTTGAAAATCTCTACTATGTGAATATGTGGTTGAATTTCGTTTGTGAGGTGACAGTTTGCATGAATAAACGATTTATGGGTAGTCTAATAGTTTGTATGGAATAGTTATCTTCAAACTTGAATAAGTTTTTATTTGAAGTTTTTTCTTTTTGGTCTCAGATTCCTATCTTGGGTATTTTGCATTCATTTTTATATAAGTTATATCTTTTAGTTTGATGTTTTTAAGTCGGGATAGTCTCGCATGTGCATGAATCTATTTTTTTTTTAACATGCACTTATTTTTTGTTGTAATTTTCAAGAGAATTTTTAGCTATGTTATGAGGGGTTTTATATACCCAACTTGTTTTTAAAGATGAAGTTATGCATAGGGTTTGGATTCGGGTTTCATATCTCGATTTTATGTGAAAATCTTTCTCAGTTTATAACCACTTTTGGTCTTAGGTTTTTCAATCGAAGGATGGTATTTTATTATGGATATAGTTGTAGTAGTTCAAAATGGATCATTGTTTTGATAGTTTTTTTTTCATATTTGGAAGTTTTTTTTCTCAGTCTAGATAATATGATTGAGTTGCTAGGGTTTGTCCAAAGTGGTTGAGAATTTGGTTTTGAAATTAAACGATGGTGATATAATGATATATAGTTATTTTTAATTATATATGTTAAGTTTGATCAATTGCATAAATAATTTTTAGAAATTTGGTCCATATAGATGACAATCATGAAATAATTTATGGGTTTTGTCAAGTTATGGTATTTTAAAATTCAAGACATTTTTGATGTGAGAATTTTACAAATGATTTTGAAAATTGTAGTATATTGAATGGGTTGTGATGAGATAGAAATTGTAAAATACAATTTTTTGTATTATTATGCAAATATGTTTTATAATTGATTTAAGTTTTAGAACAGTCTCTGGTTAAGGTATAAAACATATTTTTGCATAAGTTGGGTAGTTTAAATCAATGTATGATGTAATCAGTTTGCAAGTTTCAAAATAGTTGATTGTAGATAAGTATGCATAGGTGCTAGAATGGTTGAAAATTTGAAATTGGAATTAGATTTTCATATATTTGAATCATGAAAATTAATATTTTTATGATTTAGATACAATGATGCAATGTATTTTTTTATTTATGTTGCAAACGTAATCATGGTCTCAAGGTTTTGAAATTTGGTATTTCTTTCAATTTTTTTTTAATCTCAATGTGTCTGGATGGGATTTTGACTAGTTGAAAATAGTAATGATGGAGGATTGGGACAAAATTCTAATAGAGGTGGTAATAAATCAAGCCATAGTAGAGGTTTTAATAGGGCTGGGTTTCATGTTGGACGCTTTGGACCTAGATTTCCTAGGGGCATACAAATGTCTATTCACTTTGACGTATCTGACCCTAATTTTTGAAATTTTTTGAATACTTTTCCTCTCCAAAGAGGCTTTGGTGCTTATAGAGGCCATAGAGGTCATAGGGGTTTTTGAGGTCAAATTTTAGATCCCATTCGCGATCCCAAAGCAGTTCTTCTCATTTCCTTGAACATCAACCTAAGCATGATCCTTACTTACAATTACAGCCCCTTATTTTTAGAGGAGAACCAGTTGATGAATCACTTTTAGTGAATTAGTTGCCCAATAATCAGCTTGAAATAGAAATAAATCATGCCAATTACCTTAAGAAAGTGGTCACTCTTTCAGACACACTTGCTCTATCTAGTACAAACCTTAGTAGAAAATGTAAAAAGTTAAGTCTATCGGGAGCACATAGTGAGCCTATTTTTAGGTTTGAGAGGTTCAATTTAGGAGGCCAAGGATATGTTAATAGAAAGAAAATAATAGATGTTTCAGATCATGCTACTAAAAAGAATTTTGCCATTACAAAAACTGAACCTAAAGCATCCAGTGAACTCAAGAAGATTAAGAGGGTTAAGCTAGAGGTTGATGATGACACATCTGACACAGGGATCATATTGATACCTTTCTATGCTATTGAAATGGAATATAATGTTTGTTTTAATCAACGAGATAAACCAGTAATTGAAGTTTTATCTGACTCGAATGATTACTAGTCATCCAAAGGATAGTTTATATTTAGTGTCAAACTTTTTCATACAAATTTGACATTTCAAGATGATACTTTTGATTTGATAATTTTTGAGAGATTTGGTATAGACAATAATTTTGGTATAGCTATATATGCTAAAGTTTATTTTAATTGCGATATGATTTAATAAACATAAGTGGAATTTATCAATTTATCAATTTTTGATATATTATTTTATGATTATTATGTATTCTATTATATTATTAATTACTATGGGTCTCCACCCGTTAACGTTAGTACTAGGTCTATTTTCTTAAATATCTTGATAAAATTAAGACTTTAAAGTCTTAACTAATTTGTCCTCACAATTTTAGTTAATTAATTAACTTTGTTTAAAGTCAATTAGTTAGCATTAACTAATAACTAATTAAAGTTGGTTATAACTTATTTCATAACTGAAGTTGAGGATATAAAATGAGATCAAAAATTTATTTGAAGATAGAAGCACACCAAATAGACTCAACAGTACTTTATTTGATGGTGAATTAGTCACTGATGCAACACAGTTCTATGCGTAGAATTCAAATATTCAACCTGAAAATGATGATCATTTCATCTTTCTATAACACTTCATTGATCTATTCAGTTGTTGAGTTGTCTTTTCATATTTTGTAATGAAGGATTGTTGGATTTATCATTAAAATTTATTCTTTATGCTAAGACAACTCTCATTTTGAGACTCACAACTCTTTTGTAAATAATTAACTCTATTTATAATATAATAGAATTTTAGTTTTCTTCTATAAATTTTCTCTTATTAGATGGGTTTTTAATTTATTGTCAGGTTTTAAATAGTTTAAGTTGTTTTCTTAAGAGCTTTGGTTACTTTATAGACTAGTAAAAGTTGTTTAGATAGATTCTTTAATTTACATCTATCTTGGTCTTTGCATTTTTATTTGATTATTATCTATTATTTTCCTAGTTAAGTTTATAATTTACTTTCACTTTTAGTTAATAGTATTTTTTAATTATCTTTAGTTTGTTTTAATTTTCATTATTCAGGTTGACTGTTATTTTTTTTCTTTGTTTTATTTTAATTTCAAGTCTTTCTTTTAGTTAACTATTTTATTTTTCTTAAGTTTTAGATTTTAAAAGGCTTTAAATCTTAGTTTTTTTTTGTTTTGGTTTTATTTTTTTGGTTAGATTTTCCTTTTCTTAGATTTTCTTATTTAGTTTCCCTCATTCTTAGGTTTAGTTTCTTTTCTACTTAGTTTTATTTCTTTTATCTTTTGTTTGCTATTCCTTTCTTTTGTTGTTATGTTTTTAGCTCATTTCTCTCTTTTCAGCTAATCTCTAAACCATTGAAAATAATGAAGTTGTAAGTTCATTTGAATACATATATATTTTAGAATCAGATTCTTTTTTTCAAGAGATTTTTTAATTAATAAGTTTTCTTTGTCAAGTAGAATAGATTACAAATTTTTATTTCAACTTATTCTTATTTCTATAACATATTTTTAATTGTGATAATGGAATAAGTTTCTTAGATAACTTATTAATTATTTTATAATAATTTATAATAAAAACTCCCTCACATTATTAGGATCTTATATGATCCTTTAGAACCCCTACGATTAGACTGGTATGATTCCAACTTGACGTTCATGATATACGAAAGGGTTGATTCATTGACAGAATAATTTCCATCATCAACAAATTTGATGACTCCACTGGGGAGACTCATTTAAGAAATATATTTCTTGCTAATGGTTCTTGGAGGTAAACAACTTCTTATTATTCATCCTATTGTTAATGCAGAAGAAGATTAAGTTGATATTATTTTTAATTTGATGTGTTTTGTATGGTATAATCATCTTGAGGATCTTCCTCAAGTTATTAAAGTTATTAATGAAGAATTAGAAACTGCTAAATTTGAAATCGATTGGTATTCTAATTTGACACATGAAACTCAACATGATATAATCAATTATAATAAAAAAATTGGAGAAAATAGAGCAGAAGTGTTCGCTGCTAATCCTATAATTTCTAATTTTTCTGACTCTTTTCTTTTTGATGATTTTGTTGAACCTGTTGTGACTCCTTTATCTAATTAATATATAAGAAAAGAAAATTAGGTACAAAATAATCATCCCTCTAAGATAGAATCTGCTAAAAGTTCTAATGGCAGATCGAATTGTCAAAAACCCACTAGCTAGGAACAAATTAGAGGGAAATCAACTAGAAGGAGAACAATAAATACAAGATTGAAGATTAGAGGATATCCTTCACAGATTGAAGAATAATAAATAAATAGAAGAACTCAAAGAAGGTGAGGATGAAGAAGTTCAACAAGAATGTCAAATAGCTATAACTCCTTTAATTTTTGTAAATTCAATCAATTTCAAAAACTCTCCAGGTAAGCTACCTTCTCTTAAAGGATTAAATATACTAAATTTTTTTAGTACTATTGGAGAATCTTGAGAAGATCACTTAGAATATTTTATATTAGTTTGTGCCAATTTTAGAATAACTAATGAGAAGATTTGTTTAAAGGTTTTTGCATAAATATTAGAAGGAAAGGCTTATCAAGCATTTGTTAGTCTACCTACAAAAGTGATTGATAGTTGGAGTGATGTAGAGGAATGGTTAGAATTATCCTTTGATAAAGATAAGAAAGACTTTGATTTAGTTAATGATATTTCTAATATTTCATTAGATTTGAGTGAAACCATGTATCATTTTATCTCTAAGTTCACCAAGTTACATCATAAAATTCTAAGTGATCTTAGGCCTTCTAAAAAACTATCTAGATTGTATTTTTGCAATGTTTTACCCTTAAAATACAAAATGGTATTAGAGGATAAAGATATAGTTGAATATGATCAAATCATAAAATTTTGTATTGATTATGAAAAAAAACCAAAACATGTAGGTTTTAAAGATAGATCTACCATAGGTTTGAATTCATAGAATACTAAAATTTTAAAAACAATTCAAAGTTTAGGCAATGAGCTGGTCACTATTCAGAGACAACTTAATGACAATCCCTCTTTTTCACATAAAAATTTAAAAGATGATAATATTTATTATTGTAATGTATGTGAGCTTGATCATAACTCTGAAATATGTTAAGCTATTATTAAGTTTAAAAAATATCTTTTACATGGAAAAGATAAGATAACTGAAGATTCAACATATAATGTAAATTCTCTTGATGATTCTTAAAAAAAATATATCTATGTTATAAATACTAGGAATAAGGATTATGAAGTTCCTCACAATAATAGATCAGTAAATGATAAACCTCATTTAGATGATAAAGGTAAAATAGTTCATAATGATAATGATAAAAATGATCAAAATATTCCTTTTGCAACTAGATATAATAACACACAGTATCAACATTATAAATTTAATAATTTTAGACAAATAGATGCTAAGACTTATAACATAATTGATGATTTATCAACCATTAAAGTTGGATTTTTTTTGTTACAGGTTGCTAGTCTTCTTGGATAATTAGATAAGATTAATAAAGCAGTTAAAAATCCAAGAGTTGATGTAAGTCTACACGAGAAAAATAATTTTAAACATATCTATGCTCAACAGTTTGATCCCCCTATTGATTATATTCTCCTTTTTTATGCCACAATTAAGATTGATAATAAAATAATTCATAATTATATTTTGGATACTGGTGCTTCAAAGAATATCATGCCTAAATGTATTATTGATCAATTGAGTATTTCTTATGAAGTAGATAGCATAAAACTTACTGATTTTGATACTAAATAAACTAAAATTTGTGGTAAGTTTTGTGACATAGTTATTAAGATTACACATGATGAGCGTATTAGATGTATGACTAATATTTAGGTCTTAAATATTCCTATTAATTATGTAATGTTATTAGAAAGAGATTGGTCAAAAACTACAAGGAAATTTTTTGGTAAAGATGTGACTTGGGTTCCAGTTAATAATGAGATTGTGTTTATTAAAAGAGAGGTTTTTTTTGGTACTCCAATTGAATCTCCTTCTTCATCTAGTATTTCTTACATAGAAACAAGTATTGAGACTTATGAATTATTGAATGTTGATGAATCATAAAACCAACATGAAGAAGTATTTAAAATAAATCTTTTATAGTCTCTTTACTTCGATGGAGCTTGTTCTCAAAACGGTAGTGGTGTTGGTATTTGTCTCATATCTCCCATTGGTAAGATATTTCATTATGCTTATAAATTGTCTTTTGAGAAAACTAATAACACAATATAATTAGAAACATTATGTTTGGGACTAGAGAAAGCTATAGAATTTAATGTTAAACATTTAAAAAAATTTAGAGACTCAGAATTAATAGTGAGATAGATTCAAAAAATCTATAAAACTAATCAAACCCATTTGCATCGTTACACTCAAAAAGTTTGGGTATTAATTAAAATTTTTAAAGCCTTCAATATCACCCAAATTCTTAGATAATTTAATATAAGAGTAGATAAACTTGTTATTTATGCTTCTAATCCTACTCTAAGTGAAGTTGAACCCATTGTTGACTTTTCTTTAACTAAACTTTTTCATCCCAAGATGCCTGATTTAAAGGATAATCGGTTAGTTTTTAGCTGTGATAAACAAATAGATTCATTTCTCAAATTAAATTACTTAGATCATGATGATTATGTACTTAATTGTGAGGATTATTTACAACTAAGTTTTAACAAATTGCCTACTAATTTAGTAAGTTTAGAATCTATGTTTTCACCTAATGACCAACCAAAATTCACTAGAGCTAAAGAGCCATAAAGGAGGATCATAGGTGAAACCATTCCTATAAATTTAGGCACCAAAGATGATCCTAAGTATGTCTATTTAGGGATCTAAGTAACTGAAAATGAAAAGGTTAATTTCATTAAACTTTTTAAAGAGTTTATTGATATATTTGCATGGTCTTATAAAAATATTAAAGGTTATGATACAAATATTATTAAACATAACATTTTAATTAAACCAGGTATCAAACATGTGAGGTAGAAAATATGAGGAATCAACCCTTTGTTAGAGGACACCATTAACAAAGAACTGGATAAAATGATCGATGTTGTTATCATTTTTTTTGTAACATATTCTAAATAAGTGGTTAATCTAGTTATTATAAGAAAGAAGAATGGCGATATTAGATTTTGTGTTGATTTTAGAGATTTAAATAAATCAAGTGTAAAATATAACTTGATTTTACCAAGTATTGATCAGATTCTACAATAGGTTATAGGATCTAAAATGACATTTTTATTAGATAGTTTTTTATGTTATAATCAAAATTTCATAAATCTTGATGATAGGCACAAAACTACTTTTACCATGCGTAGAGGTACCTTTATTTACAATCGAATACCTTTTGGTTTAATGAATGCAGGAACCACTTTTTAAAGGGTTATGCATGTCATTTTTGATGATTTGATAGGCATAGTCATTCAAGTTTACTTAGATGACCTCACTTTTTATTCCAAGAAAAGAAAGAAATATTTAAAACATCTTTGTGAAGTATTCACAAGATGTAGGAAGTTTGAAATTTCTTTAAATCTTAAAAAAAATATTTTTGGTATAATAGAAAGAAAATTATTAAGACATATAATTTCTAAAGAAGGTATTTCTATTGATCCTGACGTGTTGAAGCAATAAAATAATTACCTCTTCCTAAAGATTAGTAAAGTTTAATATATTTCTTTGGTAAAATAAATTTTGTTAGGAAATTTATTTTTGATTTCACTAATAAATCTAATCCATTACAGCTGTTATTAAAGAAAGATAAGATTTACATTTAGGATGAAAATGTTGATTTAGCTTTTAGTTTTGTTAAGAATGCTATTGCAAGTGCACCTATCCTTACTAAACCCGATTTAAATAAAGCATTTATCCTTTATGTTAATGCTACAAAAAAGGCTATAAAAATTATAGTTACTCAAAAAGTTGAAAATAATGAGGAAAAACCTATTCTTTATATGAGTCAAATTTTTTAAAATGCAGAAACTAGGTACCCTCTCATTGAAAAAATTGTTTTCTCTCTGGTTCTTCTTTAATTAAATTTAGATATTTACTAATGAGAAATAAGGTCCTTGTATGATCTAATGTACCTATTTTACCATATCTTTTAAAAAAATCAACTATTCAAGGGAGAGTCGCTAAGTAAATTTTGTGTATTCAATAATTTGATCTCAAATTTGAAACATTGAAAACTATTAAGAGAAATGAACTAGCCAAACACTTAGCTAAAAATGCTACTTCGAACATTAACATTCTAGTTCTTTTAGTTGATGAAAAGTTAAATGTAAAACCACACTTTAAAACTATGAAAGTTGTTGAATTTTTTAAAAATTTTAAGTTTGGACATGAAATGAATGAGTGGGACTGTTTGTTGGTTGAAGATGATTAGTATCATGATTTAGTTTATTATTTTTAAAATCAATCTTGTCCTAATAATTTAAATAAGAAATAAAGACATTTTTTACATTTAAAAGCATTAAATTTTTGTTTACTAGAGAACTTATTTTATCATAATCATGATGGTATTTTATTAAGATATCTTAGTCATAATCAAACTCAAAAAGTTCTTAGGGGCTGTCATGAAGGAAACTGCGGAGGATATTATAATGTAAAAACAATAGCTTATAAAATTTTAAGAGCTGGTTATTATTAACCCACTTTGTTTCAAGATGCATATAAATTGGTTTATTCTTGTATGCCTTGTCAACTTTTTGTTAAAAGGGATAAATTATCTGCGATACTTTTGAATCCGTTTTTTCTTGAAAAGCCTTTTACTAAATGGGCCATTGATTTTATTTTAGTTATTCACCCACTTTCATCTATAGGTCATAGATACATTTTGATAGCCACAAATTATTTCACCAAATAACCTAAAGCCAAAGCTCTTAAAGTTTAGTTATAGGGAAAGTAATTTCATTTTTAAAAAATTAATTTTTCTCTAGATTTAGAGTTTTATATGAGATTATTTCTGATAATGGACCCTAGTTTGTTTAAAATGAGTTCTTAGAATTTATAGAAAAATATTCTATCATTTCCAGTCATTCATCAAAATATTATCCACAAGAAAATGGATAAGTTGAGTCCACTAATAAAAATTTGATTTCTATCATGAAAAAGTTAGTTTGTGACAATAAAAGGAATTAACATCTTAAGATTTTTGAAGCCTTATGCACTGACATAACTATTGTTAAATTAGAAACTGGTTACTCTTATTTCATGTTAGCTTATGGATTTGAAGCCACTTTACCTATAAAACTTCAATTTTTTTTGTCAAGGAATGCCTTACAATATACAACTGAAGATACAAATTTAATTGAACAAAGGTTGCATAATTTGATAGCACTTGACAAATCTAAAGAAACTATATTAAAAAATTAGAAAAAGCTAAGCAAAAGTTAAAGAAATTTTTTGATAAAAAAGTGTAGTAAAAAGTTTAAGGTTGGTGATTTAGTATTATATTGGGATAAAGCTCATGAAGATCTTGAAAAACACAATAAATTTGATGCATTATGGCTTAGACCTTATAGAATTGCTAAAATTCTTGGTAATAACACTTTTCATCTTAAATATCTTGAAATAAACTGGCTATGTTATTCAATAAATGGCCACCATCTTAAGTTATTTCATAATTAGTTATTCATTTGTTTTTTTTTCTTTTTTTTTTCTATTTTTTTGGGTTTGTTTTCTTTTATTTTGTTTATTGTTATTTGTTTTTTGGTTGATCAATGAAGTATTGTGGGATGAGAAAGATCACATTATGAAGGGAGAATACAATAATCTATGGAGAATGCTATAAGTATTATTCATTTTCAAAAATATTTTTACAAATTCAAATTCATAATAAATGATAATATGATTGATTTATATATAATTTTAGGAGTGTTACTTCATCTTCAGATTTTGTTCCTAAGGCTTTTGTAATTATTTGTGCATCCAACCCAAATTTTTTTGTTAAAATTTTTCCCTTTCTTCATGTCATGCTAGCTAAACACTCTATCTCTTGCTAATTTCATCATTTAAGAGGTTCACGCTTAGCTACTTGAGAAATCATTTTCCTAGATCACACTCTTAGGGTAAAATCAATATTATAAATTATATAGAAATCTGTTGTTGATCAAATTTATTTTACAACATCAACTAGTAAGGTCATTAATGTTATACCTATTTTGTACACCCTTCTTAAATTTTCAAATCTATATTTATTGTCATAGTGATGACTCTGTCATTAAGCCTAAAACTACGTCAGGGGACCCTATTGACTGATGATATTGTAGATGCGTATTTGATTATGAAATTCTAATGATTAGTTGATTTTTATTTATGTTTCAGTGGTTTAGAATGATAGATAAATGAATAACATATACATATATGATTCAACATATTTAACAGATGCAGTAGACTTATTTTTCTCTGTTCTTAGTCATTTTGATGATTTATTTGAAGTGATATTGTAATTTTAAAATGGATGATTCAGTTTTATTTTGATAATTTAGTGGTGTTCAGTTGATTGATTGATTTTTGTATCAGTAAGTTTAATTGGTATTTAAGGTTTGAATTGGTTTCGACGTGACTTGTGTTAAATATAAGCAACATGTATAGTTTAAAAGGGTTTATTTGAGTGACTTAGATTAATCAGTGGTATTAGTAGATAAATAAATCTTAAAGACTAACGTAACATGGTTGATGGCTGAGTTGGCATATGATGGGCTTGGACCCATTGAAGCTTGGTTGATTTGGCATAAGCATTAATATTTGGAAGCATGTCTGATGCTTCAAGATTATGGTGGATTTTGTGGCATGTTGGCATTGATTACTAACTAATCACCTCAAATTATGGCACTTGGTGAAGGTTTTGGCAGGAAGATTAGCATGTTGCTAAGTCTGACAAGTCATCAAAATATTTAAAGGAATTGCTAAGTATGCAATTGGTAAATGTGAACCAATGAGAAAAGAACACGTCACTCTATTAGTTATAGCTCAGAGGGTGGAAAATAAAAGCTATGTTTTCTTTGCTCATTGTGTCATTTTGCAAGCTCTGAGTAGAAGCAAAAATCTGGTGTGACATCATTTGAGTTTTAGAGAAAAGCTGAGTGTAAATTTTGAAGAAGAGTTTGGATTCAAAGCCAGGTATACATGTTTCATTTTATAATGGAAATATAAAGTTTTGTAAAAGAAAATAAAATCTTTATATGGTTTGGAATCTAGATTTATCTATGGAGTTTTGAAAGTTTGAAGAAATTTGAAAAACTCTGGTATGCAGATATGTGGTTGAATTTTGTCTACAAAGTGATAGTTTGCATGAATAAATGATTTGTGGGTAGTCTGAGAGTTTGCATGGAATAGTTATCTTTAGACTCAAATAAGTTTTTATTTGAATTTTTCATTTTTTGGTCTCAGATTCCTATCATGGATATTATTTTTTTTATGGAAGTGATATCTTTTAGTTTGATGTTTTTAATTTGGGATAGTCTCGGATGTGCATGAATCTAAAAAAAATTTAACATGCACTTGTTTTTGGTTGTAAATTTCAAGAGAATTTTTAGCTGTGTTATGAGGGTTTTATATACCTGACTTGTTTTTAAAGATGAAGTTATCATGCATAGGGTTTGGATTTGGGTTTCATATTTGGATTTTATGTGAAAATCTTTCTCAGTTTATGGCCACTTTTGGTCCTAAGTTTTTTAGTCGAATGATGATCTTTTATTATGGATATGGTTGTAGTAGTTCAGAATGGATCATTATTTTGATAGTTGTTTTCATATTTGAAAGTTTTGTTTCTTAGTCTAGATAAAATGACTGAGTTATGAGGGTTTGTCTAAAGTGGTTACGAATTTGGTTTTGAAATAAAAATATAGTGATATAATGATATATAGATATTTTTAATTATATATGTTAAGTTTTATTAGTTGCATAAATGTTTTCTAGAAATTTGGTCCATACAGATGACAATCATGAAATAATTTATGGTTTTTGGCAATTTGTGATATTTTGAAATTCAAGACATTTTCGATGTGAGAATATTTCAAATAATTTTGAAAATTATAGTATATTGAATGGGTTGTGATAAGATAGAAATGGTAAAATATAGTTTTTAGTGTTATTATGCAAATATGTTTTATAAATTGATTTAAGTTTTAGAACAGTGTTTGGTTAAGGTATAAAACATATTTTTGTATAACTTGTGCAATTTAAATTAGTGTATGATGTGATTAGTTTGCAAGTTTCAAAACAATTGATTATGGATAAGTATGCATAGGTGCTCAAATGGTTGAAAATTTGAAATTAGAATTAGATTTTCATATGTTTAAATCATGAAAATTAATATTGTTATGATTCAAATACAATGATGCAATGTATAGTTGGATTTATGTTGTAAACGTAATCAAGGCCTCAAGGTTTTTAAATTTAATATTTCTTTCAGATTTTTTTTATTTCAATGTGTCTTGATGGGATCAACCAGTTGAAAATAGTAATGATGGAGGATGGGGACAAAATTATAATAGAGGTGGTAATTAGTCAAGCCATAGTAGAGGTTTTAATAAGGTTGGGTTTCATGTTGGACACTTTGGGCCTAGGATTCCCAGGGGCACAAAAACAATTATTCACTTTGACACATCTGACCCTAATTTTTGAAAGTTTTTGAATACTTTTCCTATCCAAAGAGGATTTGGTGGTTATAGAGGCCATAGAGGTCATAGGGGTTTTTGAGGTTAAAGATTTGGAGTTCTTTCTCAATCCTAAAGCAATTCTTCTCATTTCCTTGAGCATCATCCTAAACATGATCCTTACTTATAACTATAGCCCCCTATTTTTAGAGGAGAATTAGTTGATGAATCACTTTCAGCTAATCAGTTACCCAATAATCAATGTAAAATAGAAGCAGCTCATGATAAGGACCTTAGGAAAGTGGTCACTCTTTCAAACACACTTACTCCATCTAGTACAAACCTTGGTTGAAAATTTAGAAAGTTAAGTCTATTGGGAACACATAGTGAGCCTATTTTTAGGCCTAAGAGGTTCAATTTGGGAAGCCAAAGATATATTAACAGAAGGAAAACCATAGATGTTCTAGAGCATGCTGCTGAAAAGAATTTTTCCATGAAAAGAATTAAACCTGAATCATCCAATGAACTCAGTAAGATTAAGAGGGTTAAGCTAGAGGTTGATGATGACACATCTGACACAGGGATTAGATTGTTGCCTTTCACTGCTACTAAAATGAAATATAATATGTCTTAATCAGCAAGACAAATTAGTAATTAAAGTTTTATCTGACTCGGATGATCACTGGTCATCCAAAAGATAGTTTTTGTTTAGTATCAAACATTTTCATACAAATTTGACATTTTAAGATGATACTTCTGATTTGATAATTTTTGAGAGATTTGATATAAATAGTAATTTTGGTATAGTTATTTATGCTAAAATTTATTTTAAATGTGTTATGGTTTAAACATAGGTGGAATTTATCAATTTTTGATTTATTATTTTATGATTAATATTTATACTACTATATTATTAATTAGTATGGGTCCCCACATGTTAATGTTAATAGCTGGTCTATTTTCTTAAGTATATTGATCAAATTAAGATCTTAAAGTCTTAACTAATATATCCTCATATTTTTTTTTAATTAATTAACTTTTTTAAAGTCAATTAGTTAACATTAACTAATAACTAACTAAATCTGGTTATAACTTATTTCATAACTAAAGTTGAGGATATAAAAGGATATCAAGTATTCATTTGAAGATAGAAGTACAATAGATAGACTTAATGGTACTTTATCTGATGGTTGAGTAGTCATTTATACAATATAGTCCTATGCACAAAATTCAAATATTCAACCTAAAAATGATGATCATTTCACCTTTCTGTGACACTTCATTGATCTATTTAGTTGCTGAGTTGTCCTTTCAAGTTTTGTAATGAAAGATTGTTAGATTTATCATTAAAAATTGTTCTTTATGCTAACACGACTCTCATTTGAGACTCACAACTCTTTTATAAAAAATTAACTCTATTTCTAATATAATAGACTTTTAGTTTTCTTCTAGAACTTTTCTTTTATTAGATAGGTTTTTAATTTATTATCAAGTTTTAAATAGTTTAAGTTGTTTTCTTAAAAGCTTTGGTTACTTTATTGACTAGTAGAACTTTTTTGGATAGATTCTTTAATTTAGATATGTCCTAGTCTTTGCATTTTTATTTGATTGTTATCTATTCTTTTCCTAGTTAAGTTTATAATTTACTTTCACTTTTAGTTAAAATTAGTTTTTAATTATCTTTAGTTTGTTTTAATTTTCATTATTCAATTTTTTTTCTTTGTTTTATCTTAATTTCATGTCTTTCTTTTAAATGACTATTTTTTTTTAAGTTTTAGTATTATCTTAATTATTTGTCATTAGAATAGTTTAGATTTTAAAAGGCTTTAAATTTTAGTTTTTTTTTGTTTTTGTTATATTCATGTTGTTAGATTTTCCTTTTCTTAGATTTTATTAATTAGTTTCCCTCATTCTTAGGTTTAGTTTCTTTATAATTAGTTTTATTTATTTTATCTTTTGTTTGTTGTTCATTTCTTTTGTTGTTATGTTTTTATCTCCCTTCTCTCTTTTCAGTTAATCTCTAAACCATTGCAAATAATGAAGTTGTGAGTTCATTTGAATACATATATATTTAAGAATTAGATTTTTATTCTACAAGATATTTTATAATTAATAGGTTTTCTCTATCAGATAGAATAGATTACAAATTTTTATTTCAACTGATTCTTATTTCTATAATAGATTTTTTATTGTGATAATGGAATAAGTTAAATAATTTATTGATTATTTTCTCAAAATTTATAATAAAAACCCCGTCACATATTTAGGATCTTAAATGAGCCTTTAGAATCCCTATGATTAGACTGGTATAATTCCAACTTGACCTTCATAATAGGCGAAAAGGTTGATTCATTGATTGAATAATTTCCATCATCAACAGGTCCCATGATATGATCAAGATGAATTGACATGGAGTGGGGCATGACACTCCACTAAGGGACATGATTTATCCTCAATTGTCACATGTGGGTTATCACATGGTATGTAAGACAAAAGGTCAAGGTGTGGGGTGGCTTGAGATCTTGTCTAAAGTGGAGCATCCACTTTTTTGACCCTTAGAGTTGAAGACAAGAAAAAAACTATGGGTGTTTTGGACTCACTTTTGTAAGTGGGGTAAATGTTTTGTATCCACATAGAGGTGGACCATGTTTTTGTCTAAAGGAGGATCTTCTTTGATGACTTTTGGCACATAAGGACAACCACCACTATTGAGGATTACTATTCACTCATGTGTGGTGTATTTTTTAGCCACTATGTATTTCTCTCTCTCTCTCTCGCTTCTTTCTCTCTTTGTAAATGCTATTAATAACATGCTTTCTCTTTATATTTGGTAGTCCATGGTAATCTTTATGGATTCACTTTGAGGATTCATTCAAGCCTTGGACTTGCGTGTTAGGAGGTTGGAGCTTGTAATGCTTGGTAGCTTAGCTCACCTAGATGCTTGGGTTGTAAGCATCATTCATAATTTGTTGTAAGCACAAAGATCCTTGAGGTTAGAGCCTAAAATTCTATGTTAACTTGGCTCACTTGGTTGGAGGCTTGGAACTTGGAGGCTTATTAGCTCATATCATGGAGATGGAGTTTGATGCTTGGAGCTCATCTTGGATTCTATGGTTTTTAGTATTGTGTAAGAGTTTCATGTTACATCAAAGGAGTTGCTACGAGGATGTTGTTTTAAGAGAGGGTTTTGATGATGGAATTGAAGTTTGGATGTTACCTTTTCCCCATGGTTTTTTCCCTTACTAGTTTTGCAAGGTTTCCTTATATATATTGTGTAATGTGTTCTCTCCTATGTGTTTATGTTTTTGTAGCTTGTTTATTTCCACATTGATTTTCTTGCAAATATTTAAGAATATGTTTTGGTTCTTAATCATTGGTATCAGAGCTAGGTTTTAGCTATTAGTACTTGAGCCATGCATATGTGTTGATCCTAATAATATAATTGCATTTCCTATTTTTAGTATTATTTGGTCATATAATTATCTTAAAATACCAAAACATAATTGACAATTCGAAAGCTAAAAGCATAAAAATTAATCTAGTGGTCATGTGAAGGTAGGGTATTTCCATATTTTGGGGTGTTATATAGAAATATTTGGAGATTATGTGGAATTACATGGTTTCACTAGAAATAAAATTCTATATTCTATTCCCTATTTTTAGAAATTTAAAAATCAAGGTTGTTTGAAAAATAATTACTCTAGTAAAATTATGTCACATATAAATTGTCATTTGCCACTACATCTTCCAAATTATTTTTCCCAATTGCTAATAGCATTGAAATCCTTTTTCCCAAAATAAATACTTTAGAATATTTTCTATTTTTTTCTATGGAAAATTTTAGGTGAGAAGCTCATGAATCACATGTAAAAATATAGTTTGTAAAGCCCATTGCCATTGTTGAGTGTGGTAAGGAAATTTAAGTGCGGATGAAGATATCCCATGCCATCTCCAATTTAAGTATGTTTTCATACATCCCAAGATAATTCCATCTAGTCAATATGACCTCATTCATTGCATGCCTATCGATATTTGAACTAAATGTAGATGATAATGTACAAACTAGCACAACAATAAACGGTGGCAATTGAAATTCAAATAAAAAATTGATTCTCTAGGTGAATAAAATAATTTATATTAAATATACAAAGGATATGAATACGAAGGATATGACTATTGATTTTTATTTTTTAAACTAATCTTACACATGGGAAGAGATTGTAATGATCTATACACACTGACATGATTGATATGGAATGAATTTCAAATTTAAAAGCAAAAGCTTGGGGAATATACATGGTCATAATCATGCACATTGTCATGTCTCATCATATGCACTTTTTTATGTTGGAAGCAAAGAATAGTTTTCTATATTATGTGTTGGGACCCAAGAGGTGAGAGAATGGAAACATTGACAAATTGTTTTCCTCTATATTATATTACACATATACACTCCAAGTTTATTTCTATATACTAAACTACAAAGTTAAAATCATTCATCTTATACCATTTTGCTCTAATTTGTCGAGTTTGAATTAATTTGAATTCCTTTGTTAAGTAATGGATTAACTTTTCAAACAACATGGTATTTATTTGAACATAATTGCTGACTTTTTGGTGTAACCCATAAAGAATAGCTCAATCAAGTGTCACTATGTACTTGGTTTTATCCATCTATATTCATGTAGGGCACAATAACTCTTTTTTTGAACATTTTACCAAATTACAACTTTATGAAAATTTCAAGATATAGTTATACCTCTGCATAACATCATTTTTTTAGGCCCCTAAAAAAAATATGGACCCACTAAACTATGTGGAAGCATTATAGTGGGTTAGAAATTTATATTTGATGCCATCACTCTTAGCTAAGATGCACAAATTTTATAGACCTCAATCATAATAAAATTTAGACTATACTCTCTAACACATCCATACACAGAGGTAAACTTATTTCAAATCATTACAAAGAGTGACCAAGTGTGTGGCATCGAAATTGGCCACACATGTCACGACAACACTGGATACATAGTCAAAAACTCCCTGAAGTTCAAGATTGAGAGAATTCATTCCATGAATTCTCCAACTGATGAGATTTATGCTAAATGTCACACTCTTTTCAAATCAATTTTTTTTTTGATATAGTGCTAAACAAGTTTCAAAGCTCTTTAAATTTAAACATTCTTCCAAGCAACATGTACTAAAGCTGCATCATGACTCTTCTTATACTTTGATTGAAACATTCATATTTATATGTTTTAATTACTACATGAATTCAAATATCATACCACATTAGGCACTTTTACATAATTGAATCTCAACAAATAAACATTTACTATCAAGACTAGCCATGTTAAAATTATTATGCTTATAGACAAATACTCAACCTTAACAATTTTTAATATAAAAGCAGGTACTAGCCACTACGTGGCCCTTATTGGAAGATGTGTTTAAAAATAATGGCATTTAAAATTTTTAATTGTTTATTAATGCATTGGGTATTAAAATTTTGACACCAGTTTATTGATTTTTTATCTTAGTGACAAAAATAATGCCATATGCTCCCCTGGCCTCCACATCATTCCATTGTTTTAAAGGATTTATTCTTGTCAGAGTAGAAAAAGATGATTAAATTTTTCTTACCATTGACAACACATCATGATACTTATATAGACCACAACATAGGACAGTCTCAAATTTTATTTTCCTCCAACCATCAAATTTAATGTCTTGGATGAATGACCAAGGAAAACAAAAAACGCTAATGGTTAGGCATACTTTGTGACACACAAAATTTGTTTGATAGTTGGAATTTGATAATGAACTTAAAATAAAATACAACAATTAAATATTGTGACTGACAAGATTTCACTATTGATGCAAGGGAAATTAACTCCAATGGGCAAGGTTGATGGGTGTCATAGTGCCATTGCCACTACTCTTTTGTAGTAATTAAATTAATAGTTGTCAAATCATATTTATTCACTTTGTTTTAAATTTAATTTTTAAGGGTTATGAATAAATATTTGTAATGCTAGAAAACTTGACCATGCATTTTGACTAAGATAATGACCATGTCTCATTTATATCTCCATGTATTTCAATTCCCTAATTATAATATAAAGGCAAGGACTAGCCACTACACAACCCTTGTTATCAATAACTATTAAATTAATGAACAATATTTTTTGGGAAAAAGGTTTAGTGGATTTTATACATTATTTTTTTCTTGAATTTGTTTAGATTTATTATTGTGTTCTACTATAGAATCTTAGAAACATAGATATTTTTAACAATTAAGAGTTTTTTATGCAATTCTTTGTTGATGAGAAAGTGCTTTTTATTTCTTCAACATTTTTTTCAAATCCAAGTGTAAGAAGAGAGTTTGGATCTATAATTTCAGCATTTTCAAGGGCTCAAAAAACACTAAGGGAAAACTCATTGTACCATGAATTGTGTTCCCCTGACCAACACTTGCATGATACCCATCGACTAACACATAAATGTTGGAGTCATTCCCATACCTTTTTCTCTTCCTCTCTTCCTTATCAGATTGGGGTGGGGGAGAGGGGTGATGGAGTCCACCATCATGTAGAAAGGCCTCTATTGGCCCATCTTAGTGGACTTCCTTTGTTTAGGGTGCGAGTCAATGGACTACTATGTGTTTCCACCTCCTAATTGGGGAATTACAATTTATTTAGTTCCCTCATAGATAACTCAGAATGGGTGGGTGACCCTTGATCCTCATTTTGTGTAGCCTTGTTTTTGGATTACTTAGCCCCCTAAATATGATTAACCCACACCTCCATCGGGTGTTGTTTCCTATGTTTAATTATCTTAATTATCTTGTGATTTGATACTTTAATTTTACTTCTAAATTTCTTGTTTAGCTAATAGTTATGTTTTGTTGTTTTGGGTCATATTTTGTATCAACATGGATAATGGGTCATGAATTCCAACCAACATTTTTTTTGTAAACACACACACACACACACACACACACACACACACACACACACACACACACACACACACACACACACACACACACACACACACACACATTTGTGATTAATGGATATATCAATGAGTTCCATAAAAATCACTTGTAAACATATGTTTTTCATATATTAAATAGAGAGTGCTTTTGCTTTATGTAAGGTCTACTTCGAAAAGCCTTTGTAGATTCAATAATACACTTTTTTTCTCTTGGCTCTAGTTGGTTAAAACCATATCCATAATCATTTTTACATTGTAAAATATCCTCTTCCTTTCCTTGTTAAAATGCACTCTTCATATCATTCATTACATTGGTGTCATTTATACTTTGTTTGGGCATTGTTGGTTGTTATTTTTTTTTGGGAGAAAAAGTGTGGATTTTTTTATGGATGATAGGATTGGTAGCTCAAAATCAAGTGATATAAGGCATTATTGTGTTGAATTATCTATTTTTCTCCCTCTTTTGTGTTTTTTGTACTTGGGTTCCATTTTATTTTCCCTTATTTTGTCTTATATAAATAAATTGGGTGCATTTTTTTATGTTAATATTTTTTATGATAATTTATTTAGTTAATTATCTATAAATTAATTATTTTTATAATTTAAAGTTATGATTATTTATAAATATGATGTGATAAATCTATTTATTATTTATAAATTACTTATGATTATCTAATTATTTATAAATATAATGTATTAAAATTTATATATTATCCATTATTATTTTTTATTTTTATAATTTTATTATTATAATTATTAAAAATTATGATGTGATAATAAATATGATTATTTATTTATTAATTATGTCGTAATATAATTAAATCAAGTTAAGTAGAAATCAATTTTGCATTAAAAGAAATGAGGGAAGTTGTAAAGTAAAAACAATGAGAAAATAAGTAATCTTTAAAATATTAAATGTAATAAGTCTGTATTTTTTTACTCTTCTTTAATTTTTATTTCTCTCCCTTTAATTTATATTTATATTTTTTTAAACCGTTGTGTTTGTTGTTTTATTTTTTTATTTTATCATGTCGGCTTTGATATAATTAAATTATTCTATTATTTATTTCATAATATCGACTTTCAATTAATTAATTATCAACCCATTCATGCTATTACAACCCCTCCCCTCCCCTCCCCTCGGATGCCACTAATTTATAGGTAATATAAATGATAGATTTTACCATATCATATTTATAAATAATCATAATAATGAAATTGTAAAAATAAATTATCATACAAAAGATAAAAGATAATATATAGATAATCATAATTAATTTATAAGTGATATATAGATTTTACTGCATCATATTTATAAATAATCATAACAATGAAATTTTAAAAATAAATTATCATTAAAAATATGATCAATGATAATAAATAAATAATATATAAATAATCATAATAATTTATGGTAATATATATTCTATCATATCATATTTAGAATAGATAATCATAATTAATCAGTTTAATTATAGGCTATATATAGATTTTATGACATACATATAATAAATAAATATCGTGTTGCTCTTATTTCACATTTTAAGATTGCATTAAATATTCATATTAAATATTTTTTATGAACAATAAATATCTATCTTTACTTTACACAGTGGCAAGTGCTATTAGCATACATATCTTAGATAAATCTATGTAAAACACACCGATAAATATCATTCTCAAGGTACTCATAATTTAATACAATATAGGTGCCTCAAAAATGATATCTATCAATTTATTTTATATAGATTTATCTAAGATATGTATGCTAGTAGTAGGAGTATTTGTATCCTCCTCTTCTTGTGACTATTGTAATTCATCGTTTGTCACAAAATACTCAAACACCAAATTTTTAGATTCTACATCAATCTACATCTTTTCTATTTCTTCCTTGGCTTGATTATTTGGTTCTTCATGCACATAAACCTTGTGCACATCCATGAAGACTATATTTTGGTTGTATATTACCTTATTTGTCTTGGTATTCCATAGATTTTACCCTTTTATTCCACCCCCATACCCAATAAAGATGCACTTTACATACTTAGAGTCAATCTTTGATCTCTTTCCTTTTGGATATGAGAGTATGCATCTCAAACAAAAAACACACAAATGTTTCAAGCATCCATTCTTACCAATCCACATTTAATATAGAGTCTTGTTAACTAGTGCTAAGGTTAGGGATTAGTTAACTAATTAAAAAGTAGTAGCCACTTATTTATCCCAAAATATATATTCCAAATGTACATTGCACAAAAAAATATGGGTTTTGTCCATCAACATCTTGTGCATCCACTCTATAGCTCCATTTTGTTGTATATTGTACCATGGAGTCATTTAATCTTTGAATAACACTCTACTTATAGAATTAATTGAACTCATTGGAGAAATAATCACTCTTGTTTTCCATACACAACACCTTGATCCTCTTCTCCATCTGATTCTCCAAAATAGATTTGAACTCCTTGATTTTATTGAGAACTTAAAATTTATTTAGAATGAATTATATCTAGGTTTTATGAGTGTAGTCATATTTAAAAGTGACATAGAAGATAAACTCACTTAGTGGTAAACTTCCACTAGTCCAAGCACATTATTCGTAGAGATTCCTAAAAAATCCATTAAAATATGCTAAGCATTTAGTCTTGTGTAAATTATAACATAGTTTAAAAATGTAGACAAAACTATGGAACAAGTGGAGTATTCACTCCATTCAAATGCAAACTTAATTATATAGAATGTCCATTATTATATGATTCAATAGATTCAAATAAAATTCAAATGTGCATGAAACAAGTATAAAAGACATTTGAATAACCATGAATAAATCTCTATGTCAATCCCTTATCATTCGAAACTCATATCCATTACATTTAATCACTATTTAAAGAATTTACAATGGCTCTATCACTTTGTATTATACCTTTCATTTCTTACTTTGAAGGATTATTTTCATATTCTATGGACTTTTGGCATACATTTATGTGTTGAATACATACAAAATGGTGTACATTATACAAAATACTAAAAGTCACACACTTGTCATTCATATACACTCTGGGATTTTATAATCCTATTCTATTATTAACACTTTTCCAAACTTAAACAACTGTCTCCTCTTGAGATAAAGTCACGAGAAGTGTGCCTACTATTAAAGCTAGTGGCAATGATATCAAGAAATTAGGGAAATTTGGTCTAAAGAAATGATTATAATAATCACTTAAGGTGTTTTTTGCCTCTTTCACACTACTTAGTCACCACCCTTTCAGGTTTTTTATTAAGTATCATACCAATCTATTACCCTTGTAGGTTTTCAATAAATTAGCCTAACTAGAAGGATAACCTTTATAATTTTCAACCATCTTGACCATTTTCTTAATGCTTTTGGCTTTCCTTACTTAAAAAATCTTTAAAATTTACAAAATTGAGCTTTGTAATACCTAGAGAGAATGTGGAGGCATAGCGTGTGATGTTGGAATTGGAGGAGGATGCAAAGAATGTAGTCACTAAATTTGATGTAGATGAAGATGTCACTATGGATTAAACTATTGGAGGCATTTGATATGTTCAGGACACTTTCCATCCTATCTTTTCCACTTTCTTTATTTGCAGTTCCTTTGTTAGCTAGGTAAATAGAATGAATTAAGGCCCATTAATGACCATAACAATGGAACTATCTAAATGTGACATGTCTTGATTGAATTAATTCTAATATATAAGGATGTATTAAAACATTATAATTAGTGTTCATAGTGGAACTTATAATTTCATGATGTTTTAGATGTCTTTATATTTTGAGATGGCAATGGTAGTGCTTTATTGATAAATTTGGAGCTTACTAAATTTATTCCATTTGATATATGTACTATTAGGTTTTCATGCCAATGAATGTGCTATGAAACATATCATTCTACTATTTATCATTTTATCCATGATAACGTTTTTGAAGTGAAGAGACTCCTTTAGCACAAAATCCATTTGAGCTAGAATAGTCATATGATCTTGCATACTTGCCTTGGATTTTTCTATCTTGGATAATTCTAGTTGAACGTCACCCAATGTGTCCTCCAACTATTGTTTCCAGTCAAGAATATTTAGAGAAACTTGGTTAGATTATTACAAGATAGTGTCCAATAATTTCTCATATTCATCTGGAAGTTGAAATTTAATCTCTATTTTTGCCTTTAATTATTGACCATGTGCTTTGAGGTTTTGTAATTTTTGTGTAGCCACCTAATCCTTGTGAGTCGATAAAGTAATGTAGTGATTTTTTTATCCTCATACATCACTTGGTCACCCAACACTCGAGTGAAAAACATTAGATTCATGCCATCTATAATTTCATAGGCCTTTGACAAGTGTACATACAAGACTTCATTTCCCTCCCTCAAATGGAGATTGTCCTACTCCATCTTGGTGGCCTTTTACATTATAGACTCTTAAAAGGTGGCCACTCCCTCAATCTACTTATCTAGTGTTAGCTGGGTCACATCAAATGATGCTTCTTGACTTGTCATGGTCAAAGTGAGGGATACTTTAGTAGTTGTGGTTGGGGATGACTGATGCCAAACTTATTCAATTGAGAGTGTGATTATTACTCATCGTAGGGGTGGGGCTTGCATTCCCTGTAAGAACTGGCTAGTTGTGTGGTAATTATACTATGATGATTTTTATTATTTACCTCCTAGTACCAATATTGAGCCTTGAGATGTGTTGGAAGGTTTTTGGGCATCAAGAATCAGTTATTATTTGCATTTTTCTACCATTAGCTTCGTAAGTTACTCCAAATATTTGGCCTTTTTATTTAGCTCTTGATATTCCTTGGCCTTGTTAGCTACCTTTACCTATTATGCTACTTACTTTTCCTTATGTTCAACATCTTATGTATCTTTCTCATTGGCCCTTTTATTTTTATGCTCTTGTTTCTTGTATAGGACTTACTTTTGTTTCTCTTCATCTTCTTTGGCTGTTGGGTCAACCTAAGCTTACTTAATCTACACCTCTTAGGCTACCTTATATTATTGTTCCTTGTTATTTCTTGTAGCTTGTTTTTGTTTTTTATTCTTCTGATCCTCCTCTTATTATTCCTTCTTCTGTGTAGCTTCTTCTTCTACGTATTTCCTCTTCTATACATCATATTTTTCCTCCCATTATTTCTTTTGTGCATCAAATTATTCCTCCTTTTCTAATTCTATACGTCTTGTTTATTCTTGTATTGTTCTTATTCTCTAGCCTTGGATTCAGATTCCTCATTTATTTCTTTTTATTTTTCTTTTCTTCTTTTCTTTGCCTCTTTTTTATCCTTCTCTTACTTTGTTTTGACATGTACTACTTCTTCTTATACTATTATATCCTCATTTTTAGATGAGTAGGGGAATGGGGAGATGGATGGGGTAAAGAGGGTGAATATTGAGGGGAAGGGGAAGACATCACCATTGTATGTTTACTCACCAAAGTCTTTGTACGATCAGGTATGACCATAGTTTTCTTCTGTAACTTTGCTTATTAGGTTTCCATAGAAGTGTGCTATTATGTTGCTTGTTTCTCTTCAAATTATTGATCCTCCACATCAACCACATTGGTATTAGTGCCCATTATCTCTATGAATGTTGGTGATTTCCTAGGAGTCTAATGACTATGTGGTTTACATGTTACATATTGTTGGGGGCTTCTTTGTGGCACTTTGAGTTACCCTATTCCCACTTATTGTTATGTTATTTGTAGTTATAAAATAATTGTTGATAATAGGCCTACTCCTAGTGCACTTTCCTAAGAATAAAGTCAATTATATGTTTATTATCCTTATCTTCTATGATTATATCCATGATGGTGGACCAATGAGGTGTTGATATCTCAATCAAGATTATTGATGTGACATTATTGTGTATTTGGAAGGTGTGAAAATTCTCCTATTTATCCTAGACATCTTAGCCTATGTCCTAAAGCATTGAGTTGTATACCTCCTGCATAGTAACTCATAGTGTTTTAAAACCATACCCTATGGAAATTTGGGGCATGGACTTGTCAATGAACCATGTGTTCATGTTTTGAGTGTAATTCTTAGGTGGAGAGGATGTTCTTTACACTAGAGCCTTGAAATTTCATGTGGTTGGTTGAGATGAAGTTACGACATGTTCTAGCTGAGCATGTTTTTATGTTGTTGCCTCTTATTATTGTTGTGATAATGTTTACTACATGTGTAAAAGCATATATTATAGAAGTTGCATAGTTATTAATAATAATGTATGATATCTTATCACATCTACATGTACATCCAAAATGGTGATGAAGAATGGCAATAAAATGGGTGATGGTTTGGCCAACCCATGAAGTTGTAACTACATGCCATCATGTGGTTTGGTGACCATTGTAAGTAGTGAAAGTTATTAAATAAAATTTTTGGGCACCCTAAGATGTGATGCAATAAGCACATGTAATTCATTCCACTATTGATTAAAGTGGAACAACTATGCATAGTACTAACCTATTCTAGTCTAGATAAGATTTTGTAAGGCATTTATAGGATAAAAATCTCCATATGGTGAGATAACACCATTGAGAGACTTATATTGTGTGAAGCAGAGTAATTATACCAATAATTTATATTATAAAGTTTGTGACACACTCAAAATGATCTTTTCCATGTTGGTATTCAACTCAACCACAAGTAATTTTGGCCAATTGAAATCCTTATACAACCATATCATGTGATAAATAATGTTGATGATACCTTTCATTGCTTGTGAATTTTTCATGGTTTGGCAAAATCTCCTTGTAATACACTTGGATAGAACTCAAATTGTGGAATCCTCCAATAAATTAAGGGACATTCCCTTAGATCCTATGGAACACTTTTTTTGTGTGTCCAAATGAATAAGAGGGACCTTGGATTTGTATGGTAAGATGAATTTGCCTTGGGATGGAAGTCTTGATGTCCTCACTAATGTTGTTGCATTGATGTAGATTATAACATCTTTAGAAAAGTGAATTACCCCCTCATTATACTTATTTAGAAATGTCATCACCACTTTATCCAGTTATTGAAAAATTAGAAGATTGATTAAGTTCTCAATATTTGAACCTCATAGCTAGTGTTGCATGACTAGAGCTCATGGTTGTACATTAATGGATGGATTTAGTGCAAACAAATTTTTATCTAAAACCTATAAAAAATCAAATTGGTCTATGTCATGGTTCCTTATCTCTCTCAATGCCATGTTAATTCCCATATCCTTCTTATATGTATCTCTAAATGGTATCAAAAATTGTGATCAATCCATTATCATTATTTTGTAAATCCTTAGTAGATGGAAAAAACTCAAATTTTTACTGCTAACAAATTTTTGCTAAAGTGGTTGATTATGGCTCAAATCATAGGGGGCTATTGTTCTCAGTGGATTGGAATGGTATATTGATCTTTATTCCCTCATTTATATATATTTTACCACATATGATCATATAAAACTTTAAAATTAATTTACTGAGCTATCATTGCACTGTTATGTTCTTTGATTTAAATACATTGGTTTTTGTGATGTGACATTGGCATTTATATGGATAGTGCATTACTTTGTAAAAAAATATTTATGTGAAGTGCCTTCTATTCATCTCAAATGAATTTATTTTATTTTACATCACCTGAGTTTGACATATTGATCTGATTTTGGAAAGATGTAATCTTTGAAGTGCTTTGCCATTAACTGATTTGTGAGTGATCATTTGTTTCTTATCCTTTGTACCCTTTTTGTCATTGCTTCATTCATGAACTTAATTTACTGACCTCATATTGACTTTCCTTCATGTTGTTATTTTCATTGCTTTGATGCTTTATTTTTATACTCTACAATGTTGAATTTTTAGACTATGTTTCAATTGTCTATGATTTAGAGATCAAACTGTACATAGCTACACTACAAACCTACAAAAAGATAAGAAAATAGTAAATAAAACCAAAATCCTAACTATATGGTGCTACTCGGCACCCACTCAAAATTTTCCACGTGAGATTAATAGAAATAATTGGTTGTAAGGCTTAAGCCTACAACCATTTACATGCCTGGAAGGATGGTCCCTTGAAGGTATCTTAGCACTATTGTTCCTTATTTCAATACTTCATGGATGACATATGGTCCTTTCCACCAAATGCATAGTTTACCTACATGTGTATGAAATATGCTATCATACAATAATACTGTCTACTCTTAATACAAATATTTAGATTGTAGATTGTGATCATGCTATGTTTTTTACTCTAATTATTTATTTCTTTCATCCAAGTCACTATCTTCCTAGTTTACTCCATGCAAGTTAGGTCTAACAACCTTGTTTGAAGTTGATCCCAATTTCCTAGTCACATTACTAAGGTAATTCATCGACTAAGAACTATATATTCCATTGGCATAATTGGTTCTATTCCATAGATCATCTGGAAAGGAGTGAACCCTATTGCATGTTTATAATTAGTCATATATGTGCATAATATTACAAGAATTTGATCCTCCCAATCATCTCTCTATACACTACATATCTTGGTAAGCATCTTCTTAAGGAATCTTGTTGGATGATTTTTCCCTACCAATGGCTTGAGGGTGATAACTCATGATCTTATGGTGAAATGTCATAAATTCCTATATCAAAATCTTGATAGTGATATTGAGGAAATGTGTGCATCTATCACTAAATAAATTCATTGGACAACTAAATCTAGTTATAAAGTTCTCATATAAAAATTTGGTTGCATTTTTGGCACTACAACTTAGTTTTGTAGAAATTTCTACCAATTTTATGAAATAATCAGTGTCAATAATTATATATCTAGCATGATTACATTTATTTGGTGGATTAACAAGTCCTACAAAGTAAATTACCCATTTTTTGAATGGTTTCATTGTTATCATTGGGTTTATAGGCACTTCAACCCTTTGATTCAACCTTCCTAATATTTGACAAACATCATAATGATTTATGATTCTATGCACATCCTACAACATGGTAGGCCACCATAGACCACTTTTTAATATCTTCCTTACAATTGATTCTTATGTGAAGTGTCCCCCTATGACTCCCTGATGTTTTTTTTCTAGTAATTGTGGTCTCTTACGATCCAAGGCAACTTTGTATATCACATCATCATTACCCATATTATATAGAATTTCATTGATAATACTAAATGGTATGGCTCATGTGACCAACTATTTTTTATCTTTCTCAACATAGTGTGCATGAAAAATTCTTTTTTCTAGGGAATTGTCTATGTCCTCCATATAATTTGGAATTACAAAAACTCTAAATAAGTGCACATCTAGTAACTCATCTTGTAATTATTTTAGCTCCTCACCATTCCTTATCTAGCTAAGATGATCTAGTCCCAAATTTTATCTTCCTAGTGTAACATTGATATTAAACTATAATTCTTGAAATAACATTATCCACCTAGATAGCCTTCCACATAACATGGGCTTATTCACTAGATATCACAGAGCTTCGTAGTCTATAAATAATTAAAATGGTGTTTCTAAGAGGTAATGTCTAAATTTTTGTAATGAAAACACCATAGCTAGGGTCTCTCACTATGTTGTATTGTAATTATTCTCTATTTATAATAATTTCCTACTTGTAAAGTGAATGGGGTGATCTAAACCTCTTTATCCTAGATGAGCTAATGTAGATCATACCATGGTTCCCAAAACATATATATTCACATCAAATGGTTTACTCAAACTAGGAAACACTAATATTGGGATTGTTACCAATATTTAATTTAAATCCACAAAATATGTCTAACACTCAATAGTCCATTCAAACTTTTTATCTTTGTATAATAGTCTCTCCATTGGGGTGGATATAGCTACATATAATTTAATGAAATTATGGTAGTATCATGTATGTCCCAAGAAAAATTGCACTTCCATAGAGATTTTAGGATTTGGCACTCTCATAATGACTATTATTTTTGCTTGATCAACCAAAATACCATTGCTACATTTTATGTAACCCAAGAGAACACCAAACTGTGTAAAGAACAAATGCTTTTTAAAGTTCAAAGTGATGCATAAATATTGGAATCATTCTAACATGAGTCATAGCTTAGATAAGTGTTATTTAAATAAATAAAATACAAATTGATCATCAAGATATACTTCTATAAAATCATGGATGAAATCTTTGAATGTAGTGACCATAACCATACAAAAAAACATGAGCATTCTTCAGACCAAATGGAATTACCTTCTAAGCAAAGAAGGCCCATTATTTTTCAAATGTGGTTTTATCCTAATCATCAGCTATGATTGGTATCTAATTGTAGCCATTAAATCCTTACATTAAAGAATATACTTTGTACCCTATGACTGGCTCAAGAACTTTGTCTGTGAAGGGAATTTGAAATGGGTCATTAATGTAATAATCATTCAATGCCTTGTAGTCCCTATAGACTTAGATCTCCCCTAAAGTTTTAGGTTGAACCACCATTAGATTTTCCCAATATACCTTTTCTACTAGATAAATAATTCCTGCTTCTTAAATCTAGTCAATTTCAACCTTAACTTTAAGAATCATATTGAGATTTAGCTTGTATGGGCACTTTTTGATAGGTAGGGCACACTCTTTGAGTTATATGTGAATTTCTCCCAAGGAACACATATTGATAATTTTGTAGTAATTGAAGACCTTTTGATATCTCTTGTGGTTTCTAATAGTCACTTAAAGTTGTAAGAATTGGAGCAGACTCAATATCAATGTTCCCTACCATTTTATTTAATGGTTCTTGATATATCTTATTGAAACCACTTGGAATAGGGTCTTGCTGTGTCCTATGCCCTTATTTCTCCTGAATGTGTAAATTTCACAACTGTGCATATTCAATTTTCTATATGATTTTGTATTTTGGTTCCTCTACCTCTCGCTTAGGTTCAAATAAACCCTTCAAATCCAAGTCCTTATAATTATCTCTAGATTATACCTATTATTGTTTGTCCATGATCCTATTATAGGGTTTCACCAAAAAATATATATATACTTACTAGCCTTATAAGTTTTAAGATTTGTATTCAAGTATCTATTTGATTCTTCTTATGAAGAGAAATATTTCACATTATTATCTCCTCTACTCACCCATGACATAAAAATATCTCTAGCTTTTAAAGAGATTTTTCACACCATGGGATTCTCATATTCAAATATAAAGTTGTGAATGCAATCATATTATATTTGTGGCCAAGTCTTAGTTTCCCACATGCATTTTAGTTACATGGACCAAGTTGTTGGAAGATGTGCTAGGGTATACCTAAATACATGTACTTAATGTCTATGTTATGTACCCTGTAAAGACCATAAATCTACACATCTATGAATATGCATTTTAGAGCATTGCCCTTCTAGGAAAAATGGACACTGGCTAGTGATTACATGCTCTATATGAAATCAAGCTCACAATAATTTTCAAGCATCTTCCTAGTGCAACTGATTTATCCTGTGTATTTCCCACCATGTCATAATAACTCATTTTAATGCATAATGTAGTGCACTTAATCATTGACATATATTTGGAATATGTTTCTACAATATGGAAATAAATTGGTCCAAGTATTCAGTTGTAAATTATTGAGGTAATTGTCATTCTATAGTGAAAACCATTCACATTGGCCTCACTTTATGGTCTCCTCTCACCCAATTTAGCATATGAGTATTTAAATCACCAGTTACAAAATATATAACTTGCCAAGGTAGATTACCCTTAGGAGTAGGATTCATATAGTCCATATTTGTTGGAGTTACTTGGTATAGAAAATCCAATTCTAATTTGTTGGAGATCGCATAGATGGGGATTTGCATCTTTCCATTCAAAACTATGGAACTTGTTCCATGGTTTTGAAATGTATGTATGAGGACTAATATGCATACTATAATTATGGATATTGATGCATATGTTGTGAAAAATTAGTAAACTCTCTAGTTCCCAAGGCCCGCTCTTTTAGTTATGCGCCAACCTTAAACAAATTGATATATCCATATTCATAAGATGAATCAAGAACTTTTAAAATGATGTATGGCTTACACTCAACTCTGTTCATAGGAAATATTATAATATTATTTCATTGTTGGGTCTCTATTTTATTTTATAATGTATTTATGGTCATCTGAAGAGGTCATCTGATCATTATATGCCCACTTTTTACTGATCAACACATGGTAATGCATTTTATCAGTTGTTAGTAGAGGTTCTTGATGTTTCATCAAAACACACTAATTAAGGGATAAATGTGTGAATTGAATTATTAAATATGAGAAAACATAAATAAAAAAGTAACATAACATATCCAAATGTAAACATATATTATTAACTTAATAAATTAAAATAATCACATAGATCAAACTTAATTATGTAGGAGATAAAACACTATTAATATAAATACAAAAATAAGCCGTTCATATTCATAAAATTGTGTGAATCACTTTTAAAAAATAGAGAGAAACCATATAAAACTTAGATAAATCTCTATTAAAAATTATCAAACATAGAATAATAGTTATCAAATAATCTCTTGGTTATAATAATTCCACCATACTTGTTGAACCATCTATTTATTACAATGAATCCAACCCCACTACTATATTATGAAACAACATATATATACTTGAATCCTTTGTTATTATAACTTCTTTGAGTTATTCATAGAGAAAATATATTTGTGACACACATATAATAACCATGTAATAATAAATCCAACATGATGTTTATTTGGCATATACATCCAAACAAGAAATTTTATGCACGTATCTACCCAATAACACTTTCCTTAAATTAATAGGTTCTCATATTAAGACAATGTCAAAAATATAGGTATCCTAATGACCATAGGAATGAGACCAAAACAAAAGTGAGATACAATCAAACTCAAAGGAACCACCTGAGGTGTCATTGACTGGTTTTGACCTCGTGCAAACTATTTAACTTCCCTTTTAGGTTTACAACTAAGTATAGACCCCACTTATCCTATATAATCATCTTCTATCAAAATTGGAGAGCAAAAATTCAAAAATTTAACTATGCAATGCCTAATTGGTAGGTGGTGGCATGGGCAAAATAGTTGAAGATGAAGAAGTGTGTGATGCAAGTTGAGAGTATTTGACAAGAATTTGGGATGTACTTGAAGCATAAACTAGAGATAACTTGGATGAATTAATTTTAGTGAGTTCACCAAAGGTGTAATTGGAATATTGAAGGTAGCCAAGTATACCTTATAAAACTACTAGTGAAGTACAATCCCTTGAATGAGCAACAATAGAGCTCACAACTAACCTTATAAAAGAAGTAGTGACTGAATGTCATCATATTATATGAGATGAAAGGTAGCTTTGGTAGTAGTGATCCACTGAGAGATATATTGTTATAAATTAGTCTACTTATTAACATGCTTCTATGATTTTACTCTAGTAAATATAATTCACAATACCTGGTTCTGCCAAGTATGTAGATGTGACATGACTATGTCTCATTCACTACTAGACTCATGTAGTATCGCATTCATCTCATCAGATGTTGTGGCCCAATTCAAAATAGTTACTTTAGATTGTATTTCCTCATTTGCCTCCCTAAATAATATCAACCTGATATTTATAGTCAAGTAACCATTGGGCTACTTAAGTTGCTTGGACTAAAGTAGTAGTCAAAAGTTTATAATATGCTTCAAGAAGGTCAAATAGAACCTCGGTATCTCCTTTGATGGCTTGGCCCCATGCCTAAATTTAATAGAAATTATTAATGTCATGCTAATCATGTAGCATCTACATAAGGAGAAGGGGAAACTATTAAAGGTTTGAATGAACTTGGCTCTTGATGACCTATGCACACATCCTTGGACAAGTGTTCTCAATGATCACATTAGCATTATGAATTTTTTGCCTCAATGTTCTTTTATCCATATTAAATTCTTCCACTTGTGCATTTAATGATGTTAATTTATGGGTGATTTATTCTTGGAACACAACTATGCCTTATAGATACTTGGCCAATGGTAACTTTGAAACATCCAAGGATGCCTTAGTGGTAGATAGGGCAAGTGCCAATGTTATGGCTAACATTGTGGTAGGAACCTATTATAATGGCGAGATCGATAATGAGAATGTGGTGTACTAGGAGGATGGAGTGGGTACATCCCAAATCCAAATGTTTTGTAATGTTAGTGTTGAAGAAGTATCTTGGGGCTTCATAATGTGAAGCGATTGTTGTTTATTTACTTACACTTCCTTCACTATAGTTTCTTTCATGGGCATGCCATCTTCTACATTCTATGATACCTCAAACTCATCCTAATTTAGGTGAATATGGGTTTATTCTTACTACACTTTCTTCATTTTTTGACTCTTCATGTGATTTCCTCTTATTCTCCTCCTTAGCTATTTTATTCTTCTGCTCTTCCTCCTTAGCTTGCTTCTTCTTCTCTTAATCTACATTTAGCTTCATCTATGATTCTACGTATGATTTATCTTTATTATGATATATATTAGTGTATTTATCCTTATTTGGTTGTTCATCCTCTTCATTTATCTTTTGTGCCTCCTATGCCTCTGTATTCTTGGTTGTATCCTCAGCCTCCATCTTTTCATGCTCCTTGTCCTCCATTTTTTGGCAAAGTGCCTTGGCATCAACTATCCTTTTTTGAGTCTTAGCTTCCTTGGCTTGGTCTTGTGCTAAGGTCTATTAGTTCCATTTTACATCTTCATCCTTTTTTTGAGCCTACTCCTTATTTTGTCTCTTTTATTCTTTTGGCATTATATATGTTATGATCCATTGTGCTTCCTCATGGGTGGCCTATTATTTTGTGGTAGTTTATTTCTCTAGCATTGGCTCTTCAATATCTATGATTATCTCTTATTTATATGAGGGAACTATTTCTCCTTATACCAGTTACATGGAAACAAAATTTTTCATCTTACTACCAGTAATCAGTTTTCTTTTGGTTTACCACTGAGTCTCTACTTTTAGTTGTTATGCCTCTAGTGTTGTAGGATATGGTGACTCAACTTGTGTAGGTTTCTCTTCTTTGGAAGTAAAACCTCTAGCATGCTCACTAATTTTTAGAGATACTCGAACCTCCCTTCATGTTTTGTTGCCTATGGCAAAGGGACTCTGGGGTGCTCTCAGAAAGTGGTACAAATGGGTATGATGGAGTAGAAGTCTCTAGTTGGTGCTCATCAAACAATTCTAATATGATATTTACTTACTTATCTTCTTGTACTTAAACATCGAATATGATAGAAGGAGGAAAATCAATGATGTCAACCCATAGTGATTTCAAGACCTATTTATGCACTTGTACCAATGCACTCTTTTTCAAAAATAATAACTCCCTTTCATCTTGGTGCTCATATAGGTCCCCAGCCATGTCAGTAAGCACTAATTGATATAATTCATGTTCATCGGTCCCTATTGTTGGTAAGTCACAAATATTTATGATTTTTGGTATCTAGGGATCATCCATCCACATATAAGTGCTATTCATTTTTCTCTTTGTGGAGGAGGAGATTGGATTTATATTGGTGTTTTTATCTTTTCCCTCTATATCTATGATATATTAGGCTTGGGTTGTTATGCTATAAATATTGAATCACCTGGAGTTAATGTCTATAGTGGCATTACATAACATGTAGCTAATTTTTTCTATTTGTTGACTTTCTTATAGGCCATTTTCATGTCAAAGAACATTATAATGTTACTCATGATTATGGGAAACTCATAGATGCATGGCACGATGCCTTTGTATAATTTGGTTACCATGGTATGTTGTCCCAAGTATTTTATTACATCTATGGGAACTCTTAGATTAGATGCTATGAGCTAGATCAATTCCTCCCACCATGCTCAAAACTTTACTTGGTGTGTAAAGTATGTGCTCTATGACATCTAGATAAGGTTATGAAACTCCATGTAATGATAGTAATCAACATCCAAATGAACCTATATTTCAAGTGACTTAAACTAAATGAAGACTATTAGGAAAACCAAAAAATGATATATTGGAAATTATGGTTTACATAAGTCAAGACATTATCAATACTAGTGGTTAACTTGGAGACCAAGAATTCAGGCTAGTTGAATTCTTCATTGAGATGAATGATGTAGTGGGAAATGTCAATTACCATTGGTAACTTATTTGGCATTCTTGGTCATTTGACAATATCATCATGTGATGCATGCTATGAACACTTAGACTTGATCATCTGTAATATCTATAAGTGGGAATCCCCCAAAACCCCTAGCATAGGATTTATGCACTTTTAGAATAATTAGTGATGCTTTAGATTTATAAGCTTCTATTAATTTAACATGAATTGTAAAACCTATGTCCTATACCATCACAATCTCATTGGTGTAGATGGCAACCTCCTTAAATAGATATATCATACCATCATTATAGTGGACGAGAAGTAATTGCATGATCTCACTGATGTTACTAAAATTTGATAAATGGATTAAGTGCTTGACATATGTAGAGTTAAGTCGATGTGGTTTTGCTAAAGTAAGGGGATGTGTACTTTGGAATACCTATGGAATAAAAAACTTATTATCAATGACTTTGATGAATTATAAAGAATCCAAGTCTAAAAATTTTTTTTGTCACAGAGCCAAACTAATAGCCAGATCTTCCTTTCAAGAATAAATGAGAATTTTAATTGATTTGTAAATATTGAAAACAACCATTATACCCTCTTGAATTTTAGTGATATACAAAATGTAGAAAACTTATGCTCTTCATTGAAGGAGATGGAAAAATGTAGAGATGGCTAGATCTCAGTATGCACTAAGTATAATATGCCCAAATTATGTAACCAACCTGAATTTTATTATTTCCTACACACTCTTCTACTTTACATCACTTTAAATTTACCAATTATCATTTGATCTTTCCCATGCATGCATCAAATAGAAAGAATCATGTCTAGTTTATGTGACAAGTTTGTTAAGCTGGCCTAGCCTTTTGGTGGTAGATGAAATACAAGAGCTATCCCATCACCATATTTTCCCCATGTCATACTTAATTATTCCATCTGTGATTTTAATTGATGGTCCATTTTGGGATATTTATCAATCCCTTCACTTGATTTATCATTAATGACCACAATTGACTGTTAGTATATGTATCTAATTGAGGTCCCACCACTGTATGATTAACAAACTTTTGAAGTCATAATCTATTCTATGGAACTCACCATATGCTTCATCTAACACACTCATCATTAATAACACCTTAGATAAAACTTCTCCTTATTCCACTCCTCTATGACTCCAAAAGAGTGTAATCTAACCTATGAACACAACAAAGAAATAAAAATACACTCCAACAAAATAGATAAACTAAATCCTAGGTTACATGGTGTGACTCTACACATTCTCATACTTATAGAGATAAATTATTAGAAGTAAGGTTTGAGCCTATTTTTGTTCACTTGTCCAAGTAAAATGGTGCCCTGTAAATCCCTTAAGACTACCATTCTTAGCTATGATAACTCTTTGGATAATGTATGGACCTTTCTTTCTAATGTTGAGCTTTCCATAGAAGGATTTAAACCTACTATCATAAAGTAGTACTAGTTGATCCACCTTATAACTCTTTGGTGTGCAAGTTCTTATCCTCATAGGATTTTTGGCTACATTTATGCACCTCCTATGTCCAATATGATTTAATTATATCTTTATCCATTCAATTTAGTTCTAGTAACTTGTTTGTTAATGATTCTTAATCACCCATGCACATAATCATTGTGATTCATAGACTGGGTACTATATACTCCATGGGAATGAATGTTTCTAACCTATAAACCAAATAAAATAGAGTGAAACTTGTTACATATTTATAATGTATGTGATACACCCATATAATTATATAAATTTGGTCCTCCTAGTCATCCCTTTGAACATCATAGATTTTAGTAAGCATCTTGTACCCAACACCTTATTCATAGCTTTAGTTTGGCCATTAGCCTAAGGATGATATGTTGTACTTTTATGGTACAAAATTCAAAATTCATTAGTGGGAATCTTTATAATTTTGTTCAAAAAATGTGTTCCTCTATCACTCACTAGTTTGATATGAAAACCAAACCTAGTAATGATATTTTCATACGAGAACTTTGATGCCTCCTTAGTACCACAACAAGGTATCATAATATCTTCCACCCACTTCATAAAATAGTCCATCATGATAATAATATATCTAACATGGATACATTTACTAGGTGGACTAATGGTCCCAATAAAATCAATTTCCCATTGCTCAAAGGGATGTTATGCTAGCATTGGCTATAGAGGCATTCTGTCTCTTTAGTTCAGCTTTCCCATTCATTGACATACATCTCACTATTGCAAAACTTTATGAGAATATTGAAATAGATAGGGATACCAAAGGCCACTCTCTAATATCTTCCTCATAGTTATGTCTCATGTGAAGTGACCCCCTATGATCCCATAATGTGACTCCCTCAAGCAACTATGTCCTTTCATGCTCCGGTGGAACTCTGCACAACACTTCATCCTTACCTAGATGATAAAGAAATCCATTGATAATCCTATATGGAAAGGCTCTGGTAATGAGTTTATTCTTATCCTTTTATAAATAATGTTCCAAAAATATCCCTTATTCAAGATAGTTTATGATATATTGTAAATGTTTCAAGATTGTAGACACACAAAATAGATGTGCATTTGGAGACTCCTCTGGGATCTCCTCTAGTTCCTCACCATTGTGCATCCTACTCAAATGATATAGACCCATGTTATTTGGTCCAACTTAACATTTATCTAAAATTAAAATTCTTGGAAGAGCATCAACCATCATGAAATGTGTCCTCCTAGGATGGGCTTATTAACAAAGTATTGTAGTACTTGTTTATCAATGAATTACTCAAAAAGTGTGGCCAAAAGGAAGCGCCAGAACTTATATAGTGAAAACACCATAGCTAAAGCCTCTCACTTAGTTATATATTTTTTCTCTGTAATTAACAATTTATTGCTTATGAAATGGATAAGGTGATCAAATCCCCCCTCTCCTAGTTTTGATAATACTACTCTAACTATGATTCATGATGCATCTACGTATACATGAAATGGTTTACTCTAGTCTCAGAAGACCAATATTGGTGCAGTCACTTGTCTCTTTTTCAATTCCATGAATGCTTCTTAGCATTCCTTTATCCATAAAAACTATGTTACTTTGCATAAAAACTTCTCCAATGGGGTAGATATGGCTCCATACCCCTTAATGAACTTCTGGTAGTTTCTCATATGCCTAGAAAAGATCACATCTCTATTGAGATTGTAGGTGGAGGCATTACCATAACTAATGTGATCTTATATTGATATACTAAGATGACCTTAATGTAGACTACATGTCCTATCAAAACTCCAAATGATGTCAAAAATAAATATTTTTTAAAATTATGCATAATTAACAACATCCTACATCTCTCCAACATAAGTCTAAGTTTAGACAAATGATTTTTGAACAAATAAAACACTACCCATGCATCCAAGTAGACTTACAAAAATTCATGGATAAAATCCTTAAATTCAATGACTAAATATATATAAAAAATCATAGGTGCATTCTTAAACCCAAACAAAATTAACTTATATGCAAAGGAAACCCATTCGGTTGCAAAAGTAGTCTCTGTGATTGGATCTAATGATATCCATTGATTCCATTTGTGAAAGAATACACTTCATTCCCTATGAATGATTATAAAATCTTCATCTATGAATGGAATAGGAAATGGATCATTGACACAAGCCTCATTCAATATGTGATAATATCCACATATTCGGATCTCACCAATCTTCTTAGGTTTCACGACCATGGGGATAACCCAATCATATTTCTCTATAGTAAAGATAAAAAAAGTTTGTTGCATGTGATCCAACTTAGCTTTCACTTTAAACTTCATATTTGGATTTAATTGGTAGGGTCTTTTATTTATTGGGAATGATAAATCCTTTATCTCAATGTGCATTTCCCCTAAGGATGGATCCACATCCTTAACCTCTATGAATTTTGTAGAGAAGACATCCTGGTAATCCCTTAAGAACTACATAACTTATGATATGTCTTCCTAAGACCAATAATATCTAATATGTTATAGTTTAGGAATGGATTCTATTATAATTTTCCCTACATGTTCCTTCAAAGGTTCTTGATAGATGTTACATTCTACCTTAAGAATTAAACTACATAGTATCTATTGGGCTTGTTATTCTAGAAAATTAAAATGTCACAACTTTTATTCTTTTGTTTACTCTATGATTGGGTTTAGAAGTGTCTTAACCTCTCATTTAGGTTCAAATATATGGGTTAAATCCATGTCATACTCATTTTATAAATTAGACATCCCATCATCTTGATCTTGTATCCTATGACAAGGTTAAATGAGGATTTGTTCCTTCTATTTTCCTGCTTTACAGATCTGTAAAGATTCATTCAACTTGCAAGCTACACTTTATTATGAAGATGACTAAACCATACTTTCTAAGTCCTCATCGATTCCATGACATAGAAAAATATTTAAATTATGTAATGCCTTGTGCATCAAGGGATTATCATAATAAAAAATGAATGTTTGAATGGATTCACTTTGGACCTATACCTAATGATTTATTTCTCACCTATGCTCTTTATGTATGTATTAGGCAATTGGGAAAAGATATAGTATATATTTTAAAACATGTACCTAATACTTTAAGGCCATATTTTCTATAGTCTAGACTTTGATGCATTGGTAAATATTAATTTGTAGACAATATCCCTCTTTTAACATGGTTAGTTTTTTTTGACAACCTTTAGAAACTAGAACTGGGCTAAGAGTATTTCACATTCTTCATCCCATCATAGGTGCTCGTCATGGTGAACTAACCACTAGTTATAAGTAATACCCTTAAGTTTATAATTTAGAGCACTCACCCTATGATCAGTAACTAGTACATGTTATTGGAATCAAAAAATAAACTAGATGACATCTTTAGTGGCAAAATATTAAGGTATTTTACATTCTGTCACAAAGACAATCCATAGAGGATGTATCTAATAATATCCATTAGACTAGTTGTGTATGTTCATATAAGAATACACATTCACTAAAGAAGCTATATCCCATGGTAGAATGCCTTCCAAAGTTAATTCTATGTAATATTTGTCCATGTGACCTGTTTGGTATAAGAGGTATATTTTAGACTAAGTTGGTAACCTTACAGACATAGATTACACATCCTCCATTTATAGTTATGGAATATCTATATGATTTAGCACATGTTTGAAAGTATTCATTCCTTGCACATAAATTGCATTTGTGGGTTGGTGCTACTATAAAGAGTTATATTTGGTAGCTTATAGAGCCTACTATTTCTCTTCTAAGTTCACTTGTGTCCATCTACTTTCCCCACAAACATATGGTGAATCAAGCTCTTTGGGTATATAATATGGTCTTTTCCCACATTTATTTAGTGGAATTACTATGATCTAATCACCCTGATGAGATTCTAATTAATTCATCATTGTATTTATGGTCATTTAACCATTATACACCCACTACTTTCCGATTAATTCATGGTAGTGAGTCTCATCTATATTCATGTCAATGAATTTAAATTCATCATGTAGACTCAACTCTAATAATTTTATTTCCACATCTTCCAAATGCCCATAGGTTTAACTCATCCATAGTCTACAAGGCTAAGAGTGATAGGACTATAACTTAACATAGGTCACCCAATAGTTACCCATGTTGATCTCAGAACCATGTTAACGGTGATACCAAAATCAAATATTTCATTGGGTATTATATACCTTACCAAATTTATGTCCATTGTAGAATAAAAATCCATGACTTATTAGTATTAACATAGCATATCATTTTATTTATCCACTACTAGCCTTCCTATACACATTCCAAAAAATTATGGAGTAGGTTGGTGATATTCTATGAAATGTCTTAATTATGCAGCATGATTAATAACTTCATTAAACATATTAAGGTGGTGATAAAACCATCTTATTGTATAATGTGCACTATCTATCCATATATTTATGCATCTTTAATTGTAGCATTATCTTCAATAGTCTCTTATTGTTGGATTATTTACAAAATATACATATCTTATCGCATTAATCCTTTCTCAATGATTGGTTCAAGATATTTATCTTGTCAAACCTTTCTTATCCCATGATCTTATGGCATCTCTAGAGGTGGTAATCCTTGTTCTGCATGTTGTTTCCATGTGAATGCTTGTATAAAGGCTTCTTTTGGGGTTGTGCATTTATCATATTTTCATTTATTATTTCCTTCTTCATTCATTATTTCTCCAAAACTAGATAGTCCTCCATGTTGTGTTGATATACAACCCTACAATAGGCATAATAATATTGTCATTAAGGATTTGATGGATAATTCCTTTGTACATGATTACATTTTCCAAATAAGTAGCACTGAATTGGAGGTTTTAGGAATTATTTCTCCTACCTCCTTATGCACTACCTCAATATCCTCCATTATATCCTCTTCTATATCCTCCTTTATTTTCTTGGAATCCCCAACCATTTGATTATTTTGGCCCAAAGATCCTAGAATATTGATTATTTATTTCACCATTATTGTTATTGTAGGCCATCATACCCACCATATTGGTAGCGAGGAAGTGATGGTGTCCATGTTTCTTGGTGTGCTTGGGGAATCACAAGATTCCAATGGGATGAATATTGATATGTGTTGATGGAGGTGTCTAGTTCTGGGATGGACTATCTAAGATTGAGATGGCAATTTCCAACTGGCCTTACTTATAGGCTAATATTGAGGTCCCTTTGAAATCCATGATGCACTCAACTATGTTGCACCTATCATGCTAAATTTTGGATTGGGAATTATTTTAGTCAAAATAGCTATTTATTTCACATTGACCATAAACACATTCTTTGTAATATCCTCATTTAATTCTTGTAAAGTCTACAATTTTTTTATCATGACTAGGTGAATTCTAAAAGTTACAATACAATTTCTATGTATTCTTGACATATTGTTCTAGGAGATGGCAATGATATGTGATATTCCCTACCACTCAACATATTTATTATAACTTTATTTTGATTCTTGGGCACTTATTCCTATGCTACCCTTCATTTTTTCAATTTATACCCCATAGGCCTAACTTAGACTTGTCTCCTCCCTCTTGATATTGATCCATCCTTATTAAGAGTGTTTATAAAGGGTTCTCTATTTTTAAAGTTGAGGTCAAAGTATCGCCATACTCTTCAATCTATTCGAACCTAATCGTAACTAATCTTGCATCTACCTTGGTGTTGAATTTTATCTAAATGATGGTGAACTGCATTCTTATTCATAGTCCTTCCACAAACCAAACTGATTTATCTTTATCTTCTAGGGAAAAGTTTACCTTATTCATCACATCAAAAAATCTCTATTCATATTTAAAGATAGTCTCTTTTACTTGTCATATTTATTTAAAATTTTGCATAGTTTGATTAGAACATTTCTTGATCTTAAATTATATGATAAACATGTCTTTTTACATATTTTGGATCCACTTGTTTAACATCTATGTATAATGTGAATTCTAATGCATGACCTAATAAATCTCCAATCAATTTTCACTTCTTTACAACATCATCAGTAATTCCTTTGGTCTACCACTTAATGTCATAGGTGAGAAAATAATGTTTAGGGTCTGTATACCCATCATGGGGTGCCAAATTAATAAAGGATCTCAACTAAGCTTCCATACTATTGTTTCTCATAGGTCAATCACTGAAAAATTGATATCTATGAAATTTTTGGGATTGAGGAGAATAACTAAGATTTTGACACCTACTATGTCACTTCCTTTTTTGGTGATAAAGCAGCCTCAGATGTATCCTCATCCTCTTATATTCTTCCAAAATTTTGAATTATTTGAGGAAATCTATTACTTGCATAAGGATTATAGGGTCTATCTCTATCAATGCTAATGCTTATATAGTCTTCTATTATTTATAAAAACTATGTGCAACTTCATGATGTGATACCTTTTGTGCCTTGATACATGTTTGGTGAATCTATTTTGTGATTTTTCCTTGCCAATCCCTATCTTCCAAAGCTATATTATAATTACTACAATTTTGAAAAAAATTAGGCTTGGGAGATGTGTGCTACCAAGGTGAATGATATATATACCTTCAATAACATATTTCTCAGAGCTTGAACTTATGCTATGTCTATGATTATATGGAAATCATGTTTCTCCTCCATGGATTACCCTTCTATATGTCTATGAACTCTTAACTACCTAATCTACTTATATAATATTTTATTCCTCTTCCTTTCTCACTCAGTCCTCATCATCCTCTCATTCTCTATCCATATTATGCCTGGGTTCATTACTCCTCCTCTCATCACCTAGATTTTCTTACCTTCTCTCCTTCTCACTCTTGACTTCTATGCTACTACAACTCATTCTTCTATTCATAACTTCTTGGGTCTCACTCTATTTATTCCACCATTTCTATTTTCACATCTCTTTTTAACTCTAGAGTCTTCTTTTCATTTTTCTACTCTTGGTTCTCCATTATGGACTCAGGTTCAAACTCTACCTTTTTACTATTTCACCATTCACCCTTTTATCACCCACATCCCCATGGCACCCAAAGTGACTACTTCATGCTAACTAGAATATGCACCATAGCCTTTTCTATAACCAACATCTTGATCAACAAATGGATTTACTACAAAAAATTGCCTCTAATCCCCCTAATAAATATATCCTTTATCGCTTCAAACAGTATATGTCCTTGTATTGCAAACTTAGTTATGTATTTGTCAATGGTAACAGTTGTCCAGTGATTGATCACATGATTCCAACTATTGTCTAGGTTTTGTATCCACTCTATATTCTCTTTATTCCATATAATAACATTTGTAACTCTAAATAAAAAATAATGATATTCCAATTGAGCTAGCCAAACAACTAATAGTCTAGGTGATTCATACCAAAATATTTCATAAGTTTCACCATAAATATGTCCTTATAAAATTTATATTGTGGTACATATTATCCTATGTAATTCCTCCTCTAAAAATTTATGAATCTTGTATCCTAACCAGCTTTCTACCTCTATTTTACTAGGTAACCATTAGGTAACCATAAAAGCATCTCCTTAGCCAATGAGTTTCATGCTCACTGCATCATTATTAGTAGAGATTCTTGATGTTTCATCAGAACATGCTAATTACAGGGATAGCTATGTGAATTGAATTATGAAATATGATAAAATATAAATAATAAAAGGAATAACACATATCTAGAAGGAATTACATATATTAACTTAGGAAATTAAAAAAATCACACAAATCAAGCTTAATTATGTAGGAAGCAAAACACTATTAACATAAATATGAAAATAAGTCATTCATATTCATTTAACTATGAAAATAATTGAACAAACATACAGAGAATCCATAGAAAATTTATCTAAATCTCTATTACATAAACTATAGAACAACAAAATAATAATTATTGAGCATTCTCTAAGTTACATAAATCCACCATACATATCAAACCATAAATTGATTACAATGAATCCAACCCCACTAATAAAATTTAAAAGAATATATATATTCTTGAATCCTATGTTGTTCTAACTTCATTGAGCTATTCATAGAGTAAAGGTGCTTGCAATGCAAATAAAATAACCATGCAATAGTAAATGCAATGTTATGTCTATTTGATGCATACCTAAAAAAAGGTAGTTTTGTGCTCATATATACCTATTAACATTAGTATTAATGTAAAATAATTTAAATTCACATGTCAAATTTAGATCAAAAAATTTGATTTCTACATCTTCAAACCTCCCAATAGGATCTACTTTTTGATAGTCTGTAAGACTTAGTTTAACAAAATTATAGCTCAGATCGAGGAATCATATTCATTGTGACTCCAAAATGAAGGATATAATTTGGTACTTCATACCCAAATATTTAAATATACATCCAAGAATCAACATCACATGGTTTATTAGTCTTCACATACCAAACTACCCTTTTATTTTGTTCATGTCCCGATTTTGTGTAGTTTAACAAATTATGCAATAGGTTGGTCATGTTCTATGATATATCTTCATTATGTAGAGTGATTACCAATTTTAATAGGTATATAAAATATATTACTACTCCATCTCAGTGTATTGGGAAAAAAATTTCACATACATTTGTGCATCTATGACTATAACATCCCTTCAAGCACATTATGGTTTTGGGTATTTTTCAGTAACTGTGCAACTTTAAACATCAAAACATTATTTCACCAAATTTGGGTATGTATCATGTCAAAAATTTATAATAAATGGTTCTTGGGGCATATATAATTATTTTAATGATTATTTCTTGTATTGGTTTCAAGTGGTAGCTTGTAGATATGTAGGGTCTCTAGATTATGCATTTACCATATTCACATTGATCACTAGTTTCTTCTTTATCTAATTCTATAATACTGGGTAATCCTCTATTTGGTGTTCCCTAGATACTATAAAATAAACACAATATATTTATATCTATATATTTCATGGATACTTTCATGTGAAGTGGTTGTATTCACTGCATAAATAGTAAATAATAGGTTGTCTGCCATGTCTATTATCTTGCCCATGATTTTGACTTCCTACCTAATATCCTCCTATGTAGCCTTTTTAATGTCCATATCTATACCCCCATCATTTTTATTTTTTCCCTTAATATCCACCATACTATATCTAAGGGGAAGGTGAAACCCATCCAAACTGCTCTAGTGGTGATGTTAAATTCAAAGGTTACTAGTGTTGGGGGGATAAGGGTGTCCATTTTGACTAATATTGATGTGACTAAGTTGTCCATATTATGAGACCTTAAGGTTGGTACTATAGAGATAATGGAGCTTGAGGTGTCCACCCATGATCAAGCTATGTAGTTGATGTCATTTACAAATCTAAACTTGCAGTTTTTAGTTTCACAATTGAAATATGCTATGTAGTGATTACAAAGACATTTGTGGTGATATCTTCCCTCAGCTCCTAGAGTGATTTAGAGTTATTTTCATCATGATTATGAAATTTTAAGAAATTAAAATACATGTTATGTGGGTTTTTTATGTATTACTGAAACAAATGGCATTTATTCATGGGATGTTCAACCATGCGACAAATCTCATATAACTCAACCATTTTAATCTTAGGACAATAATTTCTATGATGAACTTCTTGAATGCACTCCATACATCATATAGATAATTTGGATCTATTTACATCATGCATGTAAATTATTCATTTTTAATAATACAACATTTATTTTAGCATCTATCTTTGTAATAGACTGTGAAATCTCCCCATAGTCTTCTATCTGTTGAACTCTGACCACAACCAATTGAGCCCCAACCTTATTTTAGAAACTAAATTTGTATGATATAAAATTGGATACTAGTTCATAAACCTTGTAAGAACCACATAGATTTTTATATGTTAATGAATGGAAACTTCATTAGTTTATAACATCATAAAATCCATAATCATAATATTAGACTAATTCACTCAACTTCTTTCAAATTTCCTTCATGTCCTAAATGGTTTGGCTTGGGTGCTTATGGATCTTGAATTCCCCAATCAATTTATTATTGAAATATATAAAATGCATTTATTGAGGATTACTTATATATATATATATATATATATAAATTATAGAGCTCTACTTATCAAATATCTTATAAGATTGTGCTTCTTTGCATCATCCATTACAACACTCTTAGCCAACCATTTCATTTCACACATCAATAAATACTACTCAGGGTTAATGGAACCATCATACAATGTTATAGTTATGAAAATTACTAAATTTAGAGCCATATTTCTTATGATTATAGTTATAATTATAGGATGATTCATATTGGAGTTTAATGGTGTCTTAAAACTTTATATGACCTAAAAACCAACCTCACTCAATCTATTCCTATCCAACACTTTCTTAGTGCCTTCACTAAATTGTAAAAATTTATTGGTAAAATAGTTAAACCACTTACTATATTTAACTACTTATGTACTTTTTATTCTTCTATCTATTGATAAAATAGGCATAGTGGATGTGTATCCTTAAAATAAAAGATCTTTGTCTATAACTTTTTCCTCATTTGAACTTGAACATGCTTTAATCCTACGACTTAACCTAACTTATTAAAAATATTATTCCTTCTCTTATCCAAACAATATTCTCCCTTGTAACTACAAAATAAAACTACCTTCTAATTTTTCTACCTACTTCTCCACTATCATTACACTCTCTTTCTCCTTCCTCTTTTTCATATCTTCTAAATCCCTTTTCCCATCTCTATCCATCTCTACACTCTTTTTGACATCTTCTCCTTATTTGAGCCCTTTCAATTCCTTATCTCCATAATTTGTAGCTCCTCTCTAAGATCCTATTCCTTATTTATTTCTTAAATCTCTACTCTACTCCTACTTTGAGATACATCCATATTATTTTATTTATTACATATCCTCTATTATCATAGGCCTCTCTAGCTCCAAAATTCTCTCCTCATTTTATTTATTGACATCCTCTATCTTCTGGGTTCAGGTTTAAGTTTCTCCTCTTAGTTCTTCATCATTCACTTCTTTATCACACACATCCCCATAAAACCTATAATTAGTAATCCATATTAGTAGGGATAGGCACTATGGACTTTTATATAACCAACATCTTGAGGAGAATCAATAGTCACTACAAAAATATGTATAAATATTCAAACTCAATGTACTCTTACATAAAAAACTTAGTGATATATCTATCAATCATGGTTTTTATCCAATCGTCTACCACACAGGTCTTATTAGCGTCTAGGTTTCATAATCTTTATACCTTTTCCTTAGTCAAGATAAAATGCTATGTCTCCCTTTGTCTAAATCAATTGTATTCTAGTCTTGAAAACCAAGAAACTAACATTTTACGTAGCTTGCACAAAAAAAATCATAAGTTTCACCATGAATATGATTAGTTATAATGTTTGTTGTTGTGCTTCCAATTCATTTGGCATATTCTTCTATGAATTTATGAAACCTATCATTTGGCCATTATTCCACATCTCTCTATCTTAGGTAACCATCTCAACATGTTTCAAATTTCCATGCTCATTGCACCATTTTTAGAAGAGGTTCCTAGAAAACCCATTTGAACATGTTCATGTTTAGTACTACATGAATTAGAATATAGTTTTAGAATGTAGACAAAACTATTGAACAAGTTAAGTATTTGTTAGGTTTAGAGTTAATAATTATCCATTCAAACATAGAATTAGTTGTACATAACATCTATATTATCATATGCATAAATAAATTCAAACATAATTCAACTATGAACAAGTACAAAATAAATTTGAATAACCATGAAGCAATCTCTATATTAATATGGGCTAATTGTTTATTCCATAACACTTTATCCTTCACTAGAGGTAGTGCACACATTCCTGATTCAACTTTGGGCTCATGAATAATAGATATATTACATGTGCTACTTAATGTGATCACATCAATCCTAAAAAAGCAACTATGTACACACTCCTTATAAGTACCATATCTATGTGCACCATTTGTGCCTATCTCTACTCAGTGAAGCATAGATGTATGCATAATTCATCTTTCTCACAAATATAAATTTTTTTGGAAGGCCAAGAATGTGCAAAACCCTATGAGAGTATTGATCCTCCCATATCTAAATCTCATCTTCACTCTTCCTCTCCATATGATCTGGTTAATTTAGTTATCTCCCAAAAATACATCTCCATCATCATATTTTTCATATTCATAAAAACACTACTTTGTAAGATTCATTTGATATAAGGATCTAGAGTCATTCAACCATGCATAATTGTATGAGTGTGAGCTTAAGGTTACAAGTTATTCAACACCATAATAATTTCACTCGAGGATTCATAGCATTTAATGGCTTACCCTTATACACATTCTTCACTCTATAGTTCTTCTTGAAATATTATATCTTTTTGTAATTCTAATATTTATTCAAGGATCTCTTCAGATTCTTTGATATACCCTCATACTTTGAGTGCTTATCCCTAGTATTTGACTTTACTTATTCTTGTGAGAGAGATCACATGTTCAAGGATTAATTATTTTGATAGATTTCCATAGATTTACACCTCATCTCCTCTAATAATAGGGATACCACTACATCTTTTGAATTCAAATCCAATGTAGTATTGGTGATATCAATCACCAAATTGCCCCAATATTTTGGAAAAAATCAAAATAATGTGATACACCTTTTTTCATCATCAATCTTCATGTTCATAGATGTTAACTAACTTACCACAATCTTAAAGGTGTTCAAGTGCTTTGCAATTGAGTCACTATCATTCATTCATAGTGAGCACAACTTATTTCATAGGAAATATTTCTTAACCAATGACTTTTCCTAGCATAATGTGGCCAATTTTTCCCACATAAGCTTCATAATAATTTTATTTGATACATTTAATAAACTAAATTTGATAGAAGGTCTAATAGTGATTTGTGCTTCCCTATTGACTTTCTTCCACTCTTCTGGTTTCATACTAGTAGGAGTAGTTCATGCTATGGAAATTCACTAATATTTATCCACCAAGAGATATTCCATCTTGAGCTTCCATAAGTAAAAGTTTTGATCATTGTTTTTTTCAATTTCTACTCTAGTGATTCTAGTCATCTTATTCATAGAAGGTTATCCCACCAAGATCTTGCCATAATTATTTCTTTTATTGGAAGCTATTCTAACTTATACAAAGCTCATAATTGTGATTTGATACCAAATGTTTTGAATGAATATGTGGTCATGATAAAAAACATAGAGGAGAGTTTTAATAATTTGAATCTAACATAGGTAGAGAGAAGAGGATAAACACAAAAACAATATATATTTTTCACCTAATAAAACTAAGCACAAAAACCTACTTGAATCGTAACATATAATGGATGTCTTATAATGCATTGATCAAGTTTCAAGGTTTCATAACCTTAATATGATGCTTAATGTATATTTGAATGCATAAAATTGACCATGGGTATTCAAAATTTAACAAAATTTGTTACACATCCTATGTAACTATATTTCTAGTCTCTCTCTTCCTTTAAAGAATAGTGTCTTATAATAGACATTTCACTTGTAATTTTTGCATTGTAAAATAATTTGTAATCACCAACTATAGCATAAAGTGAACAATGTGTAATGATCCATAATAGGTCCATGTCAAAGTGACACTAGGATGTTATTAACACCTCTTGATTTTGACATATACAATGATACAAAGGTTTATACTTATTTTAGATAACCTTTAAATGTTTTATATGTTGTAAAGCTTGTTGTAACACCTTAATGCAATTGAGCCACTGAGCACCACTTCGTAATATCCCAAAATGCACTAAAACATTATAGAGTTCCATGTGAATATTTTACATCAACCTCACATGTTGACAACATTTCTCAAATTCTAAATTAAATATCCATGTAATACTATACAACTATCCCAGCTTGTAAAACAATCATGTGCAACATGCATTGCAACCAAGTACTTGCACAAACAACTTGCACTACACCAAACATGTGCATAATTTATATTTGTGTATATTCATGAAAATTTGAGAAATTTCCCAATATTTTAATCTAACATTTACTTGGATTAAATTGTCTCTCATCAAATAAGTTTCTTATATATAGTTTTATTGGCTTATTTCCTCAGTAAAAATTATGCACACACACAAAGTTTGGTTTTGTGTGTTTCAATAGGATTTAATTATTATATTTTATAAGAAATGTTTATGTTTAATGTTTTTACAAAAAAATCACATTATTTATGGATCATTTTCATAATGTTTTCTCACTCTCTTGTTTACCTTTTCTTATGTGGGTGGCTTTTGTGTTTATGTAGTCACTTGCTTTTTATTGATGATGAAATTTTTGCCAACAACCAATCTACCTGTTTGCTTATCATTAAGGTCAAAATGGAATCGTAGAAATTTAATCATTAATAACTTTGACTAAATTTTAGTACTTAGGTGTGAAAAGAGGTATGTTTTAAATTTTAAAGTGTTGAAGTTTAAACCTATCAAACAAACCTAGAAAATTATGAGAAAATGAATAATATATCCTAATAAATCAAATTCAAGTATAGAAGTAAAATTATATGAAAATAATATTATTCCATCCATTTATTAGATGACTTATAAATATATACCAATGATCAAATATAAAATAATAATGTTTCATAATGTATTCACTTTCAGATTCAACAATCTATCATATACTTTTTCATCAATTCTTATGAAAATATATCATGGTTTTAGAATATGTAACTATCTCTATCTAACAAAGTGAATCCTATGGAAAATTATTACTCTTGAAGGATCAAATACTTTGACATGTATATATTTTTAGTATTGATTTTTTTGTCATATAATTTTATTTTATTCTTCATTATTTATTCACTCAAAGATACAAAAAAATGACTGATAAATAAGAAAAATAAACAACAAAAAAGTAGGAAGAAAAAATAAGATAAACCTAAAATAACTATAAAATGAACTTAATTAGTCATAACTTATGAAAGAAACACATTATTTGAAAATGCAATAAACTAACTAAATAGTTAGTAATGAAAAATAAATAAATCAACAAAAACTATTTGGTGGTAATGGATTTTGTTTGACCTTCAAAACTTTCCTACCCTGTGGCTCTATGCTGGTGGTGTTGGGAATCTTTTTAGCAATTGAAAAATTAAAGATATGCAAATGTTGTTAGGATATTGCTTAGAAGTTGGATCAGGCATGTTAGAGGGGATGATCCTTGTTTAATTCCATCTGAATCAGCTGAGAAGAATATGATAAGGGCCATTGTTGCCATACATGGATCTCACTTTTTTATGGACAATAAGGACCTATTCATCTATGCCTTTTCATGGTGCCTCTAGTGGTGGGACATGGGTGTTAACACCCATTTTTGGATTTTATTTGACTTCTCTGGTGGATAGGGGAACAAACAAAACTAGGAGGCCATTGGCATCCACCTAATTTCTCTACCACCCATATCATGGTTACTCTCCAAAGGACCTCATATGGGGTGTATGATGGGGGATATCACCCCATGAAATATTATTGGGTTATGATGGGTCCTAGAGGATCTCATCCCCTTGGATTATCAAATGGTCTAGATGTTATAGGATTCCCTAACCATAGTCCCACTTGGTTACTCAAATAATGGAGAAATCTGTCTAAGTCACATCAAGCACTACAAGCACAAGGTCTAATCCTAAGCTATCTATTGGAGGAAGTTGGGGCCCAAGAGTGATGTACTTTAATAGATCAGATGTTAAAGGAGTCCATTTTTACCTTTTACAAGTCCTAGTTATTATTCAGAGCAAGATGGGTGTTAGAGGAACCCTCTCCCTTGGGTCATTGATTGACATGGCTATTAGAGGAGTCCACGCTTCAATCTCATTTGGTAGTTAGAATAATGGAAAAATCCTTTTATATCATCCTAGCACTATAAGTTTGTTGGTCTATTTTAAAGTGCTATTTTTATAGGATGATTGGTTTCTAGGTTTAGAAAGATTCTAATTTTTAGTATCCTTCTTTTACTATTTAAAATTGGTTAATTTATGCTCTATAAAAGTTGTGTTTCTTAGTTGTAGGAATATCCCACTCACTATGATTTAGCTATTCAGTGGTTAGGTGAAAGACTTACTATGATTTAGATGGATTTCTATTTGATAGTGTCCTCTAGAATGACATGATGAAGGGTCTCAACCCTTTTAGATTCTCTATTTTGTTTCACCTTTATGTACTCAAGGTTGTGGGACCCTTAAAAATCCTAGTTGTGGGTACCTTAAAACCCTCATGTTACATGTCTAATGGTTAAGAGAGCCTCAAAAACCCCTTGTTACAATTTTTAAATATTATGTTTCTAAGTGGGAATTTAAACCCACTTTCTATGAGTCAACTATGTAGAGGCTGTGTAGAAGACCTAGGTAGTATAAGACCTCCTTTTCCAATTAACCTTATGCTTTATAGGTTGTTCCTTATCATGTTTTTCTAGGTGGTGAATATTAGTGGGAAGATAAACCCACTCACTATAACTTCATTGTATGGAGGTTGTGTGGAAGGCCCTAGTGGTAAAAAACCTCTTTCTTAAGGGGATCTTATAGTTTATAATTCCCTCAAAGAAAACACGATGAAGGGAGACTGCCCTTCAAGATTCACTATTTAGCAACATCTTTGTGTACTATATGTTATGATACCCTCAAAACCTCCAGTTGTAGGAACCCTTAAAACCCTCATGTTCTCTTATCTCACCTTGGTCGTTGGTACCTTTACTTCACTTGTTAAAGGTTTGAGGAACCTTCAAACCCTCTTTATTCTACTTGCAAGTTATGAGACCCTTAAAAGCCCTACTTGTGGGAATCCTTAAAACCCTCATGTTCTCTAGTCTTTCCAAGGTCATGGGTACCTTTACTTTAATTGTCTAAGGTTAGGGGAGCCTTCAAACCCTCTTTTTTGTACTTGTTTGTTAGGGGGATACTTTTCCCTCTTTATTGTACCTTGATATGGGTCCAATTGTCAAAACCCTTGCTTACCTGGTTCATAGCTCTAGTTTCAAAAGCATTTTACCCTATCAAATAAAAATAAATAAATAAATCAACAAGTTAGACACATACTACAAAACTAGAGATAAAATTATTAATTTAATCATTATAAAATAGAAAGAGAGTAAATAACTAGTTAGCAAAAGAAATTAATAAGTAACAAACTAAGAAATCATGGAAAATAAATAAATAAGTCTTGAATCTAGTCATGAGAAATATTTTTAATATTGGAAATCAAAATAGTCCATAACTGATTATAGATTTACACTAAAGTAAATATTTTTCAAACTCATAAAATCCAATAATTTATCATTATCATATAATATACAAAGTATTCATAGTTTTATATAAAAGTATAGATGTGACCAAAATGCACATGGTTATATTATTCTAAATTCATCAATAAAGTAAATCTTTGGTCAATTTCAAATAATCAATTTTTAAATGAATAATAAAACTTGATATGCCTGACTATACCAATCAATAAACTTCATCATCAGAGAAAGTATTATTTGGTCTTCTTACAATCAATACACAATTTTAGAGACTTAAAATATAAGAAGAATACAATAGGTAATATCAAATAGATCTATTGTACATGTATCAATTCCCCCTTAAAATTATGTCCTTCAATTCCTTTTAAAGTCTTTACTTAATGTTTAGGTATAATTTTAGTTATAATTAACTTAAAATACATTTAGTTATCCTTTATTAGAATTTAACTAACTTTAGAATTTAGACTTTATCATACTAATTCACTTTATACATGGATTTGAATTTAAAGACTCAATAAATATTCAATAAGACCAATAATACAATTATTATCACTGGTGGGGGTCCACTAGACACTACTCTCATGCTTAGCTGATCACTATGTAAAATTATCATGCAATTAAACTAAGACATTAGAGTAATTATAAGCAATAAAATAACATGCATGCTATCCTTTAATTTTTAGAATTTTATTCCAATTTAAAATTTCACCATATTTTGTTTGAACTTCATTTGAACTATATTTTTAAAGATATTCAATATCTTTAAATATATAAAAACATTCCACATAAAAGATATTGATAAATCATCCAAATATAACAATAAAAAATTTCAACAAATATTAAAAAGGCTAATCAATACAACCACCAAATATTATATCATGCTAATATAATCAAACAAAATTAACATAGATATAGTTGTAATCCAAGTTCATTTGAAAGTACTTTAACATTTGAAAAAATGATCAAGTCAAGTCAAATTCCAAGAAAAAATAACAGTTCAAATATTACTATCATTAACTACATGTTATCATAATTACGATCATCATGATGTGATAGAAAACTAAAATGAATAAAGTAGTCAACATCTAAAATTATAAAAAATAACATAGTCAACTTAAAACAAAACCAACTTAAAAAAAATTAAATAATTTTCCTCTCCTAAATCAAATGAAACTAAATATATCAAAGGAACATCTTGCTCAGTACAATAATCTAAATATTTTAAAGGTGTTGTAGGAATTTAAATATAATTCACACCTCTTGATTCATCATCCACTTCTAGCTTAATATTATTCATTACATGTGTTACCACAAGTGGTCGTAAAGGGCTACTTATGTGTTTAAATATTATGGAGGTAGTGTTATTTTGCATAGTAGTAGCACTATAAACATCTAAACATAACACGGAATTATCTATAGGTAATGAGTCAACCATTGTGGTGATTTTAATAGTAAATAGATGAATTTGATGAGGAAATATAATTGATGAAGCATGTCCAAAAGGATGAGGCCTCCAATTGCCTATTTGATGGGGTTACCAAGGATGATTGCCACAAGGCACAAAGGTATTGCTAGGTACAATATTTATAACATTCCATAATTTAGGATCATTAGCCTCAAAATGTGGGGAAACTCAGGTGCCACAACTAAATCTCCACACAAACACGCTATAAATCCTTTTGGAGTTAAAGGGTCAGCCTCGGTAAGTGCCACATGTAGACAGAAAATTTATTTCTTGTTGATTAATTTCATTCCAAGCATCATTCCTCTTAGAGATTTATGATCCTCAAATCCATCTAGACATTTTTCATTTATTTAAATAACACAACTTATAAGACATACTAATTAATAAAGCATATAATCTCATTAAATTCAAAGCAATGATTATAAAGTTATAATTATTCTCTATCTGTTACTATATTATCTTCAACATCTGAGTCAACTAGAAAATAATTAAAATTCACCATTATTTCTCATCAACACAAAATATAATTTTAAAGTATCATTTTAAAATTGTCTCAAGCAACCAACTAATTTTTTTCCAATAAAGCTGTGTAGGATTAATGTAATAAAGAATACTTTACATACAATAATGAATATCAAGTTTCATCTTGCCATTTATCACTAAACAAACCAAAATTCTATTTTTCTTACTTTGAATTCAAATAAATAATAAAATTTCAACAATATTTATGGATTCATTCATTTCACAACTAAAAATATCATATCACTGAATTGAACAAATAATCACCTACCCATTGTTTTATTGTTTCAAACTTTGAAATCTATTAATAATAATCAATTTTGATTTGAGAACATTCATGGAAGAGATAGTTTCAAGAAATTATAAAATTTAAAATAAATAACCACTACAAGGTATCTTAGATGCCTTGAAACTGAAAACATTATGAAACATGACTAATCATTTGAATCTACACAAATTCAATGGATTTATTATTTTTCATACCCTAGTCACCATAGTTAGACAATGTTTTTGAAAAAATAGTTATGAAATCCTCTAATAAAACAATCATCATTTAGAGTTGCAATTATTTATCCATATAATTACACATAGACAAAATATTATTTATAAAAGTGCAACCATGGAAATATATCAAGAAAGACTTCAAAAAATTAATGTCCCAAGCTTCCATAAAAATATTATGTATTTATGTCCATGCAAGCACGTATAGTTTCATATTTATATCTTCAGTTGATTTGAAATACATTATTCTTTAAAACTAAAATCCTGATGTAAAGTACAAGCTTTCATTACCCTTTTGAAATCACAACAAAAATTATCTTCAAATGTAGTCTTTGCAACAACTAAAAGAGATAATAATTTACAAAGAAATCTAAATCACTTACAAAATCAATAAACAACAAATAATTATAGTTTCTTAGTGACTGAATAGAAACCATTTATAACATATAGAAGGCAAAAGTTAAACAAAAATTGATACCAAACCATAGGGTTTTATTTATCAATGCATAGAGGAACTATTTATCTACTTTGAAAACCTTAAAGAAGTCATTTGAAAAGAAAAAAGTTCCACAAAGGAATCTTCTTTTACATGTGACTGTCAACTTATAGGGGTTTAAGATTTGAAGCCACATTATCACCATTATAGCATCCATTATTTTGTTTCTTAATTGAAGGAAAATTACCTTTTAATTTATGTAGGATTTAAAAAAATTGTGTTCTTCTAAAATTTGTCAAAAATTAAAAATCATCAGTAAAACCATTTGTGAATACACAATATTTTCAAACTTTTAACAATTATTGATGCTCTTTATATTGCAAGAACTCATCGAGTCTCAATCTCTATGAGTGCATGCCCTAAGAGGTGCACTGAGAAAGTGGTGGGAATATCATTATTGCTTTACAAGATTTTTTCCCTTTTACCACTTGATATATACACACTTGTCTCCTAGAAACCATTTCCCTAAGCTTGGTCTTCTCTTTTACACACTTCTCTAGTATTTTACCACCTTCAGTAGCCCTATTTATAACCTAAAAACCTCTTTGATAGTTTACATGACTACATTGGCTATGTCGACCTTGCACTCTTATTGACAAAACTTATTTAAGGTTTAGGTTGGCCCCTAGTTGACCTAGTCCATGACCTAGTGAGTTTTTATCAATTATGATACTAGGTTGACCAGGTCAACCTTATTGGCCAAAATTTTTGGAAAGGTTTAGGGTTAGATCCACCTATATCAACACAATCATTTCCATCATTTATGATGAAGAGAAGAAGTAAGATATATTACACATCTGATTATCCACCATTATACTTGAGGAGCAAGCTTAGGGTTTTAAAATTTATTTGGAGATATGGATCTTGTCTTTTGGATGCATTAATAAGTTGTGTATCCTATAGCTGATTTATCCTTGTCATCCTTACATACCACAATAACCTCTTGTGAAGCACCTTGGCCAAGGGAGAGATTGAGGCTCAAAGAGTTTGTCTTCAAAGGTAAGTATTCCTAACTTTGTACCTCCTTTGTAAGAGTAGATAGATATATATTTACACTTATCTTTCATGCATTAGGAATATGTATACATTGATGTGAATCTATGTATTATATGCATGTTTACTTTTTTTATTTATTACCCCCACTTTGTGCCACAAGATTTGGTGAGCACTAGATTAAACTTTTACTTTACTTGTTATTAGTTTAGTGAATATGAAAACATAGGACCTAGTTAGGGTCATTGCATGATTTTGTTTGACTGGAGGCTTTGAAACCCTCCCTAGTGATATTATTATGGAAATAGATTCCCATATTAGGTCTAGTAAATCCATATTGGTCATGTTCTTGTTTATCTAATGTATCCCCAATCAGAAGTGTAAGTAGTATCTATCTTCTCTGAGCTAGGATTGATTTGTATATCTGATGCATTTCTTATTACATACATTCTGGTGAACCCAACATGAATATAACCCTTACAAGTTTTCTTTCATGTTTTTTCTATCATTTTATTACTTTTCTATATTTGTGATACTAGGTCAACTAAGATAGTATAGATATAACTTATAAGTGAAATTTTAACACATAATCACATCAAAATGACTCTATTCTTTATATATATGTCTTTATCAAATACATGTTTTTAGATTGATCAGGTTGACACAATACTCTTATTCAGTTCTAGATAGTAGACTATGTTGAACAGGTTGACTTAGTCTTTTATTCATCTCCAAAATAACAAACTAAGTTGTGCAAGTCAACTTAGTATTCCACATAGCTTCTAGATAACAAACTAGGTTGACTAGGTTGACTTAGTAATATTAATAGGCTTTAGCAAACAAGGTTTTCACATAACTAGGTTGACCCAGTCGACATAGTTAGTAAAACTTACAAAAAACATTCAAGGCACTTTAACAAAAATTTCAGAGTCCTCAAAATCTTCCAAACCACCAAGGTTCCTTTATTTCTCTCTCTTTCAATTCAATTCTTCATTATATGTCTATTTTGTATAAGTTTTATAGTCTTCAAAATTACAATCCTACAACAAACTAGGTTGACCTGGTTAACCTAGTTTTGTAGTATGTCTTCTATTTTAAATATTAGGTCAACCTGGTCGACTTAGTTCTTAAGGACTCTTGATTCTATAGTACAATAATGACTTTGTTGACTCTTTTCTGTAATGCTTGCATGTAGTGTCATTTGAACTGACTTTGTATCATTCTTAAATTGGAAACTAACAATTATATGCTAGTAATTAATTCACACTTTCATTTTTAGTTGTTTGCATGCTTAGAGTAGATCACATAGTCTAATTAGGTGGTTTTTTAATATACTATTTATTTTCACTATTTTTCTCTTTTTTCACACACTACCAAATCACATAATTTCAAAATTCATTTACACATTTGTCTACCCAAGGCCTATGTACTTGGATTTCATCACCAAGGGGAAGCCAACTTGGTTTTCTATCCAAGTATAAACATGTGGTTAATGGTACATATTGGATAAGCACATGACACCCTTATCATTGTAGGATTGTGAAGTGAGGGTATAGGCCCCAATACCAAGTCAATACCATTGCCAACACATATTCATTTTAACCTGAACTTCATGAAACCATCCATAGATTGATTTCTAGTTCCCTAATTTCAGCCAACTTCCCTATCGCACTTAAACTAAAACTTTATAATAATCTAACAACATTAAATATGACCACTTAGTTAGAATTTAATTTTTAATTGACTACTTACTCTTTGTTCATTATATATTTTATTGCAAAAACTTGCATTGGCCAGCATTTGTGCAAGGTTTTGTCTTGTATGCCTCAATTAGATCATCCCCATTGATCCAATTACTTGTGTGTCTAATTTCAATTCTTGATTCAATTACATGTCAAATTTTTTCCCTATCTTCAGTACATTATCATTCTATTCGACATAGTTTCTTGTAGACTATCTATTTCTTTGATTTTAGTATTGAGTTAACCTGGTTGACCCATTACTCCTTTTTTCTAGCTTGGATATAACACTAAGGTAACATGTTTGACTTTTTATCCTTATCAAACTATCTATTTTCCATTATATAATACTAAGTTGACCCAATCAATTCTATACTCTTTTACCTCTTATTTATAGTACTAGGTTAACCTAGTCAACTCTATAATCTTATATGCATCCTTCTATCTTTTTAATTTGCATCAAATTTTCCTTCCCTAATATCTCTCCATCATGAACTTATTTTTTGAAGACAACACTGAGTTAAATTCAACATATATGATGATTATTACCAACCCTAATAGGTTCTCCCAAATTAGCATGTAGCTCTTACCTTAGATGAGAGTAATGTGCATATATCCACTCGTACTACAAACTATGGGACCCCTCCTCATTCCTCTTCACTTTGTAATCTTCTCTTCTCATTTGAGGATCAAATCAAATTAGAGTATACACCATAAAATATCTTCTTTATCAATAAGTTTCCTCAACATCAAGGAAAGTATCCTTCTACTATTTACCATCTCATGATAAGTGGTCAAGTTGAGGAGCCCCATTCTCCTTCTCCCAATTTCTCACATGGATTTGGAGACACTATCTTCTTTGCTTTTTAGCCTCTTCCTTCTATTTTGACCCCTTCTCATACTATGACTTCTTCCTCTTTGATTTCCTTCACTTCCATGCCTAGTATCTCTACTAACATGGCAGGTTATACATCTAGTGGGCCTTTCCTAAGACCCACTCTTCTTAATTATTCCACTAGTGCATCATTTGTTACCCATGGTAATAATTCCTCTAGTGCTATGTATTCTCATCCCTTTACTAGTCTATATTTTTCCATGCAAGAAAATTATGACACTAGTGCCTCACTTACTAACATTTCTTCCCCAGCTCTTACTAACACCCATAGTGGTACCCAAGCCACTACTACCAATTAAAATACTTAAAACAATGCCAATAATGAAACTCAACCCCATCAAATTCTATTAAAAAATCTTAATCAAATGAATGCTTTCTAAGATAAAAATGCAAATAAAATGATGCAAATATAAAATCACCTTATCCATCTTCAAACCCACCCTCAATAGATTCCATAGAGCATGCATAATCAAAATGATCCCCCACCTCCTCTTTGGGATTCTAATGGTAATCATATCCCTCAACCTCCTCTTGTTAATAAAACAAATAATCATCTTCAAAATGAGCCTCTTACATCTCAAATTATTAATATCAATATATGAGGTATCACTCTACCATTTCTTACAATGGATCAACCGATCCTACTCTTCATCTAAAAACATTTGAAATTATATATAAAGATTGGGTCAAGTTAAATACATTTGTTGCTACCAAGTTATTTTATAAAAATCTCATTGGTGATGATTTATATTGGTACAACCAACTCAAATCTCATTCCATTTCTAGTTTGGAAGACTTAGTTAATTATCTAGTCCAAGAGTTCCAAACTAGTGATCTTCCTGAGAATACCTTGGCCCATTTCATGAATTGTAAGCAACTTGAGACCAAAATTTCACAATATTTCATCAAATGATAGAATAAATTATCTAACAAATGTTAAAATAATATGGCAGATGAAAACCTCTTTCATCTATTTATCAATGCTCATTTTCCCAAGTTATAATATCAGGTCTAGACTCTCTCTCCATAAACTTTAGAAGAGGCCATTGACCAAGCCAAGCATCAAGATTTATTTATACATCAATTTGAGCCATCACGACCTTCTATGGGTACTTATATGATAATAAAGAACAATAATCATCATTCTACAAATGATGGTGTCACTGACTCTTATGATATCATTCATACTATTCAAGCTATTGTTCCTAACTAGACTCTGGAACAAACTTCCCCTCCTGACCACATCACCAATCCTCATTTATCTTCAACCAATAAAATAAATTCTCATAACCTTTATCCTTATAAAAGTTAAAAAAATGTCTATGAAGGCCTCTACCACAAGAACTTGATCCCAATCGACCCATGAAATCTTGGTATGATCCCAATAAATTTGTTTGGTTTTACACTAGTTGGGGTCATTCTCATGAGACTTGTAAGCAACTTCATAATTTGGGTATGGATTTCCTTCTTGGTCCCAATTTTGAACATGATTCTATCATTCATAAATGTCAACAAGCTTATGATATTAATTTCAAATCCCATGAAATACAAACTAAATCTTAAGCTTTGAACTAGGCTAATGCTCATTTGGCCATCTATAAATATCCTCTTCGAAATCACCAAGATAATCAAGAAAAGATTACCCCTTCTACCAATAATTTTGACAGTCTTCTTGACCCAAATCCTAAAGAGAATGTGGTTAATATGACTAATATGTAAAGGTTGGTTGATTTCATTAATGCTTAACCCATCCATACACCTCAATTATCTTGCAAATTTTGTTTTATCCAAGACTCTTATCCAACTCACTTAATAGAGTTGGGTTAAGAAGACCTTATATCTTTTTATGAACTAATTATAACACCCCCCTTAGATAACACTTCTCATACCATTTATACCATTCATATAACCCCTTTACCTATCCCTAATGATACTCAACCTTGTATCAACACTTCTAATATATCTCAAACCATACCTGCATCAACTACTCCATCTTCTCAAGATAATAAATAAACTTTCCCTCCAATTAAACCCCCTACATCTTATCAACATAAATTCACATGTACTTTATATCCTCCTTATGAGGACCTCCTTCAACACTTTGCACCTATTTCAAATAGTCCTCTCATGGGTTATGATGAGTGGGATCCTATCACTGAAATTACTAATCTCCCATCTCAAATCCCATTTCTCAAACTTATAAGGACCTCTTCACGACACTGTAACTATCTTATGTAGCTTTTGTTCAAAATGAAAATCCCTCATCCTCCCCTAATTGGATGTGTAACCAGCTTATCTAAATCAAAAGATATCATTTTACAATAATGTGAAGAGATGGCCATACATGTTTATAAAATAATGGACACTTCTCTTTCTCTCAAATTCCCCATTGCTTATATGATCTTTGATGAAATTATGCTTTATGTGGATGATCCTCCTCTTTTTTTAGCATCCAAATTAGTGATGTCCAAGTCAAGCATGCCTTGACTGATGAGGGTTCTAGTACTTGTGTTACCTCTCTTGATTTTATAAAAACCCTCAGATATTTTGAATTCAATCTTAAATCCACATGTATCACATGTCAAGGCTATGATTGAATGAAAATGCCTCCTTTAGGTTGTGTGTGGCTCCCCATTACTATTCCACCTATCATTGTTCACATGAAGGTGATGATCTTCAAATTTTCTCTCTCCTATAACATTATGCTTGGTAGGCCATGGACTCATCGCATGAGAGAAATTTCCTCTTCCACTTGAAAATGTGTCAAATTTCCTCACAATGGAGCCATCTATTAGATTAAAGGTGATACCGATCTTTGAAATTTTAAACAATTATAAGATCATGGCATTTTCAAGATTCCAACCCTTGAACCTTTTCCAAGTGTTTCATTTTATGAATCTTAAAGGTTTAACTTTCATATCAATTCTACGCGATGTTACAATGGTCCCCCTAAACTCATTGAGAATATACCCCCTAACCTCCTAGATTTTGATGATGATGAGCTCTTGAGATCAATCTAAAGATTAAAACCTTTGATCTCTCACCTCATCTCACTTCTAAGTTTCATCCTTATTTATAACCTCAATCCTATCAACCACCTTGTGATGATATACCCATTATTATACCTAAGACTCAACATTCCATTCATCACACCACATCAGACAAGGTCATCCTTACTTGCACCATTGAGCTTCAAACACCTAATTTTGACCATAGATTATCCATTCTTAGGAGGTCTTATTCAAGATTGAGATGCTAAAATTATTCATTATCATTCCTCTTTGCTTTAATATTTTAGTACACCTTCTCATATTACATCTTATATCATTCCTAATTTTAACATTTTTTTTATTGATTTTAGGGTAGAGATGGTGTGCACACCTCCAATTTATGAAGAATCTCATAGGAGTATGCTTATGGATCATGCTATGACTATTACATATCACTTTAATATATACCAAGATCCTTCTAGACAATTTATCCTTGAGATGTTTATAACTATCCTTCAGCCTTCCATGCATCCTAGTCTTCCCTCTATAGAGCCAAGTTCAAATCTCATTCCCACTCCCTCTCTAGCTGAGTCTCTTCATGTTCCTAATCCTCTTTCTCCTTCATTCAAGCCTTATCTACTCTCTCCACTAGCCCACCTTCTGTTGGTGATGGTTTTCTCCTTTTACCATAACTTTCTCCTTTTCCCACCAAATAGGTTGATCAGACTTATTGTGACATTTATAAAATTATCGATCATTGGAATAGAGACTATTAATTATACCAATCTTCCTCAACTTATGTTTCCACTCCTCCTATGAGTACACCTATCAAATCTACTCACAAGCATATATGTTGCTTCCATAACATAGAAAATCATTCATCCATGCATTGCCATAAGCGACAGTAATATATCGACACCTTACATCCCACCACTTCTCAACCCTCAAATAAGGCTATACCTCCCCTAAAAGTATTATTTCAGTATCTTCCTAAATATGAGGAGGCACATTATCTTTGACACCAATGTGGTACACATCACATTGATCATTATTGCATCCTTTAGTAACATCTCAAGGATCATCTCCTAACCATTCTTATATCTTTTACCCTTCCTCCCATGTTTGCTACTACAAGAAGTTCCCTCTTCTTCCCCCGTGGTTCCACCACCTATGGTCCTTTATTTATCTTTGGATCCTCCTTCACCTATGACACATTCTCCATTGGGTGACCCCTTCATCTCCTATAGCATCTGATCCCATGCATTCTCCTGAGTATCCCCTACATAATAACCCTCATCAACACAATCCTTCAAGAATTCCTATATGTTATGTCAAGGAGATTTGGCATGAAGTATTTTCTCAACTTTCATTAAAGATTGATGAGACATTAGCTAAAATTCAAATTCAAAATCATAGAGACTTATTAGATGTTTTGGATAATGTGTATGGATAAATATATTAGTTATTATGAGCACATGTATGGTTTTCATACATTTCTTTATTCATTTTGATTGGATGTGTGCTCCAAATTTATATCTATCTATTTTATATTATTTGACATTGTGTCAAATTCTTATCTATCATACATAGTGACTTTTATTTTGCATTACATGTTGCTTATGATATCATTATATTTTGTTATGAATTACATCCTTGTTCTTCTTGAATTCATTCCCTTATCCCTACTTATTTTTCATGATTGTTTTCTATCTTATCTCTATACACACATATAATTGTTATTATGACTTGGTTATAAAAACCTTGGTCCCTTTAGTTCCCTATTTACCATGTGATTAGTTGGAAAACAATTCATCTCATTCCAATCTCATTTTTACCAGTCCACTTTGGATATCACCTTATTCCCCTTCATTACCTTTCAAAAACTAAGCATAAACATGGTTGAGACTTGAGATAACATGATGGTTCATATTTAAGCCTAAGTTCTCTAGTCAATCATCTATTTGGATACTTAGCTTCCTTTAGCCAAAGCATACATCTCATTCATGTGTATCACTCTATCTCTCATGATTGGTCATTCCAAGTATATATATAGGAGGAATATTAAAAGCCATATAATATTCAAAAGCCAAATCATTTAACAAAAGATAATTATCCAAAAGGTAATATTCAAAATTTTCAAAAAGTCAAATCAAACTAAAATATGTGATTCCAAGCACATCTCCTTTCTCTAATCAAAGTTCCAAATCCACATTTGGCCTCATAATAGAGTCGAGTTCTATTGGGGTGTGGTAGGCCAATAGATTAGAAAATAAGAATTAAAATAATCTTTTATTACTACCTAATTTCTCATGTAATTACCCAATCTTCGTGGTATATTGATGAATCTATAAGGGGTCTTGAGGAACAAAGAACACATCATGGGAAGGTAGGTATATTTTAATTTTTGTGTTCAAAACTTCCAACATGAGTTGATCTTAGTACCACACTTATTTGCCTACACATCTTTGTGTTTTTAGAAAACATGTATGCTATGTATATTGATGATCACTAGTTAGTGTATTTTCATGTCCTTAGTGTGCCTTATGTATTCCAAGGTATTATCATAATACACCTAAATTATACTTCTTACATTCCCTTTTTCACTCCCTACAATCCGAATATTTCCCCTGGAGAAATATTGTTTTGTTCAACTGATCACTCCACCAAGGATTCCATTTATGAATTGCATTGTAAGACCATGGATAGGACATAAAATTCCTCACAAATTACCAAATTTTAAAATTACCATTCCAAAAATCCCATTTTACCATATTTTCATATTATTTCCACCTCATGGGTCTTCCCTTTGTGATTTTTAGTGTAAGACCATGGACAGGACCTGACCTTCCTCATAAAAGTTTCCAATATCTAAGTCATAATGAAATTACATGTGTAAAATATGAGATAAGATGTGATTGATTATGAGTTCCACATCATTGACATACTTCCCATCTTCATTTAGTATGTTGCATGCTTACTTCATTAATATTTCACTGTTATCTTCTTATTTTTTTACTGCATGTAATAATCCAACCATTTTTCTATAGTTTTTCATACATCCCAACTTGAATTAGTATGATTAATTTAAGACATTTTTACAAATTTCATTTTTATTTTATACTTACCATAATTATTTAGTATGATTTACTGACTGAATTTATTTTTTTAATACCATTGGTATTTCACATCCTTTCCATTTTATTTAATTATTTTCATAATTCTCAATGTGATTTAGTGTGATTTTACTTGTTTTGATTTGGTGCCAATATTTCTCATGGTTTAAAAAAAAATCCCTATTGTTTACCACTTTTTGGTTTATTACACTTAGTAATATTTTGTTATTACACATTTCTCATCATGATATAGTGTGTAGTACATTTATTTTTGATTAATTATACTTTTTGAAGTCTTTTTTGCCTATTTCTTTTTATCCATGCATGTGTACCGAAAAATGTTATAAAAGAAAACACCCCACATATATTTAATATAGAATATAAAAAAAATAAAAATACAGGTGATATAAATAAATATATCCATGCACCCACAACCATAACCAAAATATAAAACATAAGATCAACATCCAACTGTCAAAATAAGATATCTCTATATATATCATGTGTTTTAATACATAGTACAAAAATACATCACTTTAGCTCTATAGATGGGCCCCATCATGTCTATCTCTTGGTGTAACCACATTAACCATAGATGCCTCAGATTTTCCCCTCTAAATATTGCATTGTAAATAGGCTAATCTAGATCTCAAGATACTACTTGTCCCTTTAGGTTGGCCACCTAGGCATGTACCCATCCTAATTGAATAATGGTAGCCATATGTGCAGCTCTCTCTTTAGAAAAGGCCTATTATTCATATGCATATCCTTATCCCACCCCTACTGGTGGTTTATCACACCCATGCATTCTTTTAGTTACCTTGCAAGCTCCCCTACTAGTCTAAACTAGTCTACCTGAGTTGGGGCAGATGGTACCATAAGATCATCAAATGTAGTGGGGTCATATGGTGTTAGTACCCCATATAGAATATCATGGTGTGATCCCATCACCAAGGATAACCATATGACCTCTTTTTCATCCATAATATATAAAAAAATTCAAACTAGATAGATATTATATCACATTTACATATAACAATCTATCTATACCTAACTAGTATTCTGTATCTAAGACTAAAAATTACAACCATTTATTACCTATCCTAGTATCACCAATCACCATCTCCCAATCTGATGATCATGGTCTCTCCATCAACTCATCCCCTGAGCACCTCATCCATGGGATGCCTCCTAATCAAAGCAAACCCTGGGGTCACTACATGTGCATGTATTGAGCCTCACCTTAGTGGTGCCTCTATAGACCAAATTTACCTTGGGTTGATGGATGGGTAATATTAGATGATCACTCTTTATTCTCTCTCACACCATTGGTGTCTTTATTGGTGGTGAAATTGAGGTGATCATTAATCCTCCTACTATGGTGTTGGTTTTGGTACCTGCATCACCCCTATATGCACGTTTATGCCCTCTCTAACTACCACTATCATGCTCAAATAGTCTATGGCCTCACATACCATGATCTAATATCTAATTTTTCAACTAGTGATCCTCCTCCTCCTCTCCCCCTTGGCTCTCTCACATGTCAAGACCAAAATGTAGGCACTAATATAAGAGCTGCTAGATGAGGGAATCCAAATTATACTAGAAAGTGTGTCACTAGTTACGACTCTACCAACTAGGTGTAGTGGACCATGATTCAAATTTGTGCTAACCCTAGTGCCATAGTCACCAAACTTAGCCAAACATTTATAATGTATGCATAAGGTTGACACATGATCTCTACTCGTGTGATCATCTAAAGTGGTAGCATGTGGGGCATGACTTGTGCCACCTGATCCTATCTTCATCTCAAAACTTGAGGCAATCAATCATCGACCATATGGGGTAACCCAGTTGGATGGTACATTAGGAACCTCTCATATATCTGGGTATTCAGTAATACCATAAGCCCATGGTCTTCTATCCTCTAGATAGTATCCCATATATATCATGTATGAGATGAACCTAGATGATAAAACCCAAGTCATAGAGTACCCCCTGATTAAATATAGATCAACACAAGGCTATCACCTACAATAGTACCTTATTATCTAACTTATGACACAACACTCATGTTGTCACAAGCCCTATCATAACCTTTTATATATCTAAAATATCTACAAAATACACATCAAACATGCTTACCCTCAATCCTAAGAAAATCTTATTCGAGCATGTCTCCCATCAGGTTAATGCTTACCTCTCCTTCGATCATCTGGTGTCCCCCTATAGGTAGTCTAAGCAACACATAGACATCCTCTAAATTGATACCAACCTATATGATATCCCCATCCACCACCCATCTAAATGTGTTGGTTAGACATTCCCAAGATCCCAAGAACATGACCATAAGATTAACACTCAATGGGACCTATCGTATCTCTATGATGCCTCTGAAGCCCAATGAGACCAATCTAGCTCTATCTACATTTGTCATGCATTCCAATAGATCCAATAGCCATGATGCATTTGCCAATCACCAAAATATCCAAAGCCTCTATAAAAATCAAATAACAAAATATGTATCAGACCTCCATGTCAGTCATAATCAAAATACATTCTTTTAAAATTTCACAAAAATTAAACTAATTTTCCTTAATTTATTTAATTTTTACCAATTTAACATATTTTTTAACTAAATCATCCATTTTAGTACTAAATTGGCCACCCTATGGCTTAACATTACTATATCAACCATTTTCCTTCATTTCAATACTATATTGGCCACTTAAAAACCAACTAAGTCGGCACTATAGTACTAAGTCAGCCCCTTAGACTTAAATAATAAGTCTGCTTTCTTTTTTACCCTTGTAATACTATATCATCCACTTATAAAACATACTATGTTGTCCATGTCATACTATGTCAATATATTTACCCAATAAACTAAGTTGGCCATGACTTACTAGGTCGGCCCACTCAAAATTTTGTTTTCTACCAGCTAGGTCAACTTTGTCGACCTTGTTATTTCAATACGATGACTTTTTAACCAATTGTAATAAATGCCTTAGGCATTTATTACTCTGACCCCTTCTTTCTCAGTACCCCATTTGACCCTTAGTGTGCCAAAATTTTTATTAGGGTCCATTCCAATATCTAGGTCTTACCTAATTATCATTTTTTTTATAACACATTCATTTTTAAATAAAAATACTCAAAAATTTGAAAAAATTTAGTTGCTTACCCATGTTGCACTCACTGCAACTACTATGTATCCTCCCCATCTCAACTGTGGCCTCCTCACCATCCTGGCTCTCTAGGTTCTCACTAGGTCTCTCAGATCTCTATTTTTCTCAAAAGACCAAATAATAGAAAATGAATTATTTTTCACCCTATTTATATTTAATATTCACAATCATTTACCCTTTAAACAATTATCATCAGATTCCTTGTTTTGATCATATTTTTGTTTCTACTAACTCATCTTTCAAACCATAATTTTTTTTGGAATCCTGACATCATAGAGAATATTTATAGCCATTACATGCATAGGTTACAAAAATTGTGATTTTTTACTAATCTTTACAGGTTCTCCTAATGTTCTTCACATTGGATGCCTTCACATCTCTGACATCTCCTTCTTTATCTATAATAATAAGGTAAGTAAAGTTATGTGTTTTTTTGATTTTGTCCTTTCATTTAACTTATTTTCTCTTTACTACACTTTATTCAGCATCAACATTATGTGTCATCATGTTCTTTGCCCAAATCACCATCCCATGTTATACCTATGTGACAAGTGATGAGCTTCAAGTGGGGCATATGTATACACATAATATTTTCAAACCTTTATCAATTAATGACTCTTTCTCTTGCAAGAAACTATTTAGTCTCAATCTCTTTGAGTGAATTCCCTAAGGGGTACACCAAGAAAGGGGTGGGCATACCATTACTACTTCACAGGATTGTTGTCCCTTTTTCCACTTGATATCTACACACTTGCATCCTAATAACCATTTCCTTGATCTTGGCCTTCTCTTTTTCACACTCCTATGGTATTTTACCACCTTCAGTAGCCCTCTTTCTAACCTAAAATCTTATTTTATCATTTACATTACTATGTCAGATATGTTGACCTTGTACTTTTATTGATAAAACTTACTTAGGGTCTAGGTTGCCCCCTGGCCAACCTAGTCCATGACCTTGTGAGTTTTTGTCAATTATGATACTAGGTCGACCGAGTCAACCTTATCATCCAATTATTTTGAAAGGGTTTAGGGTTAGATCCATCTATATAAAAATAACCATTTCCATCATTTATGACAAAAATAATAAGTAAGATATATTGCACATCTTTTTATCCACCATTCTACTTGAAGAGCAAACTTAGGGTTTTATACTTTCTTTAGGGATATAGATCTTGTCTTGTGTATAAGTTTTTTAGATGCATTGATAAGTTATGTAGCCTAGAGGTGATTTATCCTTGTCATCCTTACATACCATAACAACCTCTTGCAAAGCACCTTGGTCAAGGGAGATATTGAGGCTCAATAAGTTTGTCTTCAAAGGTAAGTATTCTTAACTCTGTTCCTCCTTTGTAAGAGTAGATAGATATGCATTTACACTTATTTTCCAAGCATTAGAATTCCATATACATTGATGTGAGTATATGTCTTCTATGCATGTTTAATTTTGTTGTTTATTACCCCCACTTATTATCATAAACTTTGGTGAGCACTAGATTAGACTTTTACTTTACTTGTTATTAGTATAGTGAATATGAAAACATAAGAACTAGTTAGGGTCATTCCATGATTTTACTTAAATGGAGGTTTTGGAACCCTCCCTAATGATATTATTGTGGTAAAACATCCCCTCATTAGGTCTAGTAGATCCATATTGGTCATGTTCTT